>LS997565.1:37393818-37752886 GCA_000469685.2 Haemonchus contortus
ATCTAGTTTGTCGTCTAAGAATTCGGTTTTTCTGAGGGATCGAATGATGTCAAAGGGTTGAAGGGTGAGGAATGGAAAGCAGCGATTTCGATGCATCAGAAGAAAATAGAAAGAATGCGACCCAACAGTTACCTGGGCGCATTTATCGAAAACTATATCATCATTTTTGGATGTTCATTTCAGTTAATACCGAATATTAACAGATGGATTGCACAAGTGGGGGTTCGAGTCCCGTCCGGGACTGGAGTTTTGCCCGTAACTTGGCAGGCTTTCAGAAGGCGTACTGCGGCGAAATGAGAACTAAGACGAAACGTCAAGTCAAAACAAATTTCAAAGCCATAGATATCACTGAAGAAGGGAATCGGATTGAGTGTGTACACTTAAAATTAGATCCGAGAGTATAGAGACATAAGTGGACATTGTCCAGCTCATAAGATTAAAGTGCCCTATGATCCCATTGGGTATACAAGCTATACTTCTGTTGTTCTGTTCGGGAGCTATATATATTTATCAGAAACATTCCAGAAAGTCTTCTAAGCCTCTCTAATCCTTGGAAACCTCCCTTAACCATCTCTTCTCACCTCCTTTAGTAATTCCTTTTATCCTGCCTTATAAGCGATTCTGAGAACGTCCTGATACTTGAATGAATTAAGTCATGAGCCATAGAAATGGCATGGAAGCTATGTGATAATCAGATGCTTAATTCAGCTCTTCTGTATATTCTAGATAATAAATGCCTTAGCTTGCCATCGCAGACATGCAGCTCAAGAATAAATCGAAGCCTCATGATCTCATCTCTAGAGCCAGATAAGGATCTGTGCACTTGTGAGGAACCGCCTTAAGGCTCAGTCGTAATCGATCTACAAGGAGCAGATTCCTGGAAAGTGGTTTTTATGGGATTTACCACCCAGGAAAGTTCTACATGGGATTTACAACACAGAAACCTTTTTCTGGGTGTTTATTATTAGCTTGCCTGCCCAATCCTCGATGCGTTACAACTTAGTGACAATGATTATTTATATAAAAAATCAATGTTAGATTGTATTTCCACGCAGAATTTCGTTTTTGGAAGTGGAAACAGATTCGCTGGTATTACTCTAAAACGCCCCGTTCAAAACCCCCATGGTACTTTGGGGTCCGAAACTTGCCCTGTGAACTTTTCCCACATCGTTAAGGGCTAGAAACAAAAGGAAGAAACTCATGGACTCGAACCAATGCTGAACGGTTCCTTGTTTCGGGAGGGAGCTAGTATCTAAAAAAATATCCGTAACAAAGTGTTTCGTAGTATGCAAACCATGCTGTTAACAGCAGCGATCCCACGTAGGATTTTAATGGGATCATCCCACAACATCTTAGGTGGAATTAATGAAAGCGAAAGCTATTGCATATAATAAATCCTCTTGACAGAATTCTTTCAACAGCCAATCAGTCAAATTGAATGGAGATGTGAAAATAGGAATCGTCTAGTTAGCGAATTCACTAGAACGACATTTTCATAGAAAATCCCATTCTCATATATGTACTCTCAGCTTCATTGTCCTCAAAAATGGCAAAAACTTCTTTTCTTTGTCCAAGATTTGAGATTTCTCTAAATCCGTTTTCCTATGTAGTACTTGAATTTGGGCTATGATGGCTTTCGATATCAGTGAAGTAAGCTAGAAGGGTCATTTTTTTCGGGAAAAAGCTGAAGAGTTCCGATCCAGTTAGGGAAAGTATAGAGTATCAGAAACTCTGATGATGATTGAAGTTTTTGGGTGATTATCTAGCGTGAACAGGGCGTCCTGAACAAGTAGTGTGGATTTAACGAGTATCCAACTAGCGACAGCTGGAAACCAGGTACCAGCGAAGAGCGTCTTCCAGTTGGATGCTTGGCAATAAAGCGAGATTTATTAGGTGTCAGGATAGCATAATGGTTCTGAGACCAAACAAAACCATCACCTTTAACTCTTCTCTTCTATTTCGAAAACAACTCAACCTGAGATGTTCTTCAGTAATAAAGTAGAAAAAAATAGAATTTGAAAAAAAAAACGCCCAAATCATTTTAACCAGGTCACCTGGATTACAATAGGAAAATTAGAACTAAATAAGTATGGTTTTTTTTTGGATAAAGTGGTACACTAAACGAACTCAAGGCAATGCATGGGTATGTCCCTTTTGAAAACGTTTGGTGAATTGGACGAGACTGGCAAGTTGCCGATGAATGATTTGTGGAACACAGTACAAAAACATTTTTCAGACCTGCACCACAAACCAGTTTCCTTTGGAGCAAAGCTTCTTATGTTCCCTACAGACGAATTCTATCCGAAAGTTCTGCAACCGGGGAGAGGAACACTATTATTCAAGGGGTAGCTGCTTTAGTAAAGGTGTTGTTTATTTGTTTACAACATTCGCGATGAAGAACGGTTTGAAACTAGACTTTTCAAGTGAGTAGTAGCCAGCTTACAACTACAGTTTTTGAGGCTCTTCATGCTTAGAAGTAGGGCATCCCAGACAAACTTGTCAAAAACATCCACGAATGGGAGTATTAGGTCTTCCTTCTCATTGACTATGTCAGTAACAGATGTGAACCATCGTTGAAAACGGTTTTGGGGATTGTAAATAAGTTTTGTGGGGAGAAACAGAAAAGAATTGGATGATCTTTGCTGTATAGGTTTTATATCTATTAAGAAGATAGACGAAAATGAAAAAAGTAAAAAGCCATCCTGTGGAAAAGAAGTAAAGAACGATGAGGTGGCCTCTGTTTTATCGGGTCGCCGTTGGCAGTGCATCATTGGCCATCGTACCCGAACTCCCTATCGTCTAATCAATTCCATCCCAAATTCCACTGCTTCTGGTTTTCATTAAGTCAATTTGGCAGCAACATATGGCTAAGTTCAGTGCGCTCTTCAGGAAGCAAAACCGTTAACTCGATGCCCACCTTCGCTCCTACCCGCCATCTGGGTGATTTGATGAATCTCGATTGCTTGAGACAAAGAGAGCGTCAAGACCAACACAACCAACGATTTTACAAACAGGTTCCATCACAGAGGTCCAATTGTAAAGGGCAACCACAAAATCGGTTGAGATCAACAGCACTTTAGGAGCAATGGTGAATGACAAACGCCTTCCCTTGAGGAGTGGAAGGAGCAGTAATGGTTATATTAAAGAATTCTAATCGGGTGCACTGAATCTCTGCATCGTCGTACTGCAAAATTAGATTTGGCGTGAGCATTAGAAGGGCATCGTACTATTCATCCGGGAATCGAAACCTGAAGGAAGCGTGAAAAATGATCTGAGCGTAGTGTGTAGACTGCCCAGACGCATAAATGAGCAGGGTCTCCCACTGAATCAATGAATGCTGCTCTGGGACAGAAAAAGGCCAAGATTCCTACCGTATTATTTACGACATCATCAACAATGAAAGTTGGTCATAAACGTCTTCATTCCCAACTCAAATTCGAATTATTTCTGCCATGCCAGAGTCCACAAAAGAATTTGACGGCTTTCAAGTAATAAAAGTACCAGGGAGGTGTTGATGTCGGTTAGAAGCCTCACAGCATGTCATTTGGGTTTACCACACTCTTAATTGAAAAAGTAATTGCGGTAAGTCTATAGACGTAAGCAAGTCTCACCCATTCCTACGTATGTCCCACAGTGTATCTGTCCATGGTCATAAAAATCAAGTAGGAAAGGGACAAGGCCAGAAGATCAAAACGTAAAGTGTAACAGAGGAAGTCAAGCTGGGATGAAATAAATGGCATGTCAGGAAGTATTCCTGTGTCAGTGGCATACCGAAAAAATGGATCACGTCTATGGGAAGCCTAAGGAGCAGACTTCACCGAATGTTAGGGGTAGCTGTTGCTTCTGACTTCTTTTAGAAGACTCGCAAGTCCCAATGGTTCAGGCAAATGTAAAAATCATATAAGGGTAAGAAGTACACATATTCCAGTAGTGGTAGGCAAATGGGGAGCGCCTTCAGGGCGGATAGCTGAAGTTGACTCGGAATATGATCCTAGGAGTGGCAATCAGTAGCTTACTCCATGAACCATGAGTTTGAGTAGATAATGAGTGGTACAAATCAAATGGGTACCATGCCTAGAAGCTGATTTTACACTCCTACTCTCAATCGGACAAACGCTTCTCGTCTGGGAGGTCGAGGACCAGAAAAGGTTCATTGAAGGTCACTAACCTCCTTGACTGAGTTGACTACGGTGGAAGGCGCAGATGGTACCCATTTTATTGAGCGATGTGGTCCCTCGCTTAGAACTAAGAGAGGTATAAGCGTTCATATGTATAGAGAAGAAAGGAATCAAGACTCCCTGTAATCGAAGGGAATTCCGGGGCGAAATAGCCAATTTCAGCTCTAAATGACGCTATTTGCAATCGATGTTTCTTAGGATGTATGGGAATCCGAAGGGTATGTAGGCAATTAGACATCTCGGGATTTTTCTATTCCCTGTTGGACGCCTACATCTTACATCGTACATATTTTGCAGGCAGACGGTTTCAGTCGATCTTTCATTGCATTTCATGATCAATGGCAACTTTCTCCAGGGCTAGCCAAAGTACTAAGTACAGAAATGGGAAAGATAAATCGCTGGTGCAAAGAATCAAAAACAGTTTTTGTGGCCATTAAACTGTCGTTCTCCTGGGCGCCGATCTTTTGTATCGTAAATGTCTCACTGTTGACTCCTGAAAGGGCATGTAACTACTTTCCCTATTTGGACATTTGTACAGAGTAAACTTCAATCTGACTTGAGCTCAGAGGGGCCCTTCCATTATTCATCTGCTTATTCCTCTCCATATTGAAAGACCTCAGTTCAGGGGTTTCACTGCAGTGAGCTGGCAATTAGCTGCGGCAAGGATTATCACGTAGTCATCGCATCGCTTTCATGTCCCTTCTCAGTAGGACTAGAATAATCTTCTCAACACAGAGGAGGTTTCCATGATAACGGGGAAGATTTTCCGCCTCATGCCCTTTCCATGGACTGGAGAATTAATGGAAGGGCAATTCATGGAAACAAGGGGGATTCCAGGTGCAAATGTGGAAAGAGAAAATGAAATGACATGCTAGTAAAATGTTATAAGAGAAAGCTATACGAAAGTTCAGGTAGTTGTAGCTGCCAAATAGGTGCACTGATAACTTTTTGTGCTGCCTACCCTAAAAACTATTGCTAATAAGAAGGAATCGAAGATTGGAAGGGCAGAACACGTCCTGTGACTTTGTGACGACCGTTGGACCAAAACAGTTACTGACTGGATCCCTCAGGACGTCAAAGCACTAGAAAGGCCGCCAGCACAATGGCTAGACTTCTTCAGAAAGCTTTGAACGAAAGGAATGGTATGTTCCGTATCAATGGAGCGAAAATGGTCTCCTAGACTACACTGGCCCGGGACAGAGGCGAATGGAGACGTTCCGGCACTCGCTCGAGGAAATCGATGATCAACGGGACGACAGGTTGTAGAGGTAGTTGTTTGGGAGATAAAAACAGAACTTATAATACTGATATACTTGCTAATCTTGAGGAAAACCTTGGAACGGGATCTTTGGCTTCTGAAATCGACCCGTTGGTGAAGAAAAGAATTACATTCATTGATTAGTCACTCAAAAATAAAAATGAAGCGGAATCGTTATTCCGTGATGAAGAAAGAAAAGAGAGCTAAGTAGTAAGTAAATATTGTATTAAAACCAGGCTAGACCACCCGCGATAGCAGCCGTGTTTCGAGTCAACAACTACCCTTTTTGCTTTGATGAAATGCTCTAGAATACTGTCACTGCCACCAGTTCTGAACAGCCCGTCTCGGCGGCGGAGAGGATATACCGCCTGCAAGAGATCCAGCAGTAGAAATGTAGCAGAAGCCGAAGAAGTACAGCAGACGAAAATTCCTGAAAAGGGATCATTCACTGAAGTATCCAGCTGAAGAACTGATAAGCTACGACGATAGGAGGAAACATCACAGAACCGAAGCCAATAATTATAATTAGAGGTGTATACATTGTACAGACAAATTGGTTGTTCGGAAAGTTTTGGCAGGAGTTTTGTAAAATTTCGATTTTTTGAATGTTCCAGGAAGTTCCCATTCCTATGAGAGGGCACTATACAGTTCTATGCTCATAGCCCCCTCTTCTTTTCTCATGTGGGTGGCTCTGCTGTGATGGCCGAACTACCCCACTGCCCCAACTCCCAGCCCTCCCCCGTACTCGACATGTACTACTACACGAGTTCGGATCCAGCCATTCCATTGCTAAAGCCAATCGCAACTTGTACCAAGGGTTGGCCTTTCAAACCCTTCTTAATGGTTCTGTGCACACCTCATTCGAATGCCTAGAAACCAGGAAGAAGAAGGTCGAAGATGAAGCCTGTCCTAGTCACAAGGGAAAACAAAATAAAGGCGATCCTACAAGGGTCCTATGGAACCTTTCAGAACAATCCAGAAAAAAAGGGACTGTTAGGAACTTCCGGCCGAAAACTTTCTGGAAAACCTGATAATTCGATTGTTCTGAGCAATGCTAAGAGAAAACTCGATTGGGCAGTGGAAGGATGAGAGAAGGATGGCCCTGCTGAAGGAAGGATAAGTAGAGAAATTCGTTGCAGAATTAATGGAGCAAATGAAAGAGCCATTTTCAGTAGAATTACGGCCACTTGTCGGTCGATTTGAGTGTTTTAATTATTGGAGTGTGACGGGGAAAAGAATAGCTACTGTGTGCTGAACAGCTTTCATAGGGCGCTGAAGGAGAGACAGCGAAAATGGCGAAAAGAACTCTTTGAAAGAGCAAAACTGACACAAAAGTCTGCAAATTGGATAAAAATGATCATTCAGCAAATGCCAGCCAAGCGAACACCGAAGCATAGTTGGAGATGAATTTTACGAATTTTCAGTGATGATTTCGTTTGTCTGTTGTCGGGCCTAAATTAATCAGAAAGGTAAACTGAGCTATTCTGTGGGCGACTACGTCGTAAGCTGTCAAATGCACCCCCGAGCGTAAAGCAGCTTTTATGAAGGTCACCATGACGATGGTCTCCGATATATGTAGCTTCGTCAAGCCAAGAAGCTTCGATATTGATTGTTCGACAGGTATTTCCATTAACTGGATGGTTGGTAAAGTACGATGAATAGCTGGAACAACCCGAATAGCTCTCAGCAGCACTGAGAGTGAACCTCGACCTCTAACGAAAGGCCGGCTACAAACACGGGTAGGTTCCGATCTGAATTCACTGGGTTTTTTCAACTCAAAAAAAGGGATGGATATATTTTGGAATAGTAACAAATATAAGAGATAATTCTTAGTATCAAATCGAATGTTACGAGCTCGTTGGTCACCCATTCGTTCCAGATCACAGACGGAGCAAAGGCGTGGAAGCTAAAGATTAAGAAACCTCAAGTTCAGGATTTCTGGACTAAAGGCTGATAGGCTGATAGCCAGCACCATACTGAGAATAACTGGTTTCGCTTACTTAATCCAAGATATTGATATCGTCTTGCAAACGAAAAATGAGGCCTTCGATATGGATCATGACTTTCCCAAGGAGAATCTCAAAATAACACTCAAGTTGGCAGGTGGTATGCTCGTCCAGAAGAATAATGTAACCTTGGACGAGATTCCTTGAAGCGGCTAGGGCTCAAGCTGCATAACGTGTCACCACCTCTTCCCGCTATACTCGCTCGAAAACTGAATGATAAATGGATTTTAGCGAAGATCTCGACATAAGGATAAAAGGATAAAGTTTTTGGCGTTAATCAATCCCGTCTGAGGGATGCGCCCCACACTCGACTTCCATTCAGAATCGTAGTGGCGTAATGAGTGCGTATGTGGCCCATACAATGACTTGCGGTGGCCAGCCGATGTTCAAGTCAGTGCTTTTATCCTCCCAGACGAGTCTGGTACCAATTTACCGACCCCGGAGGGATGGAAGGCTTGGTGGGCCTGGGCGGGCATCAATCCGGGATTCGAACCCCTGACCGTGCGTGTGATATAGTGCGCCACTTGCCACTATACACCATCTCGACATACCACAAGAAAATCTATACCTCACATTGTTGCGTTCAAAGGATACACTACCGGCATTTCCATGCCTTCTCCGGAATTTCGTGGAATGTTGTGGAAGTTTATATAGAGTCGACAGCTATTTAAGAATACTACCTACTTGTAAGCGCACAACATACTCGGCTCCCTCTTCCTCCCTGACACACTCTATAATAGATCAACTGCCATCCCATATCGACACATACTTCTAGTTCGAATCCAGCGACTCCGCTGTTGAAGCTCATCGAAAATTATGTCGGGTATTTGGCTCAATACCTTTTTTCCTGTACACGCCTCTTTTCAAAGTTCCAGAGTTGGAAACAAGAAAGTCAAAGATGATCCTCGATTTAGTCAAGTGATTGCGATATCATTAATAGGGTGCACAAATACAAATGAGGAAAGTTCTTCTATAGTATTTCGAACACTCTTGAAAAATCTGGGCTTCGGCAAAAATTTGGACAGATACTCTCTCATCACCCTGATTGGTATCCGCGGATGAAACACGTCGAGATGTGAGATGAAGTTCGCTGAATTCATAAGTGCACGAAGAATATGATCGAGAAACTTTTCATAAACTCCGTCCCATTGTAGATTGGATTATCATCGCTTCCTTCTGACACGAGTCCAAATAGTTGCCATGCTCAGAAAGTGCCCTCGAAGTCCCGTCCCTCGATTGCTGCGCTTTGGAAAGAGTTACATAACAACATGCTGGACTGGAAGGAGTCGTTCCATTTCTCCCAACTTCTAATAGGAAATGAATGCGTGAATGCTTAATCATCCTGAAAAGGGCATCCAGCAATGCAGCAGAAAGCAAAGAAAACGTGGCGTTATACTTCCGTTATTGGACACCAACATTTGGTGTCCAAGGTTTTTTCGATAAAGAAATTATAAGCGTGGAAAATCGACAGTATCTGGATTTTCCCTCATCAACTCAACGAAATTCTTTTTGCACACAATCCTTCTAAACACCAACTTGGTAAAGTGAATTGGATTGGAAAAAATGAAGGAATGGGTTGAACTACAGGTGACATATATGAAATAGTAGTCATGATCACCTTACAGAGGGCTTTCTTCAGCGTACATAATGGTAATGTGACCATTGGCTCACGGTAACGAACCAGTATACCGAATACACCAGTAGTAACGGCACACCTAACGACTAGATCCTCTTGAACTTCAGTAGGACCGTCATGTTGCTGATTCGGTTGGACACGAGGATGACAACAGAAGCAGATGTGGAAGCCCGCTGCCTGTCCTCGCCTATATAGCGACAGTTGGAGATTTAGTTGGAGCAGGCATTAGCCATTGGTCTTCAAAGGGAAGGCTGTAAAAGGGCAGGCAACCTATGAAGGGAACCTGTCGAATACTACCGACATTACGATCCGTATCCTCGCGGGCAGCGCGCTGGGCTCTACTCTCTTCTCTGACCACCCTTGGGGGATAGATCCTTCATGAGCCAATACTTGGGTCATCGTAACCTCACTTGTAAGTTATGGATCTATTTTATAAGCATGCAAGCCCGTAAGCTCATGCTGCACTGTTCACAATCCGTTAATTGTCTCAGTGTAGGTGCTTCCCAAATGCTCCTGTCAGTTTAGTAGGCTAGAGCGTAGTGAAGGCGATAAGCAAAGGAATAATAAGCTGATAGAATAATGACGACTTATCATATATGAATTGGAAATGAAAAAAATAGAAATAGGCGGAGCGATGACACAAAAAAGTAGATAAGCAAATGGTATGAAACAGTAGGGAATGGTCAGATAACCAATTGGAATCAGGCTGTGGAATTTATAAGGTCTATAAGAAGAGCAATACGGAAGGAGGCGACGTGGCCTCCCAGATAAAACTTGAAATAAGTTCTGACGCCACTAGCTCAAACTTATCCATGGGGGCAAAAACTAGACGTAGACTGAAGAAGGGAGCAATTCATAATTGACTTTCTTCCAAGTCTTCCCTGCTGAACCCCCGCAGCAAAGATCGTTCGGGAGGGGAGCATTTATGGGCAGACAAAATTCTTGGCGAGTCATGCATAACAAAGAATCCTCACCGTCTAAGCGAACGTTAGAATTCAATGGGGATCCAAACATCTGTTTCACTAAGTAAACATCAGGTCTCAAACAGTAAGTAGGCAGTTAGGTTGTAGATTTTACAAGTGGAGAAGGGACGCCGTAAGGAGGTGGTATAGTAGCTGAAGTTCTGGTCAGGACTTCCCATAAGTAAGGAAGTCCCACGAGGGATTTATAGGGGTATGAAACAAGATCAATACACTTTGGAAAAGCGGGGTCCTGCAAGATATTGAGTTAGGAAGCAAAACAAAAGCATTCAGAAGCAAAAAAGGTTGTAAGGATGCCTGGAGGTCAAATGAGCGACGAATACAGAAACTGCATATGTCAATTTTGAAAACATGGAGGAGCTGGGCTGGTTCAGTCAGTATTCGGAGACGACACTTCAATATCTGGCCAAGGATTTCATTACCCCTCTGTGAGCAGAAATGATTGCTTGCTCCGGTTTTGGAAGACTTCCTAGAAAAGCTTCATCACTCGTCCACCCTCTCCTTTCTGAGAAAATGAAATTCTGCAGATGGAGCTGGTTTTTTGCAGTGATGGATAGCAGTGGAATGGATTTATGTTAAAGGCGGATATGTATTTACATGTGCTCCAGCAACCTCTCCGAAATGGACATCACCGCTGATCTGTACCCTCTGCCCGATAGAAATAGGATAGAAAGATGAAAAGGGCAAATGAAATGAAATGAAAAGTCCAAGTCACCGTTCAGTCTTCATTTCTCGGTTCAACGAGGGTAAAATGCAGCTCGGGATCAGACCTTGTGTTGGCTCATCCTTTGAGACTTGTGGTACCGCAAAAGTATAAATACATCTTACTAATAATTCCGGCCGAATGTTTCGTGAAATATTATTCCTTCCGGCGGAACTCATTCCGACAGGTCTCATCAGCCTGTTGGAAAGGGCAAATCTGGGAATTCGAGACTGGCTTGAGAGCCTTCAGAAGCCACTCGACTTAGTAGCAGTGTTCTATAATTAAAGCCTCCAGTCAAGTGAAATGGACCGATTCGAGAGGTAACCCTGGATCAGACTGAGCGTGAATGCAATTTTATATCTCATCTTCTCATCCAAAGGATCTAGCCTGATCAAAATGGTAGAAATAAGAGGAGCCCCCCCCCCCCAAAAGCTCCTTTATTATGTAGTATATTAGAATGTAGTAGTTCAATCGGTGGAATTTCTCCAGACAGCATATGCAATCAATGAGGGCGCCCCTGGAATCACTAGGAATGGCAGTGGGTCGGTGGACCATGTGAAGACCCTAGCGCCTTATTGCGTACGATTACTTCAGGAAAGAAACCTTCCTTTGAAAAATAAAAATGAAAAATGGTCGCTAGACTAACAGATTTTCGAAAAAGTCTATCAGGAAAACGAGGATAAAAAGCCTCACAATGTGCACCATTCGTTCGACTCTCTCGAAGGACCGCTGAGATCCGGAGTAGATTAGTTCGATTGAGGACTGCATTGGAGAACGGCTGTTTTCCTAACCCGAGAAGTACTTTAATGAGGAGTGGAACTCGTTGGAATTAGCTTCATCCGAATAAAGCTGCCCGGAAGTCAGGGAGCAGCGGGATGACAAGCCCGAAAGTTGTGGGTGGAGAGGGTGGGAATGAGTGGGGGATTAACGAAGTGTCAAAATCCAATGTTTGTTCGATGCTATAGAGTTCCATGCATATATTCCCTTGAATGCAAGCGCAAACGTTTGGCGGATAAGAAAAGATTAGGGGATGTGCCAGTTCTGAGCAAAGGGTAGTCCTCAAGAGCATGTGCACGCAGAAAGGCAATTGGGTGGAAACGAAGAAAAACGTCGAAATGAGCTAGCATAAGGGGGATTGACAGGCGTGTAATAAAACTGGTACACTTCAATTGTGGTAAGCCTAGCTTTATGACATGGGGGTGTAGACGAATAACTCCTAAAAGAAAAGGGAATTACCGCTCTTTATTTTATGATTTCGACGGAGAGCGATGACAACAAGTGAGTGCGGTATGCGTGGTGTGGCATGATGATTGCGGGATGAGGAGTAGAGGAGGAGGAGGAGGAGCAGGAGAGAGGGAGCGGCTGAAGTCTCAGTCCCTCATGGCACTCAACGGAGACGACGAGAAGGCTCGAGGCGGCCGATAATGGATGAAGTCGCGCGGCTATCAGCATAAATCAAGCGCTCGCACGAAGCTACCGCCATCCGGCCTCGGATGCACACCACAGCCGAATTCACACAATCGCTTCCGCCTCCACCACTACCGTATAGGATCGTAAAGCTGGGAGCTCGGCATGCCACAGTAAGGATAGCGATGGAAAAGGTAAAGGATAAAGCCGTTAGGCACCGGTCGATCCTGTCTGAAGGATGCGCCGCGCACTGGACCTCCATTCAGAATCGTAGTAGTGTATAGAATGCTTATGTGGCCTGTACAATGACTTGCGGGTGACCATACGATGTATAAGTCAGTGCTTTCATCCTCCCAGACGAGTCTGGTACCAATTAAGCGATTCCGCAGGTATGGGAGGCTTGGTTGGCCTAGGCGGATATCAATCCTGGATTCGAACTCGTGACAATGCGTGTGTGATAGCACGCCACCTGCTACTAGACCACCGTTTTACTCTCGATGTCTACATTTCTTGCTTCACCGTTAACCACGACGACGGGACTAGGCGGCCCGGGATCCGGTCTTGTGTTGGCGCACCCACCGTTTCCCAGCCTTGATAGCCCAACTATTGTCACGCTGTTCCAATCCTTTGTGCTTTAATTATCGATAAGATAAACATCCTTTTTTCCCAGAAGAAGTTTTAATCAAAAGGGAAGCAGGTGACCTTTACTATGGGAGAGTGACTGTCACTTTATGAGTCGACAAGTGGCTCGAGAGGGATCTAATCGAGCGCCTCCGAGAGAAAAATGAAAGTTTCACCGCCTCAATTCTGTGCATTTTTTTATATTGAACCGCAATATCACCATTTAGTGACTGCTATTCACTACTTACCATCAACGTCTCTCAATTCACTGATAAGATGGGCCATTTCGTAGGCAGGGGATTCAAAAAGCTCCAGAAAAATATAAATGTATTCAGAATGTTTACCAAAACAAAAGAATACCTCCTCGAGTAAGTTTTAGAGAATTGATAAAATGGCCGAAGCCAGTCCATCAATGGTATCATATTGTCAGCAGAACATACCCTGACCCCTTCTTCAGAGGGAACAGGGAGAAGGCCCGTTGATAAGGTTTTCTATATAACAAAAAGCTCATTTCACGCTAGAAGTAAGAAACCGTGGCACGCAACTTACCCAAAAGAAAAAAAGACTCCACGAATCAAAAAATAGGCCCTTCCTCCCTGAATATGGTGGTTTAGCGAGCTACCCACACTTCCAAAAACTCCAGCATACCTTAGCGCCTGGGTAATGGGGCAGTGTGTTAAGTCACGGTTTACGCCATGAACTAGCCTAGCACCGGAACATGTTTAGGTTCCCAAAAGGTAAAGCCTTCGTGGAGGAAACTGTGAGCCTCTGCTTGTAGTTAGATCTATAGGCAATAACTAAAATTCCAGAGAAGATTCCTGAAAACCTAGTCAGAGCAGAGAGCACCGCAATCATCATAAGTCACGGCACCACCACTGACGATTAGAAAAGCACGTGTCACTAACGCCATATGATAAACTATCGGAGAACTCATGACTTGAAGAGCTGTTTACTTTTGTTTTTTAGTTTTTATGGAACTTTACGAAGCTACAAGAACCAGGTACTTCCGAGCGGATCGGTCCTTATTGATTAACTAAAGACCGACTTTTATCAGACTCGAGTCGCATTATTCCTTCGTAAAGCAATAAACCATCACTGATAAATAAGCCAGCCCTACGACATCTGAACTGTACCAATGGTCTCTAGAATATCGATAAAAATCGTTTACAATGTGATCATAAGAAACTTTGGAAAAAATTAGGCGAAAAAAGTGAGGTCCTGCGGAGAAAAGGATCAAAACTGTAAGAAGACAGAGAGGCATTCTTGTTCCTATCACCCAGAACACGTTCCAGAACGTTACAGGAAGGAGTATCACAGGCAGAAACACAGTTAACAGTAGGAAATTGGGAACGTTCGGGGAAGACATAACTAAGTAGGAGTTCACTGAAAAAAGAAAATCCGATGAGGAATAAGGTCGAGAGAATTCCATTTATGGGAGAGGGTGGTTTCAGAAAAGGAGTGGAAGAAAGAGCGAAAGCGAATAGATTTTCGACTCCCCACTGCGGCGGTCGTTGAAAACGATCGCTGAACGGTGCCAGCTGAAGAAAACTAGAGAAAGCCCCCCGAAAGCCTGAACGCGGTGTAAACATTGCCTAGCGATAATCGTTAAAGTAACGAGAATACTATTGAAAAAGGACGACGCTACTCATCGTACTTCACACTGTCATCCTATTTTATTCACTGGGAAATAATCACTGGGAAAGGGTAAAAAATGAGAAATTGAACCTCAAATCAAAAGGTGAGCCATGCACTTCACATTTCCTGCGAAACGGCAAAGCAGTGGAAGACGAAACTTGTTTTGCGGTTTACACCCATCGACCAACGCTTAATGCAGTGTTTTTGTTTCCCCAGAAAAGTTTGGAACAGTTCTCATCTTCTCATATGTTCACCCTCTTAATTCCCGAAAACGGTTCCTCAGTTGGCACATTTCATCCTGTTCTTGTCTTATCTGCCCACTGCCTGCCACCTATTCACCGTCGGAGTTCCCATACATCAGGGTGACTCTGCCCAGGTCAATCAGACGCTGGTAATTCCAGACCGTATCTGAAGCTATGGGAACTTCGACGGTAGCTAGGTGACAGGCAGTGGGCATATAAGACAAGAGCAGGATGAAGCGTGCCAACTAGGGAAATCCCGGGACATGAGAGAAAGTCTAGGAAGTGGCTAGTTCAGAGAAAAACGGGATGAACCGAATGACCTATCCGTTGAAACAGTGGGGATAGCTTCCCTGCCCACGCAGGAACTTTCTGAACCAAAACCCTTTCAAAATAGTAAAAATGACACAAAAATCGACTATAGGAATGGTTAGAAAGAGGAAGTAAAACGAAAGCTACACGATTGTCATTGGGCGAATGATTGGACGAACAAACACGAGCCCGATGGATGGAGCAGCAGCCTGCGGGTGTGCGCAGCTTTCTACATAGCTGTCACTGATGTTAGCTGACATCGACGTTGCTCCCCCCCCCCTCTCGTAACTCCTTTGGAAATTCTCAATTAGTTGCCTGTCTGTGTAGGCTTATCGATCGAAGCTGTCATTACTCTCTCCAACGACACATACATTAATACACAATTACTGGCCAGAATCATTTACGACACGACGGACTGACTGAAGAGGTTCCGAAGGCATCGCATTTATGAAAACTGCCTAGGCTACCCGTCCCTTCCGCCTAGTTGACTAGGTTGGCGTCCGGGCGGTTGGGTATTTTATAAGAACAACGAAAAGACTGAAACTTCCATGCTCCAAGGGGAAAGAACTGCCAAATCTCGTTGATGATTCCAGAGACCGCATGAGGGGGAGCGATTTCGGTTGGACTCAGAAGAGTTGGGTGGAGAAGCATGTCTTAGGAAAGTGTTGCACCGTTACCTTTGTGTTTCAAACACGTTCTCACCACTACATGATTTGGCCACGCCCTCTTGAATCGATCAAATTCCACGTTTTTTTCGCTGGATTGTCCTGTTTCGATGATAATCTTCTTAAGAACAAAGGATTTTATGCTTTGATTCATAGCCCACGACTTCAAGCTCATAGTAATCACATTTTACCCTTAGATGGGTCAAGGGTATCAGATTACCCAAATCTAATGGGTAGCGTTTGTCGCCCTCGATAAACAGGAGATTTACTGGGTAGTAACAATTCGAGAAGATCATCAGCAATACATGGAAATAGAAAATACCAGAAAACACGTCAATTCCCCAGGTTGGGAAAGGTTTTAATAAAAGCGTGACGTGATTAATCGGGGATCGGGGATCCCTCGCTACGCTACGCAGCCTCTGCTGCCGACCAGCCGCTGCCGCGCCTTCATCGAGAAGACGGTGTAAAACACCATCCTACACATTTTAGATGCAGGGAGATTCATAGCGACATTTGGACGCAGAAACTCGTCCGAGCTCATCATTTGGGATATCTATATGATACAGCAACGAAAGAAAAAAAGCGATAACTCGTCCGGGTAAGGAACAAAATAGGTAATTTTGGAAAAACTCTTCGGTCTATTCGATTGCCACGGTTCAAACTTGGAAGATCCAAAGCTAGAAACATGCTCTTTGGGATTAGGGAAGAAGGAAGGAAGTAGGAATTATATCGATTAATCTGTAATAGGAACAACTGGATTCTTCCTACACAAGAAACTAGGACATAATAGAATGTACAGCGCCCCAGTCTGAGGGCCAATTTCATTTCGTCTTGGCTCAGCTCAGCTGAATTCTCTAGCTCAATCAGGAAACGTCCAGATGACAACCGCTTAATCGAAAACTTACAAAAACGACGAATAAGTCGGTTGTCTTGGCGCTCCCAAAGACACACATCACACATCCTCAACCTGACAACTGTCAGAAACGGATCTGGAAGAGGGGGCACCACGGCGGCCCTGGGCACCGAATATTCATGTGTTTTTGGCTGTGAGCGACAACCCTAGAATGGCATAGCAAGGGAGAGTTGTCACACAAACGGCAACAGCGCTCTGACACTACTATCCACGAGGCGATAAGCTAGCAACACACACACATGCTTGCTTCTAACGCTTGTTGGGTGGTCTTATCGACTTGGGAGGAGGAATCGATGAACGAAGTTCATTTCATCGGGGACATTTCCGATGACATCAACTTCTTGAACGGACATTCCTCTGAAGAGAGCTAGAGCAACAATGGCAATGGAACCCTTCAACGTTTGTGGGGGAGGAATTCTTTGAGTGCCTGGAGATTTCTCCGGCTATTAAACGCAAGAATGAAATTAGAGACATCTGGTCCTTCGCAGATCAACCCCACACGCCTGATGGTAATATTCCTCAAGAAAACATAACAAACATGTACGAAAACGAAGCAAGAACCATGGCTAGATCGTAAAAGTGTGGGAGAAAAAGAACCCCACCCGAATAGTTCAGCCCTGTCAAGTAGGCAGAGATCAGTTCAGTTGTAGAAGAGCGAGGGAGCTTCGAGAGATTGATAAAGGGTTACAGGAGGAACTAGCAAATCTATGATATGCCTTCAGCTGGCATAGATATCGTTGACAACCGACAGTTGGATCATGAGGAGAGGCTGGAGGCGAACAAATTCATGGGTGATAATGAAGAAGACGTAACAAGTAATTGAAGACCGCTGAAGCAGTAATTCAAGACAACATACAAACACACGTTCGTAGTGTTTCTAGGCTCGAACTGGAAGGTACCAGTTTGTCGGCCAGTCAACCAGTCAGCCCAGTCAAGTCAGCCGGCCAGCAGTGCCGGCGGAGGCCAGAGGGGTAAGCACGGAGAGAGGCTAACGACGACGCTGGCGGCGGACGAAGGGCTGCAATCGATCGCAGCCCCGCCATCACACCCCCCTGCCCGTCCCCCGTCCCACCCCAGTGCTTGCTTGCTGGCTTGGCCTGCTCGCTTGCCTCTGATCTCTCGCCCTCACTCGCGGAAGCTGCCGGTTGAACCGGCCTAGCGACGCCACCGGGTTGCCGCCGGTGGCCGCTATATTCATTTGTGGCCAGGTTCTAAGGCTTCCCATGCCACCAATTCCATCTCCCAGTAGGAGCTGAATAGATTCGGATTTCGCATACGAACTCAGAGCTAGAATATCTTCTGTGGTTGCCGATAGCAGCTGCCCCTGTGAATAGAACTTCATTGAGCGCAGCGGCGAGCTTCTCATCGACAGCTGCACCGGTGACTGCAACATCGGCGGCGGTAACGCCCGAAATTGATTCAGCTCGAGTTCGATATTGAAATTAGATGTTGGAAGAACTGGTTGCTGTTGTTAGAGACGAAGGTGAAGCAATTAAGCTCCCAGTACTGGACGTTTTTTCCGTTCAAGCCCACATTACTCGGCCAAAAGTTTGACTGCTTGCAACATTACTGGTACAAAATGATTGTTCTGGTAGATTCTCCTTCCCTCTACAATTTAATACGGTTATACGGAACCCAAGGAGATGAGACCTGAACAGAGCCCCTGATTCCTCATAATCATTAACCTAAAAGATAAGATCTGAGCATCAGTTCCAGCCTATTTTTTGCAGTGATGTTAAAACATTGTAAAATTCACATCAGCTGTTGGATGCTCCCAGATGCGGTCAGTTCACAGGAAATGAAATGGGTAGGATACGGTAGCACCCACACCGGAATCTAGGGGCTCTGGCTCATTATGAGTGCCTTAGAACCAAGAAGTGGGTATCAAACCAGTAGCCAAACCGGTACCCTCCATAAATTAAAAAAATGAAAGTAGAATTTGAGCTGTGACTGCTACAATGAGTAAAGGAATAAGCCAAACAAGCAATTACTACTAACGCCTTGTATGGGAGCCAAAAGCGTGGCGCATTCTTAAAGAATCGATGGAGTACTTGCAATTTCGTGAACATATGAAATGTAGGTAGGGAATTGATGAACTATACGGAATGTTTTAAGCATATTGTGGGTCTTTCTTCCCGTAGAATCGGGGAGAGTTGTGAGCTGTGGGAGCTATCGCTGCAGTACAGCCGATTTATGGCTCACGAATGTCCCATCTGTGATCACTTAGGACGCTGAACGGACATTATAGACTCCGGACTTGACTGGAGAAGACCCTCAATAGCTCATGAGTAACAAAAGAAAAACACGTTCAATAACATCCAGAACATCCAGTTTCTTTACAATATGACATATATGTATCTAAACGAGAATCCTAGAACGTCAATAGAGCCCCAAGCGAAGGTTCCGTAAACAAAACAGGCTGTGGAGGCGCTCTCAGCTACTTCTTTAACACCCATGAAACACAAGAAATACCAGTTGTAAACCCTCAAACTTTTCTCTTGCAACTTCTTCATGGGTGGTGATAGGGAGGGAGGCTCCTGGGTTCTTTTGGAAGTGATTGGTTGAAGGAATTTCCATCGGGACCGCCTAACGTTCCAACCTGATCGTCCTCCTTGGAGGCCCAAGGTTCCACCATTTCGGATTCCACTACCACACTTTGCCGTCAATCAGTAAAGGCGTAAACAGGCAGGATATATTGGCGTTCAACCTTAGTTCTTACAAGTAACGCCGAATTGTGGTAGCGGAGTTTTCCGCCCAAACAGTAGTATCCTATTTTGAACTTGAACTGAACTTATTTTGCATCTTGTTTAAGTTTCTCTTCAAAGTCTTGACAAATGTCGAAACAGTTTGAGGTTAGGGAGGGTTGGTGGAGGAGGATAAATCTGGTCTTGAACTACTTTTGGGCCTCCGAAAGGTTACTGGCTGGAGCGAGAGTGTGGCAGAGAAGCCTTTTGCGTCAATGGTAGAAGCCTGAGCCTCCAAAGACGAGGTCTAATAGGAACGATAGGCTGTTCAACCAAAGTTTCATTGCCATGGCACACTGAAAACCTGTTTATCCTACATACATATAACTATTTGCATAGTTAAGAAGCTCGTTACTATATTGTGCCTCACGCAAGACCGATCAAATGTACTAACCTTTCCAGCAGCGACTTAGGGACGTTTGAGAGGTTCACCACCACCCCTGAACTTCTTTAATATACGAACTTCTAATGACATCCAGGATAATTCACAAAAACATATCCTTCTGATTACTTTTGAAAACACTTTATGGGCTAGAAACTTAACAACCAGAGCCCAAGCGGGCAATGGTAGACCATGAAAGCGATGCAATAAGTGGAAGGGCGTCAAATCCGCTTTATATGAAGGTGGTATGTGCCCTGTCCAATTTAATCAAGTCTTCTATAATTCATTGTCGGGCATTTGGCCCTAACCTTTCCGAAATCCCTAATGCTCCTTCGAGAAGATAAGAAATTGGAGTTGGAGTGGAAAAACTGGGGTTGAACAGAGAAATGGATAATATTATTTTCTTAGTATCGGAATGTACCTCTGTTAAATTGCAATCAGGGACCAATCACCCAAAATGACTGACAATGAAAAAGCAGTTATTTATCCCTGGGACTAAAGGGAAAACTTTATTTAGGTGACATTATCTGCGATCCATAAAGTGGTCTTCAAAGCATCATTGAGAATGTATCATATGTAGTCAAATCGAGAGAGGAATGTAGTGCCAAGTGGGTGCACTACCACATTATGGTTTGGGGATTGAACCCCGGTCTCATACACTCTTGATCAGAACAGTCTTTCTTGCTGTTATCCTCCAAGACAGTGCCTTCTTTCCATCCGGTGTCGGTTTGGTGACACGAAACTCGTCTGGGAGGAGAAGAGCACCGACTTGTACATGAGCTGGTCACCGCACGTCAATGTAAAAGGCACAAACACATTCAAACGCTACAATTCTGAATGGGAGCCGAATGATGTGGCGCATCCCGAGAACGGGATTTGTTCAGAACACTAATCCTATTTAGACATTACACGATGAAACATGGGCAAAAAATAAGGAACGTTCCTACGGTACGGTTGATGTTTTGTAGTACTTTAGATGATTGAAGTTCCATAAGATTCCAGTCAAAGTTTTTGTACAATCAGACCAACATTTATTTATTTATTTATTTACGTTTATGCACCCAACTAAGTGAACTTTCACTGGTGCAAAGCGAACAAAGAAAGTCGTTATGGTTCTAACTACATATATGTAAAATAAAGAATGAAGCCAGGATTCATCGTGCATAAGACCAAGACAGCCCTTGAGGAATGAGCAATGAATGTGTTATGAACCAACTTGCCCACTAAGTCGTGAACAGCTGTGAAAAAGAGAATGAATCCGGACGAGTTCGATTCCTTCAATCTATAGTGGCTTTGTCCCCAAAAATGGACTTACCCTTGACTAAAAAATTGGTGAATTCAAAAAATTACCGTTGTTTTGACTTCCACGAACCTCTGACTTGAAGACTGGTGAAGTCCGAGATCAGAATGCCGAATACATTTTCAGAGCTCAAAATTCATATTTAATATTTTGGTAGACTAATTTTGGTCTGACTGATTTCGAAACTTTTTCGTAAAATTTCAAAAATTATTAAAATCAGAAAAATTACCGTTATTTCGTCTGCGCTACTTTATAAACTTCATCGTAACTCAGTGAGTTCCAAGTAATCAGAAGCGTTATAATTATTTCACGACGACTTCATTGAATATAGAACACCTATTTATGCGCCATGAATATGAAGAGATTGATGAACACTTTAGATTCGAGGTCAGAATACTGAATGCGTTTTCAGAGCTCAAGATTCATAAATAATCTTTCGGTAGGTAAGCTTATTTAGGAAACAACCATACAGAGATAAGGCTCCATGGAAGCATCTCAACGAGTAATCGTTTGATGAAAGCGAGTAAAGTGTCTATAATAACGGAAACTTGACATTTATCAGATTAATACGAGAGCAGTGATAAGGGCAGTAATGAGGACGAGCGCAGGAAATGGCAACGCACGCCATCCGTTATCAGTACATTATATCATAGAACGTGTGTCTGTTGAAATGAAAAATATAGCTGTAACAGATGCCATCCGATGATTTCATCGAACCTACCGTCTACTGAGGGCCTGCCAGTTGATGGTTTACTTAACGATAACTTTGAGCTACTCTTTTCAATTTGTTACTGACTGAATCCCCAGGGGCACCGAGACGACCGCCAGAGTGATGGTCGGACATCTTCATAGAAGCTTTGAGTGAGAGGAAAGCCATGGCTCGCGGCCCTCTAGCGACGACGATCCACTAGACCATTATGGTTCGCGACAGAGACGAAGGGAGACGTCACTGGCTCCAGCTTGAGGAAATCCATGATCAGCGGGACGGCAGGTGAAAGGTGGTGAGATAATATGTTTTTCATTTGAAAGAGCGGGTATGTTGAAGTTCGTCGATGATGATAAAAGCGAGAAAAACCACAGAGTTCAGAAGTACAGTACAGAAATATAGTGCTCTTTGAAGCCAAGAAGAAGAAGTTTTCACGAGATTACATAGGCGGTTGTGGAATGGAAGGATTTTCGGGGATTCAGTGATGTGCATTCGTACAAAAAGTTGATTACAGTTTTCAATGTCGCACACCCAGCGCACAGAGACCATTTTCATCGTGAACTGGGGCTTCAGAAAACGACAAAAATCAGGTGGTTGAATAGAAGCTAGTAGTCGTATCTGAGAGGCTTGATGCATCTAACCACATCCTCTATTTCTATAGGGTGGGGGGGGGGGGAGTTTTTTCGATGAAACGAGGACCGAATAAAGGTTTATTCAGGTTAGAGCTGGAACATCCTACGTATAATTACCATTACCCTACTCATCAGAACAATCTGAACTATTCAGTAAAAGGAGAAGGATCGAGTCTCTATGGTAACTCGCCCAATTGCGAACAGTCAATGAAAGAGCACCCGAAAATAAGGAGGAGCGACATCGTCGTTGCCATGAATGGAGGAGGGAGGAGGTGGAGGGGAGGTGGGGGCGGTGGAGGAGGCCTTCACCGATTCCGAACCGATTATATTGAGGAAGCCGACGCCAAACGCAATTGGGTAACATATGAACCTTTATCTAATAAAGGGTATCCATTGCCCCCCCCCCCCACTTATGGAATGAACTCGAAAAAAGCTCAGAAGCAGACTATGCATAACAGAGCATGGCTGGTAGCAAGGGAGGTTCTGTCCTCGTGTCCTCCTAGGGTATTCTGTCGTTTGATGAACAAAATTGCTCGGATTAAGCGATTCTTCCACGTAAACGAGAGTCATCCATAATTGCAGGGACGTCGTGTTTTTTGTCAACATTGAGTTGCGGAGAGGCCTGTCATTGTTCGAATCACCGGTCTGTCTGTTGTTGTTCCATTCGGCCAGTGATTTTCTTGGTCTACTATGAATTCAAGCTCAGTGAACCTCCAATCCCTCCACGACCCTTGGAAAGTTCGCCAAATGAATTTGCAGCGAAATAGGCAGATTTAAAGAGTGTTGCTTATATGGGAATTATGAAGAGAATTGCGATTTTGTGAGAGACAGTAGGGCCTATTGGGGAAGTAAAGCATGACTTTTCCATTCTGAGTTCCAATTTTGCGTGAAAAAAGTCTCGAAGCGTTAGCATGAAAGAGGTCGTTCGGACTGGCATCACGTCGAAATGTTTAGCAGAGCTGCAGAAAAATCCGGTGCAATTTGTTTGCAAATACCACGTGGTGGCAGCGTTTGCTAATCGCCCGGCACAAAGACCCATCGAGACCACGATCTTGAAGTGCAACAGTGGATGCACGAGCAGCAGTATGTTGATATCAATGTTCTCGAGAGAAAAGGTCAGTTGGATCGGTCAAGTTTGACGTTCTCACTGCATTTTAGCCTTTTACTATCTTACTAAACCAAAATGCCAACGAAACGTTGGTCGATAGATGACTTCATGGTAAGATCACCCACAAGATGATGGTTGAGAAACAACATTATTTCTCAGGATCTATTCTGAAATTCATTATGGTAGTAAACAAGTCGAAATTAGTGAATAGGAACAATTGGAATTGGGAAGCAAGCCACAGCCTCTTTAATCCATAAAATAGCGATGAGAAGTGACCATCCCAATGTCATTGAGCAGCGAAAGTCAACTACACAATGATATTCCGAAACTCCCTCTTTGTCGTTGGTATACGCTTGTTCAGCCGTGAACTCTACACCACAAGTCGACCTCGATCCAACTGCATCACATCCTGACGTCTTCTGGCTCCACTAGATCCCCAATTGGTGGTGGGTATTCCCGGTTATCGGCTGATTTGTCACCAAGATTTTAGTCCTCGAGGTTGCTCACGAATGTTTCAGTCATAGAACTGTCAATTGCTTGATATGGGAGGTTAGATGGCTGTAGAAAGGTAGAAATAGTGAAAGAACAAACATGATCCAGATTTCAATGAGAGAAGATGGAATCCGACTATCCGTTCATCGCTATATCGGAAAGATTGGTTAAAGAAGTCGAAAATGAACGACGATGTTGAAGAGAATGAATAGTGAGGTCTCCATGAGAAACAGTGGAAGCAAACGAACAATGAGTGAGTCGAGTTAATCGGTAAGCAGTAAAACAATTAGAGTCAGACAAGAAGAGTTCCATGTGAGTAACAAAAACGGCAAGGCTTGGCAGGGAATGTTAAAAATCATTAACGTGTAGTAATATATCATTTTTTTGTACCTTAATTTTGTTATCTTCTCCTGCTGGCTATGAAAGAGCAGAAGCACCGAGTGATGCAGGATCTTTTTTTGTAATTTTTTCATTATGGCTTGGTACCAACATCCACCCAGGCTAACCAAGCTTTCCATCCACACGGGGATTAACGGGTACCAGACTCGTCTGGGAGGATGAAGCCACGACTTGTAACATAGGCTGGTCACCGAAGTTTAGTGTATAGTCCGCATACCCATTCGGAACGCCCCTACAATCTTGAACGGAAGCCGAATGCGTGCGCGACTCCCAAAAAAGGCTACTGTGCAATCTCAACCGTTTTATCCTAGAGCGGAGGTGGTGTAGAGGCACGAGGTGCACTATCACACACGCATGGTCACGGGTTCGAATCCGAAATCAATATCCGCTTTGGCCAACCAAGCCTTCCATTCTTCGGGGTCGGTTAATTGGTACCAGACTTGTCTGGGAGCATAAAGATACTGACTTGTACATCTGCTGGTCACTTCAAGCCACCGCCCACACGCTCAATACCCACTACGATTTCGAATGGAAGTCGAATGCAGGGAGCGTCCCTCAGATGGGATTGACCAACGTTCATAGATTTTATCTTTTTATCCTTTCAGGCTATCATATGAACACTCGAAGCGCCTCGTTCCAATCTTCTAGGGATACTCCAAAAGTCTTTGAGCTCGATTGCCGTGGAGAATATTCATCATCAGGATGTAATAACTGTTAGACGCTGCTCTTATTCCCGTACATCACCGAGCCCATCTCTTCTCATTATATTTGACAAACGATCATAGCATGCGGAGGAAGTTATTCTCTTTGGCGCTCACCATCCTCACTTTATCATACTGGCCAGGAATATGTCTGGCTGTAATAACTTTCCCACTCCCGTTCTCATTCTTTAACGAAGCTAACACGAAGCCTACCTCCCTTCAAAGACAAAATAATTCGATTGGTTTCTGTTCTAGCATTTCGTGAAGGCAGTCCTCCATAATTGAGTTACCCTGGTACCGGTTTGCGAAGAAACATATGGACAAGCTCATCATGGACTTTCTTATAGGAGCACAGACAACATCTTTGAACATACGTCATTGCAAATGTGAAAGCCCAAGAGCATGTTCTCAAAAGCGCCCCGGGCTTACATCCACCGTTTTTAGGGAGGGTATGGTTTTGAGTTCGGAGCGTTAGGGCTGTTCGCTTAAGGGATTTGGTTCCTAAAGATCTCTAGAATAACCGTTGTTTGAGAACACACAGAAAAGGTTTTATAAAGGCCTCCCGGAAGCATCAGCGTGCCTCCAATTTTCAAGAATAATACATACTGGGTTCTATTCCAGTAATTCGGTTTAGCTCTCAGTAGGGTGATTCCTTTGTGGGAAGCGGGAAGCAAAAATGTGGGACTGACAGCTGGCTTCGAGTCAACAGACAGAGAAGCATGGGAGGATGGGATGAGAGCAGCTAATACGAAAGAAAAAGTAAGGTGCATGAGAGAAAATGAACCAAGATATACAAATGTGCTCATAAATATACATAAAGGTAAGTTAGAGATGAAATCGTGCCAAATCGCGCTCTTTAACGGATCGAGACATAGTTCAGGATCGCTGCCTACAAGTTTCAGTTGCCATATAAACCACGATCGCGGAGTCGAACCCTGGACCGATATCAGCCTAGGCCAACCCAGCCTTCCATCCCTCCAGAGTCGGTTAATTGATACCAGGCTCGTCTGGCAGGATAAAAGCACTGGCTTGTACATCTGCTGGCCAACGCAAGTCATTGTCTAGGCCACATACGCATTCACTGGCCATCACGATTCTGAATAGAAGTCGAATGCGTGGGCGCATCCCTCAGATGGAATTGATTAACAAAACTTTATCTTTTATCTTTTCCTCAACCCTCCAGGTTCGGTTATTTCCAGATGTCAGAAAGGTATGAAATCGGATATGTACTGATATCAATTGACAGGCTGGTGTCATATGCGGCCGGCCGAAGAGTGATTGATCTGCATCGAGCTCTTTAGAGCGGATGATATTAAAATCTAGAAAGCAGTTTTGTCTCCTCTTGATGTTATTCAAAAGGCAATCGACGTCGCGAGTGATTGGTCAGAAAAATGGGATCTTCCATTGGCCCATGAAAAAACTTTTGTTCTTCATCTTGGGTGGGAACACGAAACCTTTCCATATGCATTAGAGGTTTGGTTATTAATAGAGTTTGAGAGGTCAGGGACTGAGGATTCGTCATTGATGATAAATTGACATTCGGATCGCATTGCTCTATTGTAGTGAATAAGGCAGAGAGATCTTTATCAGTTTCTAAGATGTCCCTTTTCTAAGGAACCCGAGGACCTATGTATACTACTTTCAATTAGAGGGTAAAACATATATGTACTCGCCTAATCCTAGCATACGGAGCAAAGGTTTTCTCGATGCATCCAAAGAAGAAAATCAAAAAGAGCGAGTTATTTTACAAGGAAAATTTTTCACGTGCACTCGAATACACTTACAATAGAAATCAAGAGGTGTGGTTAGAAATAGAATGGTGGTATTGAAACACCATTATACAGGTGAAAGATTATTGATCTCATCACTATGTTCAAAATCTTCTTCAAAAGGTCAAATGTGCAATGTCACCAATTTTTCCAAAGTTGGTGTTCCAATACTAGAGGAGATAAACTTGAGTTATCAGACCCTCGACCGCGAACCAGTATCAGGGCGAGGTTCTCCACGGCCAGGACTTCGGCTGATTTTCTCGCGATTTTTAAAAAGTTGTTTACGCAAAAGTGTTGCTCAATTTGAACAGATCTTGCATCGTTTCTTAGAAGCTTAGTTCCCGATAATTTTGAGGTACCCCTTATTAGTCGAAAAGCGGGAGTACATGTTGATAATGGCTTGAAGGTCTGGTAGTGAAGAAAGCAAAAAAATTCGCCGATTTCGAGAAAAATATGGCTCCTCAAAGGTAAGGATAATAGAGGAAAAAAATAGATTACCATGACGGACTTAAAATGAAAGGGGTATTCGGACGAGATTTCAGTTGTTGCGATTACATCAAGCCAGAACTGCACAGAATTATCTTCCACTGTCACTATTTGTCTTGACCAATTGTTTTATCTTCCTACAATGGATTCCTTGCCATTGGAGCAGCCGTCCCTACAATGCCGATGAAACTCGTCCGAGGATGCACACGATACAACCGTTAAGCCTGTATAACGCCGTAGCTGAGCCATTTCAGGTATGACAGCGCCACATACGGCATACGGGGGTTCTACAACTTCATTCTAGCGGGATATCTCAAAAGTCATTTCTATCGTGAACTGTGCCTTTAAATAAGAGGCAAATGTAAAGCATAGAGTTAATTTGGTCATTCTTTTATTCTGCTTGTTCTTTTTTACTATCACAGCACCATTCCTTCTGCCAGTTTTAATAGTTCTTCAATAGTTAATTGGTTCATGTTGCCGGTTGCTTTTTGTTGCTTCAGTTGTTGTTTATTTTGTTTCATTCATGTGGGCTGCACACGCAATAAAGTTCAAAAGTTCTAGAGTTTTCTCAGCTTGAGAAGGACGTAAGGCTGTTCGCCTGTCCACTTGGCAGTACCTTCAAATACTTTCAGGCATATTTGTTGAGTATTTAATCAAATAGGCACTTTTTGCTGTTGCAACGGTAAAGTGATTCGTTATGGAAGGGCAATGACCATCATAAATACATACACCATCAACGATTTTCGTTTATCACCTACTAAGCAGCTATTTCTCTGCAGTCCTTTAGAGAGGTACCTTCGTCTATTCACACCCGGCAATGAACTTTGCTGTTTCCTGTTTTCTCTTTCTTACCACCCCTGACCCACTCAGTTCTATGTATGTTTATGTAAACAAGAGCTGAATAGCAGAACAGATTTAAAATAGCCAAGCAATTTCTTCAAGCCCACTTAGATCTGTCACACAGTCAAGCTTCATTCAGACTTAAAGGCAGTGTTCACGAAAAAATTGTTTCGGAGATTTGCACATGGTTTGAATTCGAAGCCCCCTCTGATACCATTTGTGCAGGAATTAGGTAGGAAAACAGCTGGATAGGGCACGATAAGGCCAGGAACTTTGGGAGACGGGATGCCTCCGCCCCTCGCTAGGCTGGCTACGGGTTCGAATTTTCTTTCACCACCTTCGCATTGGAGCGAAGTTGGCGAAAAATCGATACGCAGGTTGGCAAATTGCCAGGAATGATCAGCTGGTCGACCGCCTCGCACAGGGGCTAGTATTCGGCTGTTATTTCTATTATTCGCGTGTCGTTTTTTTTTTTTTTGTTATTAATTTTTTACGGTATCATTCTTTAACTTTTCTCGTAAGTTTATTGAAGATTTTAACATATTTTGTGTAGATTATTGCATGCAAATGTTTTTTTTTTATTTCAGAAGCTCCGTAAATTTCGATGTGTTGTCTGTAACGCGGACATTGCGTCGCGTTCGTGCATTTTCGCGCGAACACTCCCTAACCGTCGTTTTTTCAATGTGAAATACGTCCAACCCCCCTTTCCAGCTCTTTTTTTGACCCTTTGTAATTATTTTTGTTCATCGTTTTTTGCGCTTGTTTCGTTGTTATCGCTTTATTCTAGAGTAGTCCTATCAATTCCCGTCAAAAAAGGGTACCCTAACTTTTTTCTAAACACTGCCTTTAAAGCATATGAAATGTAGATAACAAAAAAACAGGAGAGTGGTGCAGCCCAGTACATACAGTAATCTTGAGTTGGGATCGAATGAAAAAAAAGGAGAACTTCACTATATTCCATTCCAGAGCATAAACTCATTTGAACACCCACACATGCACATCCTAATCCTGTGACATATGTGATGCAACGAAGAAATCCCCTTGCCAAGGAGGCGGCGTGGGTGAGCGGAGTAGGTGACCTGCATTATAATCAGGCGTTCAAAATAGGGAGTCAGAGCCGTGCTTTTATAGAGACCGGGATACTGTATCGAAATTCCGTTTCTTCAAAATAAAGGTAAATCTAACGGTAAATCAAACTAGTAGCACACTAACCACTAGCGCAGCGAAATCATGAGTGGTCGAGTATTTGGAGGTACAATAAGTATATGGAGGAACGGATTGAGTACCTGAAAGAAAGGGAGCCGAAATTTTGCTCCTGGCTCACCATCAGCTCGAGCATTTGATTTGAAGAAGAGAAGAGTTCAAGTCACCACTGGGCCTAACTGAATTGTTTCATTGTAAGGGTCACCACCATGGTATCTGAAGAGTTGAATGAGTGACCACAGGTTGTGAAATGCTAAATTGGGAGGGAGAACAGGTTGTCTTTTTGGCCCACCTAAATATCTATTGTAAATGAATCCTGAAGCAATTGTAAGATATTGTTATTCAACGGTGCAATAAAGCGTTGATTGATCATAAAGTGGACGAAAGCATATTAAAGTTCTTATATGTCAACATAAAACGACAAAGTGGCCCGTCATGGATTATATTCCCATGTGTGATGCATGTGTTATGGGTACGCTACTTCATACCATTCAGTGGACGACATCGTTGATGTTGGCGAGCTTCAAGCTGCTCACAAGTCGCCTGGCTGAAGGTGAAGTCTTACCCGACAATTAAGCACTATTGCTTGATCCCACTAAGAGCCCTACCCGTAACTCTTCGGATCGCAATCGTGTTGGCATTTCAACTTATGCAGCACATGAAGAACGGGTGAGAAGAACTAATTGAACTACAAAAGTGGCCATACTACCTGGTGCGAGTGATGAGCGGCCTTGCGAGTGCAGTTCGTATGTTCATAGGCAAATAAATACTTTGTAGTCCCCATAATGGATAGTCATACATAGTTATGATAAGGCATACTAGCATACTCCAAAGAAGGTAGTCTCTGGGCGGTATTCAGTCCCGTTTGAGGGGTGCCCCCTCGAATTCGAGTCACATCCATAATCGCAATGAATGCGTATCTGGCCCATACAATGTCTTACGTTGGCTAGCTGATGTTTAAATCAGTGCTTTTATCCTCCCACACAAGTCTGGTGCCAATAAACTGACTCCGGGAAGGTGGAAGGCTTGTGACCTAGGCGGATATCGATTCCGGGATTCGAGCTCGTGAACATGTGTGTGTGATAGCGCGCGATTTCACATTCCATCACCTTCGCCCCACTAGCAAACTTACGACTCGGAAACCTAAGAGTTCCAGTTTTTTTTTGTAGGCGCCACTCGTTTGTGCAGTGAAACGAAGCCCATTCAAGCACATAGGTAGCTATAGCATTAGAAGAAATCGTATAACGGTTCGCCAAACAGCCTTTTTTCTTATGTGTACCTCACCTTCAACATTCGTTCGCAGGGTCAAACCCTGCCACGACTATGACACGCGTCCTACAAAAGTAGGTGTATACCTTTTTTTACAAGGTTCTTTCTCGGCTCTTATTCCGATGTTATCTAATGGTAAGAGTGAAGAAAGGGGGAAGTACGTTTGCTTGAGTTCCCAATACGCATTCACATTGGTGTGTGCTATTACCAGCGAGGAAATGGGAACTGTTGAAAAAGCAGATTGCCTTCTTCAATAGTGCCATCTAGCTGCCAAATAGACGAGCCAGAGCCAACAATCACTTCCGGGACTTCCATTTCCCATGAAATACCCGTGTCTTTGAAGTTCCCAGGACTGCAACGTCTCCGTCGCAGAATCGAGGGAAAATTTCTGAGGGCACTTCTGCTCTCATGTACTTTTTGTAGGGGAAGGCAGCGCCAGACTGGAGCTTGTGGGTGCTTTGCATTTAGCAATGATCTGCTCCTGCTGCTTTTTTCGTGTACAGTGCTACTACTTCACGAATACATGATTTTTCTTTCTCCTGGGGGCAAGGTGCTCTGCAGGACAGAAAAAAACAACGTAGACCTACTACGTGGGCCCTACTTACTCACAGAACTATCCCATTCTATGCTCTGCTTGAGAAGCACTTGCCAAAGGTGAACCGCCCGAGGCTCTATAGTCCAGAGTGAAGGTGAACCTCCCTGGGCTCCACAGTCCAGAGTAGAGTAGCAGGAAGTGCCACCTATATCATTCCGGCTCTACTCCAGCATCTATGAGAGTCACTGCTCGCTCACCGTTCAGCCATCAAGGGTGCTTGCCTTCGCAGATCATTTCTTCCTGCTTCTGTTTCCAGATGCCCTAGTTCCAGCCTGCTCTTTCAAAGCCTCCGTGAAGCATTACAAGAGGTTTCAGCACAAGACGCTATAGTGAAGCGGTGACCATGCAGGCGATGAGGACAGGATCATGAACACCCTGGATATGTGAAGAAGGTCTGAGCCTCAGGAGACCCTGAACAAGATTGTAACCCTGGACACTTTTTGTATGACCCTGAACAAGATTGTAACTGTCGGAACTTGGGAGATAGAGTCGCAGTAAATAGGTTTCCTTTGTAAATATTTTTTTAATTGTCAGAATTTTGGCACGTTATGGTCAGAAGGTCACATCAAGCCCTCTGTAGCCTCGTGTCCTGCGTCTAAGGAAGCTCTTAGATGCACTGCGAAGGAGGGAGCCCCCTTGCGCATCGCTTCAAGGCACTGCCCACCATAATTTTGAAGTACCCTTTTTAGTCGAAAAGCGGAAGTGTAGAATGGGATTAGTTCATCGGCAGGAAGAAAGCGAGAAAATTCGCAGATTTCGATAAAAATAAGGCTCCTCAAAGGTAGGGATAATAGAGTTTGGACGAGATTACCATGACGGAAATAACAGTGAAGGAGTAGTCGGACGAGATTTCAGTTGCTGCAGTTGTACTGTACACAACTACCTTCCACTGTCACTATGGGTCTTGACAAGTCTGATCTCCCTACATTGGCTTCCTTGCGATTGCAGCCTCCGGTGAAACTCTTCCAAGAGTACAAGCTATACAATCTTTGAGCCTTTATAACACCTTATCTATGTAGGCCACCCCAGGTATGACAACGCCACATACGGCATATGAGGATCCTACAAGTTTATTCTAGCGGCATATCTCAAAAGTCATTTATATAGTGAACTGTGCCTTCAACATTTCACAGTTTGCTGCAGCTCTCTCACGAAGACTACAAACTAGAAGCTGTAGTTCATAAACAGGCCGATGGTTAGGCATGGCTTTGAGGTTTTGACTGGGAAATTTTCGACCCCTTTCGGTCTGTCGAGCTTTTCAAGTGCATCATAATTACACACATTCAAAAGTTGTACATGAGGATCCTTGCAATCGCGTCACTACAACCTAATGAGCCTATCGAACAAATTGAGCGGAAAGACCTTGAATGTGGCTAGTTTCTGTAAAGCCAACGATCAGCTTACCCGATAATGTGTCTCATCGCCTCTCGATGAAGTTGAACGCAGAAGTAATATGCATATACATACATATAGAAGAAATAGAAGCTAGTTCAAAGACCTAGTTTATGATAAAAATGCTCTCTAAGATATCCCGTTAGAATAAATCCGTGGCCCCCCATGTGGCGCTGCCAGGTAGGAAAAAGGCATAGATAGGGCACTACAAAGGCTCAAAGATTGTCCCGTGTGCATGCGCGGACGAGTTTCATCGGCATTGTAGAGGCTGTACCATTCACAAAGGAACCCATATAGGAAGTGCAAACAACTTGTCATGACCCATAGGAACAGTGAAAGGCAACATCGAATTCTGGACAGTTCTGGCTTTATATAGTCAGTCCATTGCGAAACTGCAACAACTGCAATCTGGACCAAATGCCCCTCCATATCACTTCCGTCACGGTAATCTCGTCAATCCTTATTTTCACTATTTTTGGGAAGCCTTTTTTCGCGAATTCGGTGAATGTTCCTGCTTTCTTCCCTACCGATAATACCCACCGATACTTCCGCCTTCTGACCTAAAATGGTTCCTCAACTTTACTGTAAACTAAGAGTTTAATTGAAATTAATAGTGGCTGAGGACGTGGGATAGCATAGCATACAGTGTGAATACAAGAATGAACTGAGAAACCAGTAAAATAGTTTACATATGGTCAGTACAATGTTTACAGATAATAGTTAAAAATGTACGGCAGGAAATCGAGGAATTTATTGAAAAATCGAAGTAACAAGTTTGCATAGATGAGGAATGCAGCTCTGGAGAGTTTTTCATGAATATTGCATTAAGAAAGAGTTGTGCACCTCGCATAATGGCATCCTTCTTCGTTCAGCAATTTCTGAGGGAAACACATTTGTATTCAAACCCTATCATGATGCCAATGGATTTGACGGTTCTTTTCACTGACTATGAACCCGAGCCATTCGATGTTTTGTTAAAGGTATTGTTCACTTTAATTTTGATGTACACGTTTTTATCCGAAAAGCTTGATTACAGGTTGGGAATAGCCCATGGGCAGTGAAGAAAGCGAGAGATTCCATCAATTCCGAGGAAAATATGGCTCCTTGAAAGTGGGAAAGTAAAGGTTGGACGAGACTATCATGACGGGAGTAACATGGGAGGGGTATTCGGACGAAATTTCAGCTAGTGGAATAGCGCAAAAAGTTGACTACATCGAGCCAGAACTATACAGAACTGCCTTCGCTGTCGCTATGGGTCATGGCAAGTTGTTTGAACTTCCTACATGGGTTCCCTTGTGATCGGTGTAGCCTCTATGATGCCGGTAAAACTTGTCCATGGATACACACGGGGCAGTCTTTGAGCCTTTACCTGGCTATGCCGTTTTCCGAGCTGCTAGCGTCAGATAGGGTATACAAGAAAGAACCTCGAATATATTCTATGAGGAAATCTCAGAAACCACTTTCATCGTGAACTATGTCTTTGAAGGCGCAGTTCACGATGAGAAAGGTTTCTGAGATTTCTCCACGGTATGAATTTGTGGCCCAGCCTTATGCCGACACGTCGTTAGGAGGTCGAGAAACGTCCTGTATAGGGCTCAATAAGGGGACAGAGTTTGTATCGTGTGGATGTCACCCCATAGTGGACGAGTTTCATCGGCATCGTAGAGACTGCCCCATTCACAAGGAAACAAATGTAGGAAGTTCAAACAACTTGTTGTGACCCATAGCAACAACGAACAGCAATTCTGAACAGTTTTAACTTGATGTAGTGAGCTGTTTGCGCAACTACAACACTGTAATCTCGTCCAAATGCCCCTTCCATGTCTTTCCGCCATGGTAATCTCGTACAAACTCAGTTCTCACTCTTTTGCGAAACCTTATTTTTTGCAAAATCGGCTAATTTTCTCGCTTTTTTCTTTACCGATGCTAGCCCAAACCATTTGACTTAAAAAGGGTACCTCGAGGTTATCGTGAACTGCGCTCTTATTTCGCCGCAGTATGTGATCCCAAAAATCATTCTTGTAGGAGAAGGTGGCTAGAAAAGCACCATGACCGACTTCGACTCCACTGTTTTAGCACGCCTTCTCTACAACTGTCAGTGCAAAGGGTGAGAATCGGCAATGCGGGCAAACAGACTTTCGGACTGGTTACAGTACCATAGATCTCATTCGCCCATCACAATACGCATTGAAGTATCATGAGAGTACAAGATGACTTACGTCGATTGGAAGAAGTCCGAGAAGTATGTGAAGCTCCTCCTATAGGACTGGTTGATAGTCTCTCAGCAATAAATTCTTTCAACTTTTGGTCAGTTCAGAAAAGGTTTTAAAAAAAACTGATGTCCTGCAGGATGTGAACTAATCTCCTCAAACTTCCACGGCAGCAGTTCCGCGGCTACTCACGTATCCTTCCGCCATGGATTCAAACCTCTCCCTTTATAGCACGCGATTTGGTGCGGCGAGGGCGACGCGTTTTTCGGCGAGAAGTACCCACACCCATACTACTCATCACTGAGATCAGCCTAGAGCATGATTGCTGCAGTTGACTCGACTGACTCGGATGACTCGGATTGCCAGATATCAAAGTGTTTATAGCTATAAGTTGATGGAGGGTTAGCTCTCATTTATTGCTTAGCGAACAGCAAGAGAGGTGCCATAATACTTCGACCATGGTAGGAACTCTAGTGAAGCACCATTGTCTTTGCGGAGCGATACACGTCAGAGTTAGTCTTACCTTACCTTTTTATGCACCCTTCTCAGAGTCTATGCTATGATGTCTGCTGTCGGTCTTCGCCATCTTTTCAGGCTGGAGCAAGAATTCTCTCTATAATGTATTTGGTCGCTGGTAGCGTGAACCTCCTCAATTCTCTTGGATTCATATCCGGATATCCGGGTTCACCGATCACGTGAGTCCACCTTCGAACAATCATCAATTGAGAGTAGTTGCTCAGGCTTGTGCTAACTCTTTTGCTAGCTCTTCCAACCCAATATGTGAAGTGACTTCACGAGTATAGCCCTAACAAGGGTAGGAGTAGCCCCGCTGCAGCAATGGCTGGGAGTAATAATTGCTTAGCCGTACCTGATTCGGGGGAAGCGAAGTTGGGGTGTTTCAGGACTACGCTAATGTTTGACGCTGCTTCCTATTGACCAAATCACCCACAGCTTTCAGAATCCAGGTTATATTCGGAAGGATGAGTCTAGCGCGACAAAAGGGATCCCTGTCCTCTCATTCCCTTTCTCATCCGATATGCTTCTTCATAGTTGCCATGACACCAAAATCCACTCAATGGCTGCTTTCATAGTCCGCAGGCAGGCGCGCAGGCGCGCTGGCGCGCAGGCAGGCGCGCTGGCGCGCTGGCGCGCAGGCAGGCGCGCTGGCGCGCTGGCGCGCAGGCAGGGGCGCAGGCAGTGCTAGGGGGGAGGAGGGAGGCAGACAGTGTAAGGCAAACAGTCCACGCCCCTTCGAAGGTTGTTTGTTTTCAACCCCTCGAAGGGGCGTGGATGTTTGCCTCACACTGTCTGCCTCCCTCCTCCCCCCTAGCACTGCCTGCGCCCCTGCCTGCGCGCCAGCGCGCCAGCGCGCCTGCCTGCGCGCCAGCGCGCCAGCGCGCCTGCCTGCGCGCCAGCGCGCCTGCCTGCGCGCCAGCGCGCCTGCGCGCCTGCCTGCGGACTATGAAAGCAGCCAATGGGTGTTAAAGGGCTTGAGAGGAGTGATTAGTGTATATGGTCGGACTTGTTTCTGACTGGCCTCTGACCCGAGCCAGTGTGTCTAGTAGTGAACTTTACTCGCTAAAGAAACACGATGCTCATCACTTCTTTCGTTCGGAACTTCCTGGAGAAGTCCGACCGTTGGGTTGGTGGTCGCACTGCGCTCGTTCCACGTTCAGAGTAATCAAGTGCACGACCATCCTGATTCACCGGTCACAAACAGGTGCATGTGATCACCGTGAAATCCGTCTGTCAAAAGTTCATCTGGATTCAGGAGATACTCTTGATAGAATTCCGATCTTCCCTGTAGAGCTTTCCCACGCCTACACAAGTGGGTTCCACCTCACCCTCGTCGTAGCATGATGTTAGATGTTATGCTACTATAGCTAGGCTGCTTCACATTTTCATAGCGAAATTCTGATTCGGGTGAAGGCGTAGAAGGTGGAGAGAACCAGAGGAGCCTTTCGCACTCCCAGTCAGGACATGCTGTTGCCACCTAGTGTTACGAGCCTTGTGTGGTGTATGCAGTAGATGATAAGCGAAAGAAATGGTCATTTCTGATTAAAAGCTGATATGGGTTAATAGAAAGTAAACTTCATTGTACCGGCCAAACCGCCTCTTCTGACAATAGAGTATTTGGGATCTCAATTATCTAAAGTTTGATGTGGACATGTTTATGGCTTAGGAATTGGTATTATAACTATTGGTAGTGTTATAAAGGGCCCTTTGGTCGGGAATTTGTTATGTCTAATGGCCCCCAGAAACACATCTACTATCTGTTCATAATCAGAAGCAAATGTAGCAAAAGTGATTACTAGGTTCTGGAAAAGGCAAAAATGCTGTTTTTGTGAGAAATTACATTGTCTTGTAGTCATGGTATTGCGTTATTTCAGCTCTTTTGTGGCATTCGTTGTTGCTTTCACTCTGACTTATGGAGTTTTCAAGGAACGTCGATATTTCCTTATTCCTTTCCTCTTAATTAAGGTGATTTCGCTTGACTATTCTCCACAATGCTCAATCTTACAGCCTGGTTTTAACACCTACATGAGATCGTCAGGAGATTTTCGCAACTACAGGGTGTCACAAAATTATTTGCGCCAAAGTTCAGTAATTTTTAAGGTAGAAATCATCTATCAAATTCACATTACCTGCTATTAATTAGTTGCATAAGAAGGTTTTCTTGCAATATGCATGGTTACTGATGTGGAACTCCCAATATCTTTCAGATGGAGGAGGCTCATTCAATGCCACTTACAATCATTGACGCGCGAGAAGTGGATGGGCGTTATGAAATTCTTTAAGATTTTTCTAATAACCGTATAGGAGGCTATTAAACGATATAGAAAAGAAGATTGAATCAGAGACAAACCAGGAAAGTTAGAAAAGTGGAATATTTCTGAAGATAAGACTATTAAAATGGTCCGTCTGCCAATCGGTCGGGATTCTGGGTGAGCCATCAAAAGGAAGTCAACGGGCATGGCTTACAGGAGTTATCGCGATGGAAGAATGTCATGCAGAAGCCTCACTAACATTCCTATCGTATGCCCCACTCCCGATCTCAATAGATTTTGAAGGGCCAAAAAATGCAGAAAGTCGCAGACCCACTTAAGTGTTGACACGCAACCCTTCGTCGTTTTCTCTGGCCAAAAAATTTTCTACGATAAAACCATCCCTCAACAACCAAAACGTTCGCGTTCCGGAAAGAAATATCTAGCGTGTAATATCTCACAAAAAGGTTGTTACCAGAACAGTAAAATGATGGTTTTCGAGGAAATCACTGGCAAGGGTAGGCCGCTCGTGGTTTCTTCGATGCAGGCGTGAAAATTGACCAAGACCAGTACTCAAACGGCGTACTAATGGAAGTAAACGAAACACTGATCCGACTACGTTTTCTGAAACATCTCATAGTCCTTCCAGCAGGACGCTACTCCAGCCCACAGAGCCAAGCTTGCCCGCGAGTGGTGCCGACGACAGCTGCCCGATTTCATTGGTGAAGAGGAATGGTCATCCTATTTTCCAGAACTTGACTCACTTCAATCCCACGAATGGTCCCTGATTAGAAGAGGACCTGTTGAGTTTGCAGTCCCAGTTTGGAGTCCTAGAATGCAAAAGCTGGAGGACGGCTGGGAAGAAATATAGAAGGATACCTGCGTGCCACATGCGATCAAGTCGAAAGCAAACTTTGACTTCTATTCGCGCTCACAGGGGATATTTTGGAATGCGACTTCAGCATGTTGTAGCACATAGTGTTAGCTAGCGTGCATAGAAATTCCATCCTCTTTCGCAGTTAAGAAGTTTCAAATATATCGCTATAAATCGGCGCAAATAATTTTGGGACACCCTGTAAAAGTCATAGACTTTGACGTATCAATAAGTCTGCCGCGAAGGGAAGGCTTGGTTCTAATGGGCGTAAATCGACTAGAGGTTCGATCTCATGACCAAGCCTACGACCATGTGCGCCACTAGTCAGTCCACCACTACTGTGGACTGGTTAGGGGGTGCACTACAGTCTTTATAGCTGCTTCTCGTTTCCAAGTCTGTAACTTCCGAAGGGAGATTTGATCTCCCTGGGATTGAGCGAAGTATTAGGTTGAGTCATAAGTCCTCGGACAAATTGGCAATGATAATATTTATCTTACAATTTTTAAACGACCGTAGCGAATCATTTGAAATATGCCCCACTGGCATCGATGGTCTTCTGCCAATGCTTGGGCAAATCGTAGATGCCCTTGCTTTAGAACGCTGGGAGCTGGCCCTTGGAGAACTGCACCAGTGCCATTTTTATGTCGTCGCGGGTTTGAAAGTCCTGACCATCCAGATGACGTTGAAGATGGGGAAAAAGGTGGTAACCCGAGGGATCCAAGTCTGAGGAACATGGTTGGTGTGGTAAACTTGTCCTGCCGAAATTCGTCAATTCAGTTTCGGTCGTTCTTGCAATGTGAGGGCGAGCGTTGTCGTGCTGGAAGTAAACTTTGTGCTGCTGTGGACGTGTAGCTTCGGGATTCGCTTTCAAATTCCTCAGTTGCGTAATGTAGACGTGTGCGGTCACTGTGCATCCTTCGTCTAGCAGCTCCCATTATTCGACACGGAGAGCCTCCACCAGAATCAGAGCATAACCTCCTTGGCGTGTACGTTGGGTTTGGGGGAGTCTTCTGCTTGGGCACCTTTGTCAATCCATTGAGCACGACGGTGAACGTTAGAGTAGAGGTTCGACTTCGCACCCCTGGTGACTGGGTCCTCGAGCCACGTGTGGTGCCCTTGAGCGTGAGGAGAGAAAGTGCCACGTCGTCGCGGCGGTCTATGTCATACTGCCTCAAAGCATGAGGCATCTATGGACCGAGCTTTCGCACCTTGTCGATTGACTTCAATTCACAAAGAACTGTGGACTGACTCCCCAAGGGTGACTGCCAGTTCACGAATAGTTTGATAAGGATCGGCTTCCACCTGGCTCCGCAGCACCTTCAAATCCAACTTCATTGAGCGCCCCGGACGGTCTTCATTTTCGACGGAATAGTCGCCCGATCCGAACTTCTAGTGCCACTTGTAAATTTTACACCTCCTGCTTGTGAACGTCCTTCATACCTCTTTCGATTGCCGCGGGTTCATGGCCAGATAAAAAAATAAATATGATGGTGTTGCGGATGCGGAGTTGTGACGGCTTGAAATCATGAGGCATAGTTGCTGGAAAGGAAACAGTTAGGTGCCTTCTCTAGTACGCGTTTGGAAGAGCTTTTCATGCTCTATCCAACAGTGCCTCGCACGTTTATTCTCGTCACCTCTTTCAAGAGTTATGATCGCTAGAAGTCAACACTATCATTTTGTCCGAGGACTTATGACTCAACCTAATATTTAGGCTTTCTCTCGCTGTGAAAAAGAAATGTGCTCCAATCTTTGCATGCAGCGTCCTTTGCATTTGATCGTAGCTCACAGGTCTGTTTGGACCTTTCCGTAGATCCATACAGGCCTGAATGGCCTCCTACGTACGCACTGTGTGGATCCATGGATAGTCGAAGTGGATGGATTCGTCTAGAAACCATCGTCTACGGCTATAACACTACTGATTCTAGCACCATTTTCTTAGGCACCACGCTATAGAAGCGGTACGGATTCTTAAGCAGACGAAAAACCAATTGGTCTGCTATGGAGTGGTCTTTGCAACTATCTAAACCTATTACTATGTTCAGGTCTTTACAATAGTAGTGATATCGTTTGGCTTGCTACTCTGGATGGCACTACTTCTAGCCTATAGCAACAGAATCCCTGATTTTGCTCTGTCTGCCGCTCAAAATTTTTTGCCGATAGAGACTGTGTATGATGGTAAGCATTAAGGTCATCTAATAAACGACGCTAAGAGAACCATTTCCCAATGACTATCTCCTAGACTGGACGCTTAGAACTTCATGTACAGCACTATCCCTAGCCATACTCGTGGTTTTCATGACTTACATCTACTTGGTTCGTTCCTATTCTTCAACAAAAAGTAGAGGGGAAACTTCTAATGAAGGCTTTCGTTTTGCAGGTTTTTGCAGATTACTACGTCTTTTTGAAAGAACGAGAAGAAGCATTCCTGAATGACAGTGACCACTCAATGCAATACACGCCAGTATCACCCCATGATATTTAGGAGACTATAAAATTTTGTAACAAGCGAGAAGTCCTCATATGAAAAATGATCTCTCCATTTAATCTCAACTAAAGACAAAAATTGCAAAACCTGTACAAAATTATGAAAGTGTTCAATCCACGTCGTACATGCGAATTAGCCATAATATAACTCAAACGAATTTTCCTAAATTCTCACCGGTACAAAACAGTAAACATACATACATGCAAAAATAGTAGAGTGATGCCGCTAACAACTCTAGTCTTCACGGTACCGTATGTCGTAATCACCGTAGTCAGGAGTGCTCTTACGGCTATAGTCTCCGCGTATGTAGTCGTCATCTGAATCGTCTTCCTCACCTTCATAGACTCCCATCTCGAAACCTTCAAGGCGACGTCGCATGCGTTCCAGGGCAAAAGGAGACTCATCATGTTCATCGTAGACGTTTCTACGGACCTAAACGGGAACAGAGTTGATACTCATGCATTGCTTTGTATATAAACAGAAAGAATAAAAGAAATAAGAAAAGATGAAGAAAAAATAATACGAAAAAGGATAGGTAGGTCATTGAATAGCTAGACAACGACTCTTCCGGCTCTAATCGATTTAAACGCTGAGTTGTGGTACGCATTATGGAATTTAGGTATCAGTCGCATTTAACAAAAATACCTGCAAATTCAAAAAAAAAAAACCTCAGGGTGCTTAGCGCACAATAACAATGAGACAACTAATCATCCAACCAATAAGCATCACTATTTTGAACCAAAAGAAGGTAAGCCATAAAATTAATAAGAAAAATTACTCAAACTTGTCTTATATTAGGTTGAGTCATAAGTCCTCGGACAAAATGATAGTGATGACTTTTAGCGATCATAACTCTTGAAAGAGGTCAACGAATATGAACGTGCGAGGCATTGTTAGATAGAGTATGGAAAGCTCTTCCAAACGCATCCTGGAGAAGGCACCTAACTGTTTCCTTTCCAGCAACTGTGCCTCATGATTTCAAGCCGTCGCAACTCCACATCCGCAACACCATCATATTTATTTTTTTATCTGGCCATGAACCCGCGGCGGCCGATTGAGGTATGAAGGACGTTCACAAGCAGGAGGTGTACAATTTACAAGTGGCACCAGAAGTTTGCATCGGGCGACTACTCCGTCGAAAATGAAGACCGTCCGGGACGCTCAATGAAGTTGGATTTGAAGGTGCTGCGGAGCCAGATGGAAGCCGATCCGTATCAAACTACTCGTGAACTGGCAGCCACCCTTGGGGAGTCAGTCCACAGTTCTTCGTGAATTGAATTCAATCGACAAGGTGCGAAAGCTCGGTCCATAGATGCCTCATGCTTTAAAGCAGTATGACATAGACCGCCGCGACGACGTGGCACTTTCTCTCCTCACCCTCAAGGACACCACACGTGGCTCGAGTACCTAGTCACCAGGGGTGCGAAGTCGATCCTCTACTCTAACGTTCACCGGCGTGCTCAATGGATTGACAAAGGTGCGCATGCAGAAGACTTCCCCAAACCCAACGTAGACCCCAAGAAGGTTATGCTCTGATTCTGGTGGAGCGCTCTCTGTGTCGAATAATGGGAGCTGCTAGACGAAGGATGCACAGTGACAGCACACGTCTACATTACGCAACTGAGGAAATTGAAGGCGAATCCCGAAGCTACACGTCCACAGCAGCACAAAGTTCACTTCCAGCACGACAACGCTCGCCCTCACATTGCAAGAACGACCAGAACTGAACTGACGAATTTCGGCAGGACAAGTTTACCACACCAAAGATGTTCCTCAGACTTGGATCCCTCGGATTACCATCTTTTTCCCCATCTTCAACGTCATCTGGATGGTCAGGACTTTCAAACCCGCGACGACATCAAAATGGCACTGGTGCAGTTCTCCAAGGGCCAGCTCCCACCGTTCTAAAGCGAGGACATCTACGTTCTGCCCAAGCATTGGCAGAAGACCATCGATGCCAATGGGGCATGTTTCAACTGATTCGCTACTGTCGTTTAAAAATTGGAAGATAAATATTATCATTGCCAATTTGTCCGAGGACTTATGACTCAACCTAATAAAATTAGCTATGCTCACCAAAACTCAATAACGGGTGAACTAAGAGCCCCAGATAGGAGTCAGGCCACCACGTTCGGCATGCTCTAATCTCGGGTAAAAATTAGAATTTTGCGCCATACAGAAAATTAACCTTTTTTGAACCTCTATTATAATGAAGGCGTACTAAATAATACCCTCTGCAAGAAGAGTGAAAAAGTGTAATCTCTACAACGGAAAGCCTTTGATGGACTTTCTGATGAGAAGGGAATTTTTGTCTTTCTTCTTATTGGCGAGCGTTACGGGGAAAACCATTTTGAATAATCGAAGCGACTAACATAAGTTCAAACAAACAACAAACATACCATTCTATCGTCCTCATCATAGTAGTTCAAATCCTCATCTTCTGTGTCGTCGTCGTCATCGTCCTCTTCTTCGGGGTAATCATTTCTCCAGTTATTCTCATCATTCGAATCATCATCGTCGTCTGCCGCACAATCGCTTTCGGAATCGGAATTGCCAAGGAGCAAGGTTTGCTCCTCCCTAACATAAGTTGTATACTCGAAAGCTTCATCGAAATGGAGGAAGACTTCTAAGGAAGTCATTCTGTTTGCCATAGCGCAGAAACAAAACCCACTCGGTAGCAAATCTCAACTCGATATCAGAATTCCACTGCTTTATTGGCTCTGTCATTGATCCTCGATATATCTTGTAGTAGTCGTATCTCACGGCTTCGTTCTCGTCAATATTATTATCTCCCTGAAATTTGCAAAGATCTTAGTAATAAATTCTCTATCACTACTAATGAATGGTTCCATTGAAGCAAAAGGTGTATCAGGCAATGGAGTAGAGGAGTATGCATTTATTCTCGAGCTCATCATTTCCTAACATCCCCTTATTATGTTCACGGAATTAATTTGACGTTGTGCTTTCCACGCAATAATAAGAAGTTAGGAAGTCAGAAAACAAGGCCAATTGGAAATGTAAAAATAGAAACTAAAGGACAGATTCTTGAAGCGAAAAAGGAAAAAGAATTAAAACGAGACAATCACACATTAAGCTACCATAGAATCGTCACTCGGTCCGGCAGAACCATCGCTGTGTTCACCAATGAATTCAAGGCCTTTCCCTTCAGCTTCATCTGAAATGAGTACCAGATTATTCAAGCACCACAAAAAGCGAAAGAGCAAGGCCCTTCCGAGTGGTTAAGCATACAATCATGAAAACGGAAAGAGTGGCGCGAGAAACGAACTTGAACATCCAGCTTTGAACTCGATAACTCGTGCACCAGTTATTCCATCCATGATGTCACTGGCGGTTTCAGTTTTGAACAACGAAAAAAGTAGCGGATCCTCCTGAAAAAGAACTGTAATTAACTGGTAGAGAGAAGATAATCTCTTTCATCGTGATTATGACGTTTTTGTACAATCACTCTTTCAGCATGTGAGTTGGAAATCCTTGTTCTTTTAGCTATCTTCAGGATAGTAGTGAGTTGGATTCAAAAAGATGTAAAACGCAGAAAAGCAACGGCTTAGATAGCGCCAAAAGCGGGATATCTTCGAACTGATCATCTTCCGCATTACTTTTGAAATAAACTATGCATTGGATAAGATGAATGGAACAATTATCATCGACACATTGACTTTATGGTCCCATTTCCCCAAGTTCAAAGCGGCATTTGGAGTGAAAACTTATTATCACCACATGACACTAAGTTCTCGCTCCACGTACCCCTTGAACTCTATTCTCTTCCATTACACTTCACAACATCCTTCCCAGTAACGTCTAAGTCAGAGGTCCACTACTGAAGCTGAAGCGACCCTGAGAACAAAAGAATAGAAGAGAGCATAAGAAAAAATGAACATCAAAGTTATAGCACAAACAACGTACCTTACGCTTTTTAGTTTCCATGATAAGAGCCGCATGAGGATCCGCTGACCTTTTGCGGCGTACGCGAATAATTGGCATAATATCTGCCATGATCTCTGAAATCAATTATAAAATGAGCTGCAACACAGCTTCAACAACAAATACAAAACGAAAATCAGGAACAAAAAAGCAATAAAAGAAAAACAAAAGAATACAAGTATACATCCAATTTCCTTGGAATTGATTATCCCCACGCAAAAGAAATTCTTGCTAAGTGTTGGTAAGGATCTTCACGGTGTGGTAGTCAGGTGACCAAAGCATCAAGATGTTTTCGCTTTCAACGAGTAATGACTCACTCAGGAGTGATAAAAAAGTGCCAAATTTCGTTACACTGTTAAATACTTTCTGCTGAGCTCATGTCTTTCATTGTTATAGGAACAGAGAATTATTTCAGAGTTTATTAGTACCCTAAATTGGGTGATTTGGTCCAAGCAGTGCAAAATGATAAACTTATAACCTATAAAGCACTTCAAACAGCCAAATAAAAACAACAAGATAACGCTAGAATATCGTACTCCTTCTTGCATTAAAAAAAACGAAAAATAACGCAATATGGTAATTAGGCTAATGTAAGCTTCAAGCAAACCGTGACGAGCGAATCAAAAGTTATAGCAATGCACAAGCACTCTCCAAATAGCCTACCAAGCCCAAACGATGATGTTCAAGCCGAAGAAGAAAGAAGAAGAATCCGAAAGCTTGTCCTTGGTCGCACGAACAAATTAGTTAGAAAAATCCAATCGGACGTGTAATCCAAACTTTTGAAAAATGTTCCCGCGCGCTCTCATCCAAACCACAGCTGCACTGGAGCGAGCTATCTACCACTGACGTGTGTTATCGAAAAGGCTTAGTCAAACTGGTTTCTAATTCTAGTTATGGATTCTGTGACACAGTCTTGTTGTGGAATCTGTATAAACAACACAGCGAAAAGATAAACATGATTCATAAAAGGACCGGTTTTTAGTCAATGAGTAAAGTAGGGTGATTCTCCAGGTTTCCGAACTTAACCATGATCAAATCGCACCTAGGGCGAAGCATGGGCGATGTGGCTGCAAAGAGCCGCACCAAACGACCGCCTTCCTATCTTACACGTCAACTTCGCTCTTGATAGGTAGAGTCCCGTTGAGCATGTATGGTCTTATTGTTAGTGCGAGGTCGTGCAGTGTCAAAAGGCGCACTATCACACATGCATAATCACGAGTTCGAATCTCGGGTCGATATCCGCCTAAGCCAACCAAGTCTTCCGTTCCTCCGGGGTCGGCTAATAGGTATCAGACTTTTCTGGGTAGATAAAAGCACTGAGTTCCACATCAGCTGGCCGCCACAATTAACTATATAGGCCCTAAATCTGACACTACGATCCTGAACGAAAGTCCATTGCGGGGTGCTGTCCAAAGGGCGAGAGGGAGGAACCGCTTATAACTTTATCCTCTCAACCTTGTAGAAAGATGGGTTTTGTTGCGGGCGCTGAGACTAGGGTCTTGGTGGACCCTTTTAGAAGCACCTCGCGGTGGTTCAGTGGACTTATAGTAGTAGTGAGAGATAGACAAGAGCAATTCGAAGGATACTTATTGAGAGTACGAGCTTATTACGAGCGAAGTTATATCGAAGAGGTGGGCTTTCCCCAAGCGCCCAGGCGGTCCGCCCCCGCCAGATGAGGTCGTGAGGGGATCATCGCCTGCGGTACGCATCATCATGGTTTGGTTATGAAAGGTGGTAAGGTCTGACGATGTGTGGTCACGAAGGAGCTAGTGGTTCGCTAAGAGGCGAACATAGTGGATTACCAACACCGACTGGTAGGTAATGGAGTACCGTAGAGCAGTGGAAATCGTGTAAAAGCCATGAGAAAGTTGGCAAATGAAAGCAGCTACAGCTGTCAGGACGACCTCTTGACCATCATGACCGAGGTATCAGAAATTTTGTATGTAAATACTTTTGATTTTATCTAATCCCATTCTCATCCCGTTATTAATTACAGAAAAATTCGCCACTGGTGATTTTAGTGGCTGCTTTTATAGTCCGCGATTTGGCCTGCGAGCGAGAGAACAAGCGACGGACGCGGCGCTTGCCCCCTGTTTACAACTGAGTGTTGGTCGATACCGCCGGACGAGTAGTCCCCCGTCGCTCGCTCGCTCGCGCGCTCGCTAAGCGGTCTATGAAAGCAGCGAGTGATGAGAAGCTTAATGTAGTGAAGTAAACAACTCCAACAATAAACAATCTGCTATGATCGTGAGACGGAAGAAATTAGATATAGAAGAGATGGAAGGAAAGTTAGAGTTAGATATTCTCCTTTAGGTTAAACCCATCCCGAACTCAATCCGACCTCTATGGATGGTTCTTCAAGTAGTACCGGAACCGATGGAGGACAATAAACAGACAAACGAAGAAAGAGTTAAACAAACAGACAGATAGACAAACAGTGAAAGCATAGGCAGTCCAAACTTGTGGTTCATATTAGGTGTGTGCATTAATTTCCGCCGCCGAATTCGAAGGGTCGTTGTGCGAACCATGTTAGAGGTTTACCTGTGAACCCTGTCATATTCTGTACGATAGGGTATTAGCTACCTACTTGAGGGCAGACAGATCAGTTTTTCCCAAAAATCCCGTTGCTCCCAGACTGATTCGTCATGGAACGTGATAAACCGTTTTCTCGGGGGGCCCTTCTCCTGCTGTTTATTTTCGAGGAAACTTTCATTGAAGCCCATCCGATGCTTTTTGGTACTTATGGAGGACAAGCTCTATCTGAATAAACCTCCTGAGATGGTTTCTCTTTACTCGAGAGGCAAGGAAAGCGGAAAACAAAAAGTAATGCTGTGCGTGCATTTGGTGGTGGGATCAAAACGGTATTGTGAACTATGAGCTGCTGAGCCCGAACGAAACTGTTACTACTGATTGCTACGGACACCAACTTGACAGTTTGTAGGATGCTCTCATCTAAAAGCGGCCGTTATTCGCAAGAAAGTATCAGGAGGTGCTGTTCCACCACGAACATGCCAGACCCCATGTTGCGAAGAAGGTCCTTATAAAAAATTGCAGTTGTTGGATGGGATCAGTTTGTTCAGCCCGCATACTCTACGGGGCCTGCTCATTCTGATGACCACCTACTCCGATCCATGCAAGTCAGTTTAGCAGATACATGCTTCCGGAATGCCGAGGAAGTGCGAAAATAGGTGGATGACTGGATTACCTCAAAAGTTGAAGGCCTTATTAGACCCGGAGTCAACAAGATACCAGAAAGATGGCAAGAAGTTGTAGCTAACGATTTACAATACATTGGTTAATATACCTTTAGTCTTAATTTTGTAATAAGTATGTTTTTGCACGCGAAAAACGGCGGAAATTAATGCACACACCTAATATATATTAGTGATGCTGATCGTTTTGATCCATTCTAGACTGCAGACTCGAAGAATGCAAAACGCCAAAATGATATCCAATAAAGTTTGAATAGAAATCTCGTGAGCGTTCAAGACATGAACCCCATAGACATAGACACTCAAGCTACAGACATGCCGAGGTCTATGGAAGTCTGTACGTGGAGGTTAGAAAAGTAGGAGGTGTGGTACGGGCACGAACAGAAGCTTTCCATGAGGGAAGCAGGTGTAAGATAATACACATCGTAGTCGTTTTGCTAGAACTAGGTTGCTTTAGTTAACGACCTCAGTTTCTTTCGTCATCGGCTATCGTTTTCTTGCTTTTCTTTCCCTATGTAATTGTATGAGCCACTCAGTCTTCCCCAAGAGACTTTCTAATGAGGACGAGATTCAGCTAGTGTGACTGGTTCAACAGCCTGTTCTAATAATAATAATGTAGTCTGATGTCTACGAGTATCAGCTTCTTCTTTTTGTGTTCGTATTCTGCCTTACTCTTGAACACGTCTCATGCAGCAGACTTGCAGTGTATGGAGCCGATGCTATGGCAGTCGGGAATGAGCGAAAAGGAAGGGGGAAAGAGTTGTTGATGATAAATTGCTAATTCTTCCCTCGAGTTTGATCAAAAGAACTATAGCCACTAGAGAGGGAGAGGTCAGCCAGGGAGAGTGTATTAAATGTGTCGTCGTTGACGACACGTTTAATACATAATTACACAACATAATAGAATACAAGGCTGAGATCTTGGAGGAAATGTCCATGGTGTCCAGGGCTTCGCTCCCAGAGAGGAAGAAAGCCTTGGGCTGCCATCTTCAGTGGCGAGCCTCCGTCGACTCCTCGTTGACGTTCTCCTCGATCGCCGCTCCGCCCTGAAATTCCATGATGTATCATCTTGCAACATCATCAGCTCATAGTCGCGCATGCACGGCGCGGCTCACACCACCCTCCTTTGCCCAAACTCCGACCCGTACTTCAAGAATGTACATCAAAAAAAAAGAAAAAGTAAGTTTCTCGCCGGAAGTGAGAGGGAGCGCTGTAGGTATTGGGGTAGCTCATCTACTGGAACAAACGCTCCAATGGAATCTGCCCATTGCAAGAGGGTGTTCCATGTGGAACCTTCCTTGATGATTCGGAATAGCCAAATATGATCTGACCATACCTGCAGCGAGAGACAGCTACGTTGAGGCGGCGGTAATCGTTGAGGAACTCGGCTGTCGCCGGAGAGGAATCAGTTTTCGTAGTAAGCAAAGTGACCACCTCTTTGGTAGACCAATGGTCTCTACTCTACACGTGCAATCGTTTATTACGACGTGTAAAGTAACCGACAATAATATACAAATCTGCAAGCTTATATACGCATAGATATGGGCGGTGCCCAGATACCATATCGTTGATTTACATTACGAGTACGATTAAGGTATGGGATAAAAAGGCGCACCGCGCCAATAGCAATGCTTCGGTTACCTACTTGATAGCACACTGATGACACCGACAGGTCATGCTTCCGGTATCGTCTCAAGAGTTGCTTCCTCTCCAGAGCTTTGCCTTCCAGAGAGAAAGAAAGGGCTGGGTTGCCTCCTCGGTGGCCAGCCTCCATCGACTCCTTGTTGACGTTCTCCTTGGTCGTGTCTCCGCCCTGAAATTCCATGATGAATTATTTTGCAACATCATCGGCTCACAGGGTAAAGGAACCACGGGAACCACCAGAACGAGCAGTTCTTGGAGACGAATTCATATTGTGGAAGTCGTGTGCGATCATGGAAAGAAGAACGTAGATAAGTAAAAAGTAACAAATTGAAATCAGTGGAACCTGTTAAACAATAAGAAAAACATAACAAAATGTTAAATAGTCAAAATAAATCCGAAGTGAAAACTGGCTCGTTTTGCTTATTCTTGAGATGGACCACCGTCTCTGCCTTTCCTTGAGTCTTAACAGTGGTGATGCAGTGACAAGGGGCGCGCTATCCCACACGCATGCTCACGGGTTCGAATCCCGGGTCGATATCTGTTCAGGCCAACAGAGCCTTCCATCCCTTTGGGGTCGGTTAATCGGCAACAGACTTGCCTGGGAGGATAAAAGCACTGATTCGTGCATCGACTGACCACCGCAAGTCATTGTATCGGCCACATACACGCTCATTACGCCACAACGATTCTGAATGGAAGTCGACTGCGGGGCGCATCCTCCACACGGGATTAATCAACGCCCAAAGATCTCATTCTTACTTCACAGAGCTTTTTCCGAGGTCTAGTACCCCGCCCACTCTGGTGCTCCTCCTCTCCATAGGCTTAGGCGATAAAAGTCTATTCCCGTGGGTTCGAACCCTTTCTTAGCAACACTACAAGGCCGATACTACACCGTCCTTTGCGATTGCTTTCGCACTTAGCCTACTCTTGTCCAAGATTTTTGAAGGCTTCTTCCAGAGTCCTAGCTGCCTCTTTGAAGGGTTCTCTTTTGGATGAATCTCACATTTTGAATTGCACTTCAGTCGGTAACCAGGAGTAAGAATTACGCGCTCCAAGGTTGAAACCGCGTTGAGACCGCGTGCTTGCGACGAAAGCTTTTTTACTAGCATGCTTTTGCTGAGCTATGGCAAAGACTTCTTCTCCTGCATCAGCATTTTCATCTTACAATCTTTAAAATGGTTCTTATTATGCAAATGAAATACAAAAGGTTTACCGGTAGTTACCGGGCCGCAAATTACTTGTTAGGATGTAACCATCTTCACGCAACTAGAATTGTGAATAGATATGGTGTTACGTGATTTTGCGTAAATGATGACAGTGCTTTGTAATTCTTCTTTACTAGGTACACATAAGTGTGCGAAGGTTCGTCTTGGTAATGCAGACGTTTATATGAGCGGGTACGGGGAAATTTTTACTTCATGGGAGGTTCGGAGCTTGCGTCAACAGTTTTGTAGCGTGATATACGAAGATGTCGTGTTTTGATTGGCTCGTAGGCACAGCTGGTGTTCAGGCGAGGAGTGAACAGATCGTGCAGGAGAATAAAATACCCTGAGACATCATCCCAAGCGTGCTCAGTGATCAAAAGGTTTTTTTTTCTGCCTCATCAGTGTTTCGCTAGTGAAAGTCTGCCAGATTGGCACGTCTTTTTTTCGGCGTATCTGAGCTTTAAGCCTGATCTGTCTTTTCACTCCAGCTATAGCACTTCTCCAACTCTAACTTCACATTTTCAGGTATGAACCGGCTGAGCGTCATTAGGTACGTCTCTCGTGGGCTTGCGTCGGCCGCTCCTCAAACGAGTACTGGAATAGAGCATGCAGATGCATTTGCGAAAAGGGGTGGTAAGTTTATCTGGCCTGATCACCATCGTGTTTGCCGTACTTTGGATGGCATTCCTTTTTCAGGAAAAAAACCGAACTGGAATTTGTACAAAGTGCCTGAGTATCTGAACATGAACAAGTACTCTTTTTATGAAACGGAGGTATTGTATTCGTTTTGCTTACTTAGAGATTTGTTCGGTTATAGCCCCATTCTTCCTTTGCGGCTTGTGTTACATTTGGCAGCAGATGAGATACAATCACTTTGCTGTTATTTGCGAACTCCTTTTCATCGTTGACCCGCAATTTTGCAATGATTGAAGCTGAGGTAAGATAATTATTTAACTTTTTCAGGTGACAATGTCAAAAAACCGTCTCAAGCAGCCGTCGAATAAAAAACCAGATGTTATGCCGCAAGTGAAGATTCAGCCGCAAGCGAAGACTCAGAAATAAGATGCTTAGCATTTGTAGATTTAGCTTATGGTGAATGAATAGATTCTAAATTTTGTGTTGGTTTTTCTGATTTATGCTTGTATGCGTGCAATATTTTCTTTTTTTTTTCTGAATGTAACTATCGTGTTCAAATAATCGCAAGGATTACCAAGCAATCTCGTTTGTTCGGTATTTTGATACTTGTCATAATCGCACTTTCAACTTTATTCAGATGAATTCTACTATAGTTGAACAGTTGCGTTCACTTTTGACGCTATCTGAGGAAGAAGCGTGCCGGCAATTGCAAACTTTGAATGCCGGTTTTGGTGCTCAAACGGAGTTTCAATTTGTTGACGCAAGCATGCGACAGGTGATCATTTTCTTGAACTGCACTTAAACTTTTTTGATTCGAAAATTCATATATATTGTATGTGGTTTGAAAAGTGCGTTCAGGTTCGATTAGACACTTTTACTGTTTTTATTTTCGCGATAGAACCATTTCCTTTTCGCAGTTGTTGTGATTTGAGAGCAAGTAAGAGGAAATGTTTTCTTTTTCCTTCTACATTTTTCTCGTGGCTATCGAGTAGAGTAGTCTATGTGAAAAGTTGCAACCTGCGGTGATATCCGCTATCTCATGTTCCACGGTACTTCGCTTTGTTTTTCTTTTTTCTTTCCTGAATAGAGCGCTGTAGCTTCCAAGCGTCTCATTTGAGCTGCGATGAGACCCCGATCAAAGGTGGGAAACCCAGGAACTAATCATAACGTCCCGAAATATAGTTTGGTCAGAGGTTAGAGGGTAGGATAAGGTTTAGACTGTTGATGAATAGGATTCTTGTCGCTGATTGTAAGGAGTAAGCCCAAACGAGCGTGATTGGCATGTATCTCTGCAACGCTTTAACGGCCGTTGCCAGTCTCTACAATGACCTCAAACCATCAGCCTGCAAGTCATTGGTTTGCTTTCCTGGTCAAACCTAGTACCAACCATGGTCAAACCTGAATGTATGCGAACGGGCCTTGGTCCCTACCCTTCATATGAACGTGAGTAAGTATAACAGAAAATTCTGACGGGCTAGAGATAGAGATAGATATTTGTGCATGGAAGAACTCTGTGAGTCATTAACTGATCTGCTAATACCATAAACGTGTTCGCAGCGTCATTTGGTGGCCCTTTTGAAGATCTGACTGAAACGAGCACCAGCTGGGTTGATAAGGAAAAATTTTTTCGGAGTGAAATGAGCAATCCCCTTCTCTCTAACATATTACGTTCGCGCTCAGTTGTTGCATGGCTTTGATTGAGACTTGCTTGGCAGAATGTATCATCTTTCGGCTAAAATAAATTCCCAGGAATGAGGTTGCACTAAATGAGGTCATTATGAGGTCTTCTGTTCATCTGCCCTACCATTCTCTATACGGGCTTGTTGGATTCAAAGAGCTGATCAATACTTTGTTATTCATTCATGTGAAGGCAGACTTCTTCCAAATAGGGATTTTGTGAGGCGTTCGATCTTTTTCTAGGAGTTTTAGTAAGCATTTTCAAGGGTATCGCTAAGATGATTGAGAGCTCAAGCGATAAACCGTCTTTACGAGCACCTTTACTGGAGCTGATCAGAATACTCGGTCAGTTTTTCATTGTTCCAGTACTATATACTTAAAGTACTATATCATTCTCTGTTTAGCTCGTGATAAACGGCAATTAGATGTGCTGCTAACAGAGAAAGTCCGGCACTTTATAATTTGTGCAAGTGGGCATTCGGAAGAGAAATCAGAAGATCTACAAGGTGAGCCTTTCATTTCAATTTTTTCTCATATTTTATTTTTATCAGCATATATTTTCTGAAAAACCATCGGCATATACCAGTGCAAATGGTTTTTCGGGAAAATTCATTCCTTCAGTATGCTCCTTTTTCCAGTTGTCACTGAAGCGGATAAATGCTTAGTAAACACACTCTTCAATTCTAGTGCTATGCGGCAGACATTTGAGTGAGTGCGACTTTTTAAACTCTCTTTATCAATGACCAAGATTCCTGGCACTTCTCCAGCTTTCCCTTTTGGATAATTTGATTTCACTGTAAGAATGAGTGTTCGCGCATGAACCAGTTGCCACATACAACTATTGACCATACACGAACTTTAGGGCTGAAGCAGTTCCATTCCTTCTTGAACGAATTTCGTCGTTCACGAATGCTGATTACTCTGGTCGGTACGAATGGATCAATAGTGTACCTGAAGATGCACGAGATTCTCTCTGGCTTTTCGATTTACGGATTGCTTTCTTGATATCTGCACATTCGGCAGCGATACAGGTAGATTTTTAGGAATTTGTAGATACTGCCCGTGCCAATTTATTCTGAGTTATTGTTTTTAGTCGAATTGGGGTAGCTCTGCTTCTGCCCTCAAAACATTCCTCGATGTGATCCGTCAATATATAGCTGCTGCGGACGAACTTGAAGAATGCATACCAGAGGAGGCTACAAAGCGTTTGAGTGTTTTATCCGAGCGTGCTGGAGAAGCTGCCAAAGTCATTTTTAATATTACATATAAACGGCCCGATCAACTCAGCGAGGTTGGTCCCTCTGTGTTTACTTATTTAGTTAGCGACTTTGCTTTTTCTTTCCATTTGTTTTCACAATTTTTTTTTTGAAATTATCTTGCGAGGGGCCGTTTCCTGGTAAAGTAACTAGTTCAGCAACTCACCAACGAAATTACCGAGATAGTGTGTAAGCTGATGAAAAGCAAGCACTCCCAACCTGCTCTGGAACAGCATGCTGTGAATCTCTTGTCGACATTGAAGCTCAACATAAGCATGCTCTGCCCTAAAGTGAGTTCGTTGCTTAGCTATCTTAATGAGGTTTTCGATAGTTTCGAAAAAGTGGAACTGTCGATCCAGTTCTATATCCCTTATATGAGAAATATTCATTGAAAGTCTGCATTTGTAAGTGGTTCATGGAGTTATCATGGTACAGTTTCACACACGCAGCTCTTATTGAATTTTCTCTTTTCTACTTTGAAATTTAGATCATGTTTAACCTTTTACCATAAAGAAAAAGTCGAGTCGTGTTGTAGTGGGTGAGAACTTGTTTAGTAGCAGTTCTTCTTTTAAAAAATAAAAGCCAGGCGACATATGAAATAAGAGCGATCAAATTTCGATACCCTGGAATTCAATATGATTGCATAGTAATGTAGGAGATGATAAATGGAAACTTTGGGGATCGCAGTGCACGTTATTGAACTACAGATAACTAATACTCATTGCTGCTGAAATTCAGATGAACTCAGCTGAGGACGGACTAACAGAGCAGTACGACCTATATGACATGTCTTTCGCACAGGCTCTTTTGGATGCAATGGAGAAAAAGCTCGATGATGTAAGTGCACATTTGTTTTGTATCCGTTCACTTTTCTCTTTTTGCCTGAGTCTCTCCTTCTGGCATCGTCTCAAGATGAATCCTCCAATATTCTGATTGCTATTGTTTTATTTTTTATGACTATGAGCTGATTTCAGAACAACAACTCGGATTCTGATCTGCTAAGCACTTATCTGGGGTCTGCTCTCAAGCTGTGCACAGCGAGCAAGGAGGCACGTCGTTATTGCAGACTCAAGGTTAATTGATTTCGATAGATGAGTGGTTCTCTTACTTTCTTTACTACACTTCTCGAAGTTAGCGAGATCGTATCGGTTTAAAATTTAAGTGAAGCACTCTCATTCTAAAAAGGCATGCACTTATCGTCACATAGCAAGCTACGACTGATGATATTCACTATAACTATTGCAATTTTTGGCGTTTATTAGTCTCGTAATTTCTTTACAATTATGTTTCAAAATGTGTTGATAGTGGTAGAAAGCTCATTTTGGCTCGGTTTATTACGGACTCAGATTTTTCAAATATACATCATTGAGTTAGAAGATTTTTTTATAATTATTGGCCATCTTTCTCTCGTTGTAATCTTTTTTGTTTATCGTATTGCTGGTTTATTGCAAACTTCAGATTTTACCTCCCCTTGTGGCTGCCGATGTCGCCCGTCGTCCTGATGAGGGCGATTCTTTGAGAAACAAGATTGTTCGTGTGATGATGAGTCCCGCTTTTTCGAAAGATCTCGCCTCAGAGTTCATGTTTGTACTTTGTAAAAGATCAGGTGAGCTCCTTTTCTATGAGAGTTTTCCATTGATAGTGATGTGTTGGTTTACAGTTAGTCGACTAATCAAGTATACTGGTCTTGGGCATTCTGCGGGACTTCTGGCTAACTGTGGCCTTCTTGGGCACATAAACCTTCCCAAGAGCGCTTCAGATAGTGAGGACTCAGAAACGGAGGAGTATAAAGCTGTCGAAGACAGGTTGGCTTGCTGGGGATTTTTGAATCATGGTCAAAATATTTCATCATATTTTATATATTTTGCCTATTGATTTATTTACAGGATAAACCCGGTGACGGGCTACTTGCGACCTGAGAACCCTGGTGTATCTCCTTTTGAAGGTATGAGCGAAGAACAAAAGGAATATGAAGCAATGAAGCTGGTGGATGCCATGAATAAACTGATGAATACTGGTCAGTTTTTCGTCGAGGTTAATTCAAAAGCAGCGCAAACAATCCTTCCTGCTGACAAGTAAGGTGCTAAGATTGGGGATGGCTCGAAATCCGTCCCTCTCTAAGTTTTATTTTGTACGAAGTCTCAATTAATCATCTCATTGCGCCTTTCCCATTTTTTGGAACTCTTAATTTTGTGTGATGTGTCCCAATCACAGGGTTATCCTTTGGAATTCCTACATCGATCACCTCCCTGTCTAGACCATTGCCATCAAATCACTTCCTTGCCCAGAACACTGCTTACCCGCAAGTGTTCTCGTTGATTATGCAAGTGCAAAGGATCACCAACATCCTGGGATTGTGTCTTATCCTTCGCTGAACACCTTTTGCAAGCTTCCTTTTCTCACAGTTTGCAGGAGCACCTTTCATTCTGGTCGTCCCCTCTTTTCCAACAATGTTCAGGCTATAAACAGTCAAAATTTATTTTTCAAATTTCATGAGCTACAGATCCTGCTTTGTATGTGGGATTGTTTTGATTAGCTAGTTGAGTGACTAACGCAGCGAGTTTGAGTCATTCTTGTTAGTAGCGTAGTGAAAAGCATTTTATCCACTTTCATAGTCCACCACAACACTCTCTCATCATTTTGACACCGGTTTCGTTTCTTTGTTTGTTACTGGAGTACACATTTGTATGTATATTAAATAAGTAAGTTGTAGGTGTAGTGAAGCCAGGCACTATTGGAGAAGATGGTCGTCCGAAAGCTGTAGGTCATGTGCTGGAGCTTGTGAAGGATGTTCCTGATGAAGAACCTGCATCTGATAGTGAATAAGGTAGTGATCGTAAACTGGGTATCGTTCTAGTCCACATACGAGTCAATCTGTATGAATCTCAAGATCTCTGCACCTCATTCTCATAATTCGTTGTACAGCTATTCATAATTCGTCATTAAGCGATTCAGACATTTCAATGCTGTTAGTTATTGCTTATAAGTTTGAAAAGAATCTTACTGTGTTCAGCTCAGCTCTGCACCAGAAAAGATGTAATTAATAAGTTTGCTATGAAAAAGTAGTTATTTTTAGAGCGTAGCTTAATTTTGCTTCTGTTGGATGTGCCAACGCTTTTAGAGATTATTTATGTGACAAACTTCTCTGCTTCGATCCACTAAACTTTCTTTGGTTACTTGAATTCTTTTTGTATTGATCGAATTTGTATAATATATTACTCATGTAGAGGGCGGAGGTGGTGTAGTGGCAAGTGGCACACTACATCACACGCACGGTCAGGGGTTCGAATCCCGGATCGATGCCCGCCTAGGCCAATCCAGCCTTCCATCCCTCCGGGGTCGGTGAATTGGTACCAGACTCGCCTGGGAGGATAAAAGCACTGACTTGTACATCGGCTGGCCACCGCAATTCATTGTATAGGCCTTATACGCACTTATTACGCCACTACGATTCTGAATGGAAGTCGAGTGCGGGGGCGCATCCCTCAGACGGGATTGATCAAAGCCAAAAACTTTATCCTTTTATCCTTTTTATTACTTATGTTTTCACAGCTTTGTATTATAGTATTGACGACAAACTGTTCTCCTTAGAGGGCTTTTTTCCAGCACAAACTCGAAGTTGTAATCATTGTCATCACTTGCTTCATTATAGTATATGTAATTCACCATTCTTTTCGTTTTTTGTAACACTTCCTGATAATAAACTATTCCGATATCATGATGCCCACTAACTACCACATATTGCGGAGTCTGGCGAAAGGACGGAGGTGGTGAATGGGCAAGTGGTGCACTGTCACACCCGCATGGTCCGGTGATAGAATTCCCAAACACAGAAACGGGATTGATTGGAGTTAAAAGGCTCTTGACCTTGTATCGTTAGATCTGCTCAAAATTACCATGCATCATATTGCAGTAGCCGTAGTCATGGGAAAGGAACTTCTCCTGTGTGACTCACAAACTGTCGCTGTCCATATCTTCCAGACATGACTTGGCCTAGTCGATTGGTGCGTCCACTCGGTTTCCTTAGTTGTCATACCAGAACTCTGAAACTTACTTGATGTCTTCGGGATCTAGCAGTTTGTTGCTCCATTTTGGATTTTAATTGATTTAGTATGAGCTTTTGTATTCAGACGAGTTCGATGAATGGCAAAGTAACGGTTCTTTCCACTCAGATGGATCATTGGATCGTCGCTTTTGCTTCCCTTCCATTTTTTGTCTTTTGTTTGGTTTTTTTTTCAGATACGAGCACATCCGCTTTTGCTTCCCTTCCATTTTTTGTCTTTTGTTTGTTGCTTTTTTTTTGTCTTAAGGATGTGATAAGCAATTCATTTAAGTGGGACGAACCGTAGAGCCATTTCCACCCAGTCTACCGGAATATACTCTTGGTTCTCGAGTATCAGTCGTCGTCTTTAAGAAATCAGCCTCCTCGAGCGGGAGCTGGAAACGCCTCTATTCGTCTCTTTCGTGGGTCTACGTGGTTCAGAAAGCCCTTCCAAGCTCGAGGTATGCGAGGTGAGTCATTTTTTCGGATTTAAATTCATTTTAGAATTTTCTTGAATAAGTGACCAAGTAGGGTTTGTGTTCGTTTTGGGTTCCTACTTGTACGGTTCCTGAAAATTCCTTGAAGTTGAGCATTTCCAAGTTGGAAGTTTCAAGTAGCATTCGAAGTTGGGGATGAATAACACGATCGTTGAGCGAATCTTTAATGTAGTGGGCAATGGACGAAAATAATGACATGAGTTCCTATCATGGAACCGAACACTAGAAATTGGAGCATAAGGGACGTTAGGAAACACTATTCCAGGAAGGTAACTATGAATAGAATATTTAGAACTGAAACGCCCGTCAAACAACCGCACCACGGCTATGCACACCCCAATACAACAAGTCGTAGGCAGTTGTCGTGTAAACGTGGTACGCCTGGGGACACACGACCACATTCACTATGGATATGTACAGAGGATAGAATGTGAGCATTTTGGAGTTATATGGAATTAGTGGATGATCGTAGGTCTCTTCAGACCGGGAGGTGGTGAAGGCCTTGACGACTGAGTATGAACGACGGGTACGTCCGGATGTGCTCGTATCTGAAAAAAAAAATCAATTTTCAAGATCGTTTCATTGACACATTTAGAATGTTGCTAAGCTCCCTATCTGGTACGATTAGACCGTAATGTTACCCTACAGGAATTTGGTCTTACTGGATTCCAGTGAGCTCATTTAACGACAACCTTCATCACTTTTTTGAACGAGAGAGTATAAATGCAATATCTACCCGTTGTGCTTGACTAATTTATCAAGGACTCGGCATGTTGGGACCATGACCCACGTGACTCTCTGCTAGCCCTTACATCCCTTATGGGGACCATTTTGAGGTACCTTTCAGTTGAGAAATCTTCCGCTCGTGTTTCGTCTCTCTCTCGCTCTCGTTCCCGCTCTCACTCGCTCTCTCTCTCTCGCCCTCTCTCTCTCTCTCTTTCTGCCTTTCCTTGGAAATCACTCTTTGTTTGCTGTTGAGGGACACTCATTGACAATTGTATTCAATTTCTTGTGTAAGGAGCTTGACTCCGATCGAATTTGAATTAGTCCCAGCTCTCACAGGATTTCAGGGTGCTGATAGCCTGTCATCCTTCCAATTCCCCGCCCATCTTGAGGATCCCGCCCATCAGCCGCCCACTGTTTGCAAAGGTGTGGGTCATTCAATTATGGTCATGGAGTGTTCAACATATACGTTGCAATTACTAACCTGCATCTCGTGTCCGCTGTGTGATCGACGAACTTTGGTCTTTTTCCTCATGACTGTGTGGAAGACCGGTGACTCAAGAAATGGTCATTAAGGCAGTTGATAATGTAAGAGGAAGCTAAGACATGATTTCCATACTCACCTCTTGATCCTGATGAGGATTAGCGCTGAGTCCCCGACCGCTATGAGCAGACACGGTAGTGCGTGTGGATGATCCGCTACTGCTGGCAGGAGATACGGCTCGTACAGATGGCAGATCGTCATCTGAAGACGTGAAAGGAGTTGAGAACATTCGGAGACTTTGGAAACAGAGCCCTATACCTCTCTCGAACAGCACCATATTATTGCCTTGACTCTCTTTGTATTCGACGACTACCGGCTCATAGGAAAGTAGAATGTAGATCTTTGGTCCGAATAAGAGGCCAAGGAGGATTGAGGCACAGCAGATGAGCTCGGCTACAATAACTGTTTCCTGGAAATTGAACGTATGGCGATCGAAGGTGTCAGCATGGCATAACAACCTCCTGAATGGATCATTTTGCTTTGGTAGGAGACTTGGTGTTAACTTTTATCGAAAAGAAATTTAAGGGGGGGGGGAGGTGCAGCAGTGTACGATGAGTTGGGGGACCATTTTGATAGAAAGGTGCCTCAAAGGATGAAGGATCAATGCCGTCTGAGGGGGATGCTTGCTAATGATCCAATCCGTCGACCTAAGAATCCAGCTAATGGAATCCGGACTGGCTGAGCTTACCTTAATTTCATTTGGTACCATAAAGTAGGCCGTTATCCATGCCAACCAAATTAGTGTGCAGAGCACCGATGAAACAAAGAGCCACTTGGTTTCCTGAACAGGCGATTATACTTGGCTTCTTAGGACTCCTCTGGGTACGAGGCAAGTGTAGAATCAACTAACTTTGTAATTTCTCTTGATATTTCTGTTGATGCTGTTGATGAAAAGAGCGAGGAAGAGCAAAATGATGACGTAGACGTTAGCCAGTACGAACTCCTGTTTCCCAAGGGTGCAGACCATGTCGGAATGGGCATCCGACACAGCCAGTGTGGACATGAACGGCTCAGCAAACCATCTAAAAACCGAATGGTAACAATTGAATAATAATTGGTCAAAGCCTTTATTGGACACTTTCTGGCGTACCTTGTGTTGAGAGCTATCTGGACGCCGATAATGAAGAACAACAGCAGCCAGTAGTTCCAGAATGAGATATGTACCACATTACCGAATCCAAGAGTCTCAGCATTACGTAGTTGAGTCGCTTTGGCGATCATCACTCCGAAACATAGCGAATACCCGAATCCATGCATCACAACTCGAAGTCTGCACACCTTAAAAGGAAACAAACACACTTCAGTCACGCTTTGCTCATGGAGCTATAGGCCATTTGGGAGTGCCTATTTCAAGGGTGTTCTACGGAATGACGGGAGCCTGCTGATGACTTGTTGATAAAGGAACCAAGTTTCGTATAATGGAATATTCACGTAAATAAAATCAAGAAATCAATCGATTTTTCCCAGTCGTGTACAATTTTATTTACTATTTTTTAGTTCTTTTTCTTGATTTTCTTTATGTGAAACTTTCTTTGATACGATACCTGGCTCCTTCATGAGAATTCATGGTCATTAAGGGCGTTCAAAGCGCAAAGCAGTTTTCTCTATTTCTGACCGGGGGCGGATTCGCCGAGTATGAAAAGTACTGGAAGCATCAGAGAAACCTCGACCGGGACTTACCAAGTCGGTTGCATCAAATACGAAGAAGTAAGCGGTGATGTAGAGTATAATGATGCCGACCAGAAGAGAAATTCCAAGTGATTGATTTCCTTTCACAACACGGAGGTAGAGCTTTACCAGCACTGAAATTCACTCAATAATTACTTTTCACTAAGACAGAGCACTCTCTAGACTCTCCCTCACCTCAAGTAGAAACCTTTCCATGTTTAGGCTTTGAGATTTACAAAGTATGAAATGTTCTCGTCAGCTGTGGTTTACTTGGAGTCCGGGCTACTTAGAGTACTACTGACACGCCCCAGTGGTGTTTGTCCCGCCCCTTACAGATCATCTGCGTCGTAGTTCAAAAAAAAAACCGTTAATGCATCCTTACCGAGCACTAGCACTGCGACTGCTATGATGGTCAATACGGAGATCAGAGCCAGGAGGACGAAGTTGTGGGTGTACTGACGCCATTGCCCCATGGATAGATGCTCGAAAACCTGAAACAGTCAATGTTCTGGTCACCGATGCCTATCGTTATATCTCATACTAGACAAGTAACACTTACTGATTGGTAGCCGACTTTCTCAGCTCCAAAAGCGGGCTGTCGTCGAACGTACGATCCGGTACTTCTGTCGGTATCGACCTGTTCGGACGCATAGACGAACGAATCGAGTGGTCGCTGTAATTGCATCCATTTTCCATTTTCTCGACCAAGCTGGAAAGGCACCTCCTTACCTGAAGGAAGTCACCGTCAAGGAAGCACTTGCACATCGGCGGTTGACATTTCGACTCTACAGGTCCATCGAAGAAACTACGATAAAGTGAGTGCAAGCGTAGACCGCCATTTAGCGACCAATTGCCGAGGGTGCGGTAGTCATATTCGTCTGAATTGATAAGTAATGGTACAGTGAAAGATGGGCAAGTTACTCAAGCACGTACCATTTCCGACTTGCAAGTATTCATAGATTTCAACGTCATCTTCGACAGAGGTCTTCTTTAGTTGAGTAAGGATCAGTTCACGTCCACCTTCATAGAACTCCAAACATAGACCCGATTGAGTAGGGCAGAGCTTCTGAAGAAAGAAAATTGAGACTTAGGCTGATATTTTGAAATCACTTTATGGCAAAACGCAAAAGGCATCTTATAGAGGAGGTTGATGAGTCACCACTCAGCTACGGTCTTAGCCTTCTCTTAGAAAAGGTCTGCTGAGGTGAACCGCTCAAGGTGTTTCATTGAAATTCCACTGTCAAAGGAGTTGCCCTGGTGAATGGGTGGGCGGAGAAACCTGAACTTGCGCTGCTTTCCCATTGGTTCAGTGGCTTTTCTTCTCTGAATGGGGGTAACGGAACTTCTCCCCTATCGCGGCATTCTCCCTTGCGCCATGCGGCAAATTTCACTGCAATTACCGTACCCCGCCAATCGATAGGACGCGAAATTTTTCCTTGACTGGCTTGCTTTTTCATTGGATTTTATCGTTTTTTCTTCTGTTTCTTTTTAGTTTTCATGTTTATTAGACTTGATTAATTAAAATAACTCTTCCTATATAAACGACGATCAGAATCACATTGGAACTGAAGAGAGCGGCCGGCCAATTCAAATGTTTAAAGGACTCTATCTCACAAATTGCGCGCTCCAATCTTCCATCGCAATCCTGCGATAGGCGGCGGGTGCGGTATGTGCGACGCCGTGTTAGGGGAGAACTTCCCGGACCCTCTGAATGGCCATGAGATCATTTTTTGAGATATATGTCAAGGTCCATATCAGAAAGGCCGACCCACCCTAATCTCTTTGAGTGTCTTCGGAATTCAGATACACCCGGAACTTAGGGAGTGCTGTCCCAGAAGATATGTAGATGCTCCATAAGGACACCCTTTATTCACAGACCACATGCCCAATGGATTCCTTGACCTTTAGTAGCCCCCCACCACCTCTGGTTCAAGGGAGCAGTCCTCGGAGGTAGCGTTTGCTGATATTCAATTGGGACTTATTGAATGCGTCCGTTTAAGATCCGTTTTCAATCAATACGCCTTTTCATCGCTTCTTATCCACGTTTTTGTTTATTTTTGACTGTGTATCCGCGCTTATTTACTTGTTTATGTAGCTACCGAACCTGAAGGCTGCATATCTCCTATGTTTGTTTTACTAAGTACCATTTTCCCGATCAACTCACCCTGTAGACCGAATCCATGGCAAAGAGGAACCGTTCGATTCCACGCGACAGATAACCGGCCTTGGTCATTCGTCCTGAAAACAAAAGTAAGCGAAATGAGTTGTATGGGGACTGAGAAGGTGAATGTCTTACCCAAGCTGGCGATATCAAGCAGCTCGTCGCCTGTGCACATTTTTCCGTAGGTAAGTTTGCTCTTCTGCGTAAGCGCACACTGCCAACGGTCCTCAATGAATGACCAATACCAGTTTTCTGGTAATGTCAATGGTGTTGTCGTTTCCATCCATTCACGGAAGTCATGATGAAGGATGTCCTGAACAGGAATGCCTCATTTGAAGAAATGCCGAAGATTCAGACCGATCCAGTCATGCCAAACACGCCATTTCTGGGTATCCCAGTTGTTAATGGAAGCAGCGGTAGTTCCACCTAATTCCACCTATTGGAACATCCTGTACAGGCCAACTCAACGGTTGTCCAGCAAAGCCAAATGCATACCTTGGGCTGAACAGAGACGATTCCTTGGAACATTTTCTTGTTCTGCGGTTCGTGCAGATACCAATCATGAGCATCACCCATCATCACATGGACAACCTTCCTATGGGAACGGAGTGTCAACGAAAGATAGGCAGCGGCGTCTCGAGCAGTTGCAAACACCTAAACAGTCGTTTCAGTTCCTGGACACCCTTCCGATGCTGAAAGGACTCACTATGGTGACGTTGGTCGAGGTGCCGACGGGTGGTAGATTGTCCACTCGGACCCCTCCGATGTTCACCACTTCGGCCAGACACACTCCACGATCCAACGCCAAACGTTCGAAGTTTCGGAACGCTGACAGTGATTCGGGATCCTGAAAGAAGAAGCTGAGAGCCCCTAGGAAGAAGTCAAATGATCTAGGATACGCACCTGCTCACTTATTGCTACTGTGACAAACTGCCAGTGCATTCGATTGAGGAATCTGAGAAGTGCTAAAGCTTGACTCCTTGCTCCTGGCAGAGCTGTGAAAGCATGACGAGGTGTGGAGTCAGAATCAGCAGCCACCAGAGCGACGGCAGCATCTCCAGATGAGAAATAGCCCTTGAGTGCTTCCTGGGAGTCACCATGTAGGGCGGATACATAACCGAACACGGAACCGGGAACGATGGTGATATTCCGTCCGGCTTGATTGAAACGGAAGCACTGTGTCTCTGCCCGAACTACGGTCTCAATAGCTTGCTTCCCAGAAGAGCACGAATCCACTAATAATGCTCCGAAATCGAGATTCTTTAGAAGAGACAGATCGGGGAAGCGTTGTTTGAATGTCCACACCTGAAATGGGCAGGTTTACCGCAATGGGAATTGTAAGTGGGAGTAAAGCACCTACCGTATGTATGAATGCCATTGGTAGACTGATGTCAGTCGCTTTCATGGACTGACAAGCAGTACCACCGTGCAGATCAAACAAACCAATCAGGTACATGGGATAGTGACGAGGAATCGAGAGGAAATGCCTCTGAAAATGGATGGCTTGATCGTGAGAATCCCTAGAAGACGACTCCCAAACTCACCTCTCCATTAACTAGCTGCACATTTGGGCAATTACCACAGAACGGTCGATAAGGACTGCATATCGAACGTTTTCTCTGGTCAGCGAGATGATTCGAAGACAGAGTAACAGATGGCTGTTTACCAGTTGTGTAGGTCATCAGATTGTGAACACTGGTCTGCCCATCATTGTCGATGAACAACTCAATCGCTTTTACTGTCATGCCAGAAGCCAGCAGAATGTTTTCACGACCTAAATATGAAATCCCAGATTTAGTAGGTCTCTAGGTCCAGTTTCGCTTAAATCAATTTTGTGATTAATGTAAACGCCCATGAATCATTCGTAGGAACCTCATCCTCCTGTCACCGACTAGAAGCTCTATTTCAAAGGCTCACAGGTCTTAGTCGTTCCAAATCATTACCCTGACTGGTAATCTGCTTCAAACCACTCTGCATAGGATACTGAAGGGCATTTGATTGAAGGGCTAGGATCCTTACGAGTATGACCCCTTTAGAGTCCCCATTGATTTTGAACTAACCATAAGTCTTCAAGAGGACGAAGGTGGTGTAGTGGCAAGTGGCGCACTATCTCACACTCATGGTCACGGGTTCAAATTCCGGATCGAGATCAGGCTAGGCCAACTAAGCCCTCTGTCCCTTCGGGGTCGGCTAATTGGTACTAGACTCCTCTGGGAGGATAAAAGTAGTGACTTGTACATTGATGGCCTCCGCAAGTTATTGCATAAGCCACATACGCGTTCAATAGGCCACTACTATTCTGATGAGGAGGTCGAATGCGTGGGCGCATTCCCCAGATGGGATTGATTAGCGTACCAAGACTTTATTGTTTATCGTGTGAGCTTCCGAGACCTTTGAATACGACTCTCTTACCTTTGAAGAACCTCAGCCGTTCACCAGCCATTTCAGAGGGGTCGTTGATACCGAACGTATAGTCGAGTGCAAGGAATTCTCGCATTATCAATGCCGTGCACTCGGGAGATGGATGAGCGCTGAAGATGTTTTCATTAAACCTGTTCATGGACCATGCAACTAGCTGACTGACCATAAACGTTCCTTGGCAGCGTCGCTGGCGATCCTCTGACCGACAGCCGCAAAAGCGTACGTCATACGAACGACCGCTTCAGCCGATTTGGACTGCTGATAGAGCTGTCCCAATTGGTGCTTGTCGACCTCACACACAGCCCCGCTACAGTTGTACACCTGAAAGAATCAAATTTTTCTATGGATTCAAAAAAAAAACGCAAGCAAGGGACTGTACCTGTTGCACATAGGAAGTGAGCAGTTGGTAACTCTGGTAGTTATTCTTGAGTACTCGAATGAAGTAGTCACGGAATTGCGGCAGGTCGATGAATTGTTGTTGTAGTAAAATCACCTAAAAAGCAATTGAGTCAAAAGGTCTGATTTTCTCGGAACGGTTGCGATCTTGCCTCAATTTCAGCGTCGACTGGAAGGAGTTCCATCATCTCTGTTTCATCCAGAGCCTCTCCGTCAATTGGCAATGATATCCAAAGCTTGTCCATTTTGTAGATGCTTGAATCGTTCAAAGTAGCAGCGAGCTGGAATTTCAATAATCGAAATCGGCTGGACCACATATTCATTGCTGTCATAGTAGATTCGTGTCTTCATTGAGCTGGCAATACATCAAGGACAGCAGTTAGAAGCCCGATGGTATACCGAGTAGTGGGACAACTAGCCAAGATTCGTCGCCCTATAAGCGGGACCGGAAACCCCACTTTTACGTGGATAGCTCCAAAATTGGAATTGGCGTCTATGGCCAAGGAGAAGAAACCATCTCATCTCAGTCGTCAGGATGGTCTTTCCCTATACTAGTCTCTCCCTGAGTCTGGCGGAATTTCCAGCTCCCCGGGGAGCTTCAAAAATGATCTCATCTATGAGATCAGAACATCAATGTCGCGATGTCTAGGTACTACCTTCTTCTAGTCACCGGTGTGTGTTAGCCTTAGAGGTAAGTAGGGAACGAAGTGATTCATTACAGCTGACCACAAACCTCTTTCTTCGGCAGTAGGGAGAGTATGATTTCACTGTCGCTGTCTTCGAGTGCCTGGGCCAGCTCGGTCTGATCATATTCCAGAGAATCGGACACGAATATATCCGCTTCATTCAATTGGCTTATCACCCTGAAATTGTTTTTATTTGCTCCGAATACTACCAATGAACTACTGCAGAAACATATAGAGAAGGTGTCGTTTTTCTGATCTTTCCTTCCTCTCTATATTTAGACATCGATAGGTATCATATTTGACCTTGGTATATCAGTAATCAGTTTATCCGTTCGGGACCACAACAACATCTGTTTGATCATTGCCTTGCCGAAAATTGAAGCTTTTTGAAGCTACAACCCTATAACTTGTTCGGGGACTCTTTATAACGACCATATTTCACATTTTAGAAGGAACTTACTTACGATTCATTACTTTTTTTTGTTAACTTATCAATTTCCTTCAACACTTTCTTCATATGTGGATTACTCCGCTAACAAGCATTGCCGGTGACATTCGTCTAAGTGATGGGCGTATGGTATAACTACCTTTCCTATGTGTTTCAAGTTTCGTTACATCATTATGTCAACAAACATTGCTGATGACACACATAGCTACATCTTTGACGTGGGCTTGATGTAAGGGATTTGATCGTTCAGGAAAGGAAAAAGGACAGGATTAAGGAGTAAGCAGTAGGTGGGTATCCGCTCACCGCATTTTATAATGGACCATAATTCGGTAGAGTAAAATATTTGATCTCATACCCCAAAGTCAAATCAGGGTTTCTCCCTTGCCTCCCACGGTCATGAGAATGTTTCTCCGGTAATATTCCTGCTTAGTGGAATGTGGAACCACAGTTGTAACAGGTCTACATTAAATTAGCTGTAATGAGACAAATTAGCTGCCATTCATACCGTTTGACCACCTCGCTATTGTATCCATCTTCGACGATTGTGACGAGATTCGATCGGAGGGCTGTCATCAATCTAAGTGCAGTAAGCATTTACCATCCAATGTGAAGGCATCCAGATACCCATCGAAACTTACTTGATTAAAGCCTCGACGTAAACCTCGACAGTGGGCGTGGTGGCAATGATGTTCTTCAACTGCATTTGAAGAAGAGCAGTTGCTGCTTGACTAGAATAAGCTGCTACAGGCAGATCAGCCACGGTTAGCAGTGTGCCCAACGACGACGACGAGCTGTGATCTTTCGGAGCTATCAGACCTGAAAAGGGTGATTTTGAAGGAATTTAAGTTGACGCTAGGTCTCCCGAAATCTAGAAATTTCAAGGATCAGAGCCGTGTGTTGTACAATTTGGAAATCCATGAATAATAAGGCGTGATGCCCCTTTTTTTGATTTTTACAGTATAAGCCGTCCTATGTCACCTGTTTACTTCTATACCAGATCCCTCATTTTCAAAGAACTTTGAGAGGATGTGTCCCGGAGAAAGGCTTATTGAAAGGGAGGGAGGAAGCTCCGACTGCGGCAAGCTGTCTGGAGTAGGACGGGGCTGGAGATGCTCCACTCCGTGCAAGAGCCTCCTAAACGGCTTTTACCACTTTCACCCGAATTCTCTTTCTTGCAGAAGCCATTGAAGGTGTTGGGATTGCTCAAGAATTGTTCAGAAACGCTTGAGTCTAATATTAGCTGGCTCTCGTCAGCTTTCGAACTGGAGTTGATAAAGTAGGCTTGAGAGGAACTTGGAAAGGAAGGCTTGGCTTACCTCAGTGTTTAGCCTTAAAGTTGAATTCTTTGCTAACATTGTAGTTTCCCAAAGAACCCGAAGGAACCGTGTTTAGGCCGGGTCAGATCAAATGGTATGAACAGTCGAAGGATCCCAGCGCTCATCAACAACTACAAAGGCATCGTACATTTTTCAATGGCATCACTGTGTTTTCCGAATTTTTACCTCCAAGCCCTTTCAAAAATAGAGCATTTACCCGCATCGACTTTCAGAATCACCGGGACAAACACGTTCCTAGGATTCTGTCTCCCGTCTCCCCGAGGTTTTGCACTGATTCTGGGAATATGGACAGTTTCCAATATGAAAGAGTCCCATAGTATGTTTCTTTTAGGTTCCGCTCTCATTCGTGTTTCACATTTCACCTAGAAAAATTGTCAAAACGCACTTTGTTAGAAAAAACCCTCAGGCTGTGCACTTTTGTGACTGGAATACTTGAAAACTTCAGATGTTTACCAGCGATTCCAAATGTGACAGTTTATTGGGGGAAACCTGGCGTTGATTTTTATCATTTGGAAATGTGGTCGATGTGTCCTTGGAGAAGAGTTCCAGATGTTTCTATAAAAACCTATCGAAGGGCAATTTTTCGGGAATAACGTTAAGACGCTCAGACTTCACATTCTTCCTCCGATTAGCTACAAACCACGTTTCTTCGCAACAGACCGGTTTCCAAACGATGTTTTATGGTTCACATCAGATAGAAACATGAAAGATTTTGATGAAAATTCGTATGGACATCAATAAACATATAAACAAATGGTTGCTAGATAACGCCTTTTCCTATTGCCCATTCCACTCTTCTTGATCCACTCGGAATCGCTGGATGATAATTCTGGGTTTCTCTATCTCTGGGTTGTTTAGGAAAACCGAATCATGCAAAAAGATTCTCGAGGTAGTGCTTCATTCCGACGAATTGTTCTTCAGGCAGGACTAGTCGGGTGCACAGAGCTTTGGACTCGCAAAACTGGTGTTCACAGTCCACAGGTGCAATTTTTGATCAGATAAACTAGGCTTCTCGAAAACAGGATAGACAGCTGAGTGAACGCTTGGCCTAGGTAGCCCGGAAGGGTCACAAGGGAGAGTGACAAGATGGCCATTTTTGGAAGCTGTTCAGCGTCGTTCCACTCGTCTAATGGAATCCACTACTCGGCGAAGCCTATGCTGAAGGAGATAAATTATGAATCCGTTACTAATTGTTAAGTGACGGGCCGACAGCTTTGGTAAGTTTGAGTATCGTCCAGTTTGAATATGTTCTTCAATTCAAATCTTATGTAGGGTCTCTTCACAGGAGAAAATATTTCCGGACGTCTTCCAACCTCTTTTGATGTGGTGAGTCTGGGGCGAGTATGCTGCCACATACTGGCTCGACCTCATGTCTGAGGACACGGCCTAGAATTGGCCAGAACAGCGAAACGGAGTGGAACCCAGTAGTCATCACCTGATAACGCATCCATGGAGTCCTGCCCTTTGATTCGGTGGCTGCATCAGATATAAAAATGCTTACCAAATAGCCATTAGGTTTCACATTAACTGTCGATTGGCGTTTTGTAAGCTAGATTGAGATCTGGGTCATTCCTGAGCTCACAGTTGTGCTAATATGTCTGCTCTTCGGAACATGCTCCTATTTCTCCCCTTATCGTACTTTTTCCACTTTATCTTCTCCCACTTTTCTCTCACTATTCTGGAGTAGATAGAGGTGGTGTGAAAGACCTATCAAACTAATTTTTATTCATACTGTAAAACTGTAAAACCCTTACTAGTTCTACGGAATTGTTAATATGCTTTGGGAGCCCTCAGGTTTCTTGGGTACCCCTCAAAAAGGGCGGTAAGGTGTGTGGCCTTGGTGAAGTGTTGCGAATTACGTTCAGTAGCCAAGTAATTCATGGCGAGCTTTCAAGTACCTATCGTCAGCCTTGAACAAGTGTTAGACGATCACTTCAGTTTGGTTCTCCCCACTTATCTCGGCCGGCCCGTAGCTAGATGGGACGATTCTTTGCTGGGTGTTCTTACAACTGGGTCGAGTTAAACAAGTTTTTTTCTCGGCGATTCGTATTGGCTAGCGGACACCCGCCGACGGAGATCTTGACTGAATAGAGACGGCTCACCATGAGTGGCTTTAATAGTGGAAATTCCCAACAGAAGCCAACGGGAGAGATTCGGGTCGCTAACGCTTTTTTTCAAGGTGAGTTGAGTGGAGCGACAGATGTTGGAATGGGCGCGTTACATTTTTGTAAAAGTTTTAATGATTGTGACCTGCCTATGGTACCCCTCTAGCCTCTACACCCAAGCCCAGAAGTGCTTTTCATATTTTCAATAAATCGACCTGAAGCCCCATTCAAAGCAGATTACGTTCATGGTCATAGATCGCCTGATGGACTGTGGAGGGACTTTCTTTCCTCTTCCGCCCCACACCGCTGGTTCTGGTATTCTGCTGTGGAGGAATACCGGCATCAATGAAGTTTCCCTTAGAATAATACCCTCTAGCCACCAAGCCGTTTCAATTGTCCCCCGATAGCCTGCTTCACCGGTCTGGTCAGCTTAAACAGTCTCTAATCCGCTAGCGGATAAGCCTGTGGATCGACCACCGTTGCAACACGACGACTCTATGGCCTTGATGAATCCGGTCCGGGAATCCACTAACCGAGCAGTTTGGCTCCAGTGTTTTCCGTTCGGCATTCTTTTGGTTCATGATAGCCGACCGAATCAAGAAACCGTAACGATTGCGAGAGCGCTTCTTGAGCTCGAGAACAAGTGTCTCCTGCGTACAGACCTGAAAAAGCGCCTATTTGATGACCTCATAACTGGTTTTGAATCGCATAGGCTTACCTAGCTTAGCATTGTAGTTGGCTGGATTCTGATTCCAATGGGTAAGAGCCCATTGGATGACGACGATCTCTTGTACTGTCTCCGGTTGTAACTTTTTGCAATCATCCTCATGGAGTGGAAAAGCTCCTCCGATTTGGAACTGAAAATAGGCAGCATTACTCACAAGGTAACCACGTCCTCTATGCTGGTCTTCAGGGCGTTGACCGGAAAGATTAAGAGCTTGATTGGCTTGGGTGGGTAACAATCCCGAGATCTGGGCGCCGAACGCTTAGTGCATTGGGGATTTCTTTCGGAAAAGAAAATCCGGAGAAATTTGTTTACATTTTGTCTCAACTAGCACATTTCTGCTTTTTTCGCCGTTCCAGGCAGGTGACTAACGGTTTTCACAAACTGGTGTCTATCCGTTGAGCTAAAAAACACTTCATGCAGAAGATTCCCGAAAACAAGTTATTGACACTGCGCACTGTGATCAGAAGATTTCCTCGAATGCTTGGTTTGAACCGTTCGGATCAGTCCTCTTTCATTCCCGATCAACCCACCCTTAAGCGAATGGAAATTCTTAATGGATGTTTATCCCTCGAACATCGCTGCAATCTCCCTAGTCTGTGCAGTACGATATTTCAAACCAGGTTAACAAATGGTCGGCTTACAGGTCCCCAGGGGGCGCGGGTACAAACCACTGATGGGCAATCGCTCTGAGGTATTCTCGCACCCCTCCGCTTGAGATTCTGTCAAAGTAAAAGTGGGAAGGCCGGAGAATCTCATAAAAACTTCTGAGGGGAAGGAGGTGATGTATAGGGAAGAGGTACACCATAACAGTCGCATGATCCGGGGAACGAATTCGTGATCGGCAATCGCTTTGACTTGTAAATTGGCTGTCCAAAAGTCATGGTGTACGCCATATTCAAGACGCGATTTTGAATGGAACTCGGAAGCGAGTTGCATTCCAGAAACGGGATTGATTTACACCAACGGAAGTAGTTTTTATTTGAAAATTCATATAAATGATGTAACTAGGACTAGGAACGGTCTCGGACTTACACCGTGTTGCCTTTAGACTACGCTAAGCTGCAAATCAGATTTTTCATAAAAGGGCGGTAGTCCGGTAAGCGAAGAGTTTTTCCAGAGTCGAAAACGGAAATTTGTTTAAGATCGGCCCAAATTGCATTTTTCAAAAATGTTAGACGATCGGAAACCACACAGTTCTTTCTTCATTCAAAAAGATCATCATTTTAAAAATTTCTTCAATAAACCGTGTCATTTATCATCCACACTTATTTTTCGTCCGTCGACCGAAATACGGTCACACTCCAACCTGCGTCAAGTGACGGTTTCTTCAAACTCGATTCCCTTCCGGATAGCGTGAGATTCGTCGATTATTAATTTCAAGTCGTTTCATCGTGTATTAAACAGAATAATTCAAAATTTTGCAGAAACTTTCTTTTTTAAGGTCATACCGTACTGGTAGGTAGAACATAGGGGCCCTGCATCGGGCCTCCGTGACAGTATCAGTAAGAGCTCGCCTTATCGAACCCTGAAAAGCCCTTCTGTTAAGGTGCCTCCAAGCGAGCCTGATCCTCATCCCTTATTCCATTAGCCAGTCACGGTTTGGCTGATCCTGAGGACCCTGTGGGTAGGTGAGTGTTTGTATCTCACCCCCATATGAATCACATGAACTCCCTGTAATACAAAGTAGACAGTTCCTGAATTGAATGCTTGAAATCCCAACATTAAGTCCGATCCCAATTCTATGGAACTGAAAAGCTCGCAAGGAGTTTAATTGAAGGTTTGCCCCGACGTCCGGGACCCTTCATGCCGCAGAATGGAAAACGACAACTCATCGAAAACCTGACACTAATCACAGCCTATTCCAATTGCAATCCACGTCACCGGTACTGGTGAGACATAAATAGCAATGATTTTGGGGTTCGATCAAGTGGGACAGTCGCTGGGCTGGTCCCGTCGGTCGTGTCTTCTTTCATCTCTCTAATTGAACGCGAATCGACCATGGTAATTCGTATTTAGCCGTTTTATCGAATCACAAAAAGGGTCAAGCAAGTAGCAGTAGCGATGGCTGGTTGTAGAGCGATGTCGTTGACCTTGACGACACGATACCCCGAGTAAACAGTCGTCACACATCGTTACCATTCTTGTGATGAGTTTAAGTTTTTACTGGATAAAATCTCTTTGCATGGTCGATTCACACATTTGGAATAGTTTGCATAACGAGAAAAGACCAGGAATCGGGAGTGCAAAACAGCCAAATGGACTTTGCGCAGATTCGTATTCATACAGTCTGATGAAATGAAGTGATGAGAGTCGACCTCCTCCTTTACTCAATGAAAGATGCCGTCAGATTTCATGGCTTATGTTTTAGATTGCGCTCTCCTACCATCCAGAATCGCTTCAAACACACATGGAGTCTTCTCATGGTCTAACAAGCTGATCGCTATTCTTCTGAGCAGAGAATGCGTAAGATTAAGCGTTTGCTTCAATGGAGTCCACCTAGACTAATAAACTCCTTAAGGGTTCAATAGTTCATTCCAAATCGTAAAAATACAGTGGACTACCAAATTTTGAGAAAAAAATTAAATGTCGCAAGAATGTCGGAATAATTGTTCCGTTACCCGACCAGCGGCCGTAGGCCGAGTGGTCGCAAGGGACGCCGAAAGCGTTCTTGGAGGGCCAATCGGTCGGACTGCTTGCCGGAAAGAATTGTGACGAAAAGAACCTTTGAGGGTTTCCAGTCATCACTGCGATGCTGAATTGAAATAGCGACTGCTTTCCCACTGGTACATACAAGGACTTAGAAGCATTTTTTGATGCTGAGGCTTGGAATGTGAGTGATTCCAGATAGGGATCGAAAACGTGGCGCGTTCCACTGGTACTTGGTGCCCTGCTATAAAACGGTCGACTTGTGAAATTGGTGCTTTATTGCTTTGCACTATGTATTCGCGAAACCCTTCAACCATGAAAGTACGATCGGACAGTTCCTTTTGCAGCCACTAACATACGTAGCCGTGGATCTGTTTGGAGAGAGGCCGGGGAAAAACCTTGAGAGGGCAGTATTCCCGTCAATCTCATACGGATACGGTTGGAGTCGATACGAGCAATAAAATGGGATTGAATTGTTCTTTGAAAAAAGGTTAATGAAGGCCTGGTATCCAGCTCATTAAGCAGGTTTATTACGGGGCATTTGCTTGAGTCGTTAGCACCTTTTCCGCCTTCCCCGACTGAATGTTATCGACCAGTCCAATCAATTTTCCTTGAGCCTGATGGGTTTCAGGTTTTAAAAAGATCCGAAAACTTTTCGAGTTCTAGAGAGGTCTGAAAATTTCCGTGAGTTCTTTCAACCCATTGATTATCCAACTGGAATGGTAGCAATACAGTACAGAGGTAGGAAAATACCGGTTCTTCCCTTTTTTCTCTTCATTTTCCCTTTTTTCGGTTTCCCTCTTGGGTAAGTGCAGTGAATGCTGGGCATAGTACTTCCGTTCCTGGGTCGCTGTATAGTGCTGTGGTTGATGGAACGGAAAGGGGATGAAACAGACAGCTGCCAGTCTTATCAGACCTGATTGCTACCCATACACCTTCACACCCCTCCACGATTCCTAAGCTAGGCCAAGACAGTGGCGCATCTACGAGTAGTTGCCCTGTACTCCCAGTCTAGCCCATCCCCTCTGGTAGAGGAGTTTCCCGTATATTCTATACATATCGGAAACCATTTATATGGTAAACAGCATGAAATAGATGTGTCAGTGTGAATACCACTGCTGAATGTAGGGGCATCCCCATTTCGGAAAGGATTACGGTAATAGGATAAATGGGCCTTTTAGTTCAAATTTAGCGCAAGGACACATGTCTGTCATGTTGTCAGCCGACAACAGTTTCGATGTGTTTCAGGGGAAAATTGCTCGTAAAGATGCCCGAAAATGGTTAACGTGAGTGGTATAAGTGCCGAGACCGAGACCTGTCACTTCATTAGCTTGGGTAACTTTGTCATCGTCAAACTGGTAGTGTAATAATCGGCTACGAAGACTTGAATATCGTTCGTTCGCCTCCTATTTCGTCTCTAAGAAAACTTCGGGTTGAGACTAGAAGGTGAAAATCGTCCTCATGTCATTCTGTTGGAGTGCGCCGTGCATTTGGGTTGTAGTTGGGATTTATGGCGCATGCAAAAATACAGCTCAGCTTGCTCATCTTTATAGTTCGCTCCACAATGAGAAGTCTGTTCATTTTCTACCGTAATCTATCTTGTCTTACAGTAACCGCATTGGTGCTTCATACTGTTAATGGTCGTAAAATGTCGCGAAATACACGTTCTAGGAAGTAACTGGTAAGAAGCAATGATGAGATTGCTGTAGGAGATCAAAGCGCATCTGAGGTTTCGGAGATGTTAGTGTTCAGTAATGTTCAATCCATTCTGGTTCTGGTCCTCTTAAGATGGGGAGCTCACATACATGTGGACAGGATCCAATTCAGCGATCGCGTAGGCGATATGCGAATGCCTGTCACTCCTTGCCATTTCCATTAGCGAATTAAAGATTTATAAAGCACTTGACTGAAGAAGTGCTGATGCCAGCTAGGCTTCTCTAATGACTGTTTGTCACCCTTATGGAGCGAATAGGTCCCTTGAAAGGCTCTATTATTCGTACGAATTCGGTTAACCGCATCTTTTGCATAGGAACGGCGTCGGGCGTGACCACCCCACAATAATGGTGTAACCATCCTTGGGAAACATATTTGACTGTAACCGAGGTATTTATTCTGGGACCTAATTTCGTGGAAGCTTCTATGTCTTGATTGAACTCATCGCACCCTAAAGATTACCCCTTTTCTTGTCCCGTCCGTATGCGCCCTGCACATTGTTCACTTAAATCTGTCATAGATATGCATAGTGTAGGCATAAGCAGGGTCGTGATCAGTGGTCAGAGCTTTGACTACCATTAGAATGACGGTAGAATAAGCCGCGGTGCATTACAAACGCGTAAATAATTATCGAGAAGTTCACAGGAAAAAGAAATCTTCACAAAAAACAGAACAACAGCAATGACGTTGGCAATAGGTTCTGAAGACTCCATACACCGAGCTCCTGATCAAAATTTTACTTCCTACACCTGCACGAAGGGCCAGGAAGCCGGAAGGGGTGAAGAATAGAACCACCTCAACTCAACTCGAAAAATGGGATCCTTTATAATTTAATCTCGCCCGAGACTCGAACCTTGTGGATCTCACCCAAGTTTCCGATCTTTTGTGTTTCAATCAACATCTCCATTCAAGTAGTCTCCAGGCTTGTAGGCAGAAATGGGACGAATTACTCCAAATGATCAAAAAATAGACTAAAAGAAGCCGTCCCACGGGAACTCTCCGGCTCTTTCTGTATTTTTATTTATCATCAGTTCAAAGGCTTCAATTTCAACAGGTCGACTCGTAAGCCTCTAAATCACTGGTACCTGTGGAGGGTACGGTATCGTTTTGGTTTAAGTCAGTCTACACATTTGAAAGACAGTGCAATCCCATGCTTCACTATAGACAAGTCGATATCGGTCTCGATCAGAAGGTGATAACTTCAATTTAGAAGCTCTCCTAGTCAGATTCTTTGATTATTCCAGAGGTCTAATGGTAAGGGCTTATCAATTGTTAATTCTGGGTCGCTAGAGCTTATCCGCCCGCAAACGTTTCTATTTCTCATAATGAGTTATAATAAAAGTTTTAAGGCCATCCCCAAGTATGTTCAGTTTCTTCTTTCAAAAAAGTAAAAGTCTTGCACAATTGAGAGCAGCTGCACCCCATTGAGCTCAGAGGGTGGGCGAATCTCACCCGAACCAACCAAGCTCTTGTTTGCTAGAAAACCAACTTCTGATACAACAGATCAAGACAGGAAGAGAAGTATAAACGAAGGCGGAGACTAAACAAATAAGCGAAGAAAAAATAAATAGTAAAATTCTAATGATAAGGTTACCTTGTTGTTATCCGGTAGGACCTTGAATGGATCGTAGACGGAACAGAGCGGATCGACAGCGGCCGCTGCTGCTGTAAAGCCGACAAAGGCGGCAAGCAGAATCCACTGCATCTATCGCATCTGGACGTTCACTGAAACACAAAGGCTATCGGGATGGTGGCGATGAGCCAAAATGACGGCCGATTCGTTCGTTCGTTTATCTCTTCGAAGCAGGCAAAAACGAGGACGTTTGTGGTCGTACAACCAACTAGAAAGGCACACCCTTTCGTTAGCAGAGCAATGGAGAGAAGTTGTAAGTAACAGGTCATTAATAACTTCAAAAAACTTCACTGGAGGTAAAGGATAGGGAATAAATGGTGTGAAGGAGAAGGAAATATGGAAAGGCTGAAAGAAAATATAAGCAAAGGGACGAGTCTCGTAACAAAAGCCCCACGAAACCAATTGACCGTCCTAGACGGTCCTGCGAGATAGGGAAATTCTCCTGTAAATAAATTCCCTCTCCACACGGAATACCGTAAACCTTTGAAACGGGAGAAGTGCTTTCTCCCTTAGTTTGCCGACGAATATGACCGTGAAAAGGTCATTAGACTGTAAAAAGAGCCATGCAGGAACATCAAAAAGAGCTTGATAGCGAAGAACTTGAGATGTCGTGTCGTAAAAGAAGTGGGAGCGATACGGCTGACGTCTGGGGAGATCCCGTTTTGCGGTTTACGCTCAACCACGATCGCGAATAACGTAATGTATCGGTTGGTGATGATAGATGATCATCATCATAGATGATATATGTTCCCATATGAAGCTTCCCAGATGGCTTCCTACGTCATTGACAGAAAAATATTCGTCGCCACGCAAAACTAAGCTGGGAAGGGAAAGGGGGTTGGAAGCATGGTCTTGCCGCATCGAGGGGGGGGGGGATAGTTCTTAATAGAGAGAACCTCAAATCGCCAGACACCTTGAGTGGAGAGGTCGAAAAATGCTGTCTGGGTATGTTCCGATCTCCTCTTATTCACCGAAGAACAATGAACTTTTTGTAGCAACGAGGGAAATCTTTTCTTTTTCTTTTCCCTGCTCTTATACTTTCGAGTTGAGGAGGGCAGCAGTTGGAAGAGAGTGAAGGAAAGTGTCTTGCAAGATGCCCCATTTTCTTGTGCGATATGAACTACACACAGTAACTTTAACGAGCAATTTTTCACCTTTGGAACGGGCCTTGGGGTATTCTTCCGCGACAGAACCATGCCCGAGCGGTACATCGGTCTATCCAGGATATTGGATCCAACCGAATCGTTCGCACTTCTCCCATAAAAAGCAACGAGCCATTCCCTTCACAAGCAATGACGAAGTGAAAGCCGTTTATGTAGTGCGTTCGGTCATCTGAAGTCCCGTTTTATCGATCGTTTTTTTATTTATTTATTTTTTTTTTTTTTTTTCCTCTTTACGACTTCAATCAATTTCATTGCCTCCGGGATTTTCCCATAAGGGAATTCAGGAACAGGGGATATCCTGCTGGACTTTGTACTTCATATAATTGCACAAATTTGCAGAGCTTCGCGCTTTGCCTTGGTTGGGATCGAACTAGTGGCGTTCAGAGCACCACAGTCAGAGCAGTGCACGCACTCAAATTCTTGGTTATCCCTTCATCCCAAAATGATCTTGAGCTTTTCGCCTGAAGAGCCCTTCAGTTCCTTGAAGGCGACGTCTCATTGAAAACCACTCATTGCTTAGTTCTGTTTTACAATCCGCCCTATCGCTCCCGTAGGGGGATCCCCCTAACACCCCTACTCGAAACTTTTTTGGTGAATAACCTATAGAAAGATCCGGATGGACAACAAAGAGCAAATGATCATGAGACTCAGAAGCAGTTTGCTAAATGATATTCAACTATTTTTTATGTATTTTCATCCGATCCAAGAGGCGCTAGTTACCGAAAACGTTCGATTACGCCACATTAGGGGCGCAACAATGAGGTCGAGCGGCTGAAAACTCGCTATGCGTTGGTAATGTTGCGTTGTAAGCAGCGCTTTGATGGGAAAAAATAGGTCGCATTCCCGACCGGCGATGATTATCTCTTGCTCTGCGAAAGTTCCTTGAGATTGGATCAGATTCAAAGAAACAGGCTAATTCGGCAATAATTGACCTCCGTCCCATCATCAAGATGTTGAGGCGATCAGATCCTTCACAGTTCTTCCGTAGATGTAGCTCCATATGAAAAGAGAAGGCGATAATGGATGGAAGCGAAGCTTAGGCGTGACTCGAGCGAGTAAAAAACCGTTGACAGAATCCTCGAACAATAGACATGCATTGCAGGAACCAGTCTCGATCGTTTTTTTTCCAAGTCGTTGACTTCAATTCGCCGCTCAGTTTGAATATCTCAGAAGAAGAACTAACAATGAAGTGATAAATGATGGCTTTTGATTGAGCTCCAGTTCCTCCCCAACTCTGACGATGCCTATAAAGGGTAGAGGATTAAGCCTTCGGGCGTTAACCAATCCCGTCTGAGGAATGCGCCCCGTATTCGACTTTGGCGTATTGAATGCGTACGTGACCTACACAATGACGTGCGGTGGCCAACCAATGTACAAGTCAGTGCTTTTATCCTCCCAGATAGGTTTGGTACCAATGAGCTGACCCAGGAGGGATGGAAGGCTTGTTGAGCTTGAACAGATATCGATCCGGAATTCGAACCTGTGACCATGCTCGTGAGATAGTGCGCCATTTGCCACAACACCACCTACGTCAAGGCTGAATATAAAGCAGAAATGTTGATTTAAAAGCCACTTCAGTGATCATATGTAGCGCTGCTTCATCAGACGAAGCCCCACGAAAAAAGATCTTCTCAAGAAAAATGAGAACCAGAACCGCGATGAGCCCAGGTGGCCCGGCGGAGTTTTTTGGAAGCTGCACATAATTTTGGTGTCTCAGCAATTTCGATGGAATGGCTTGCAGCTTTATGTAAGGCATCCGACTGGTGATGGTACGATAGAAAAATTCAATTCAAATTCAAAAAAATCAGTGAAGTTAAGGAGATATTGGCAAACAAATGAACATTTCCATTCATTGCGATACGTATGAGAGAGAAAGAACGTGCATTTTTCTGAAAGATGGCGAGCAACGGAGAAGGTCACGACAAATTAATTTTACAATAAATTTACAAATTCACTTCTTGGTCTACGTTAAAATGATTTTGGCCCAGTTCAGCTGTAGAGAACGCCTATGAAAGGAGAAAAATATGAGCTGCAAGTGCCTATCTCTCCCCTCCCCCGCTATACCCCGCCCACCCGTTTTTTTCGCAAAAAATTGCAGTCTTCCCTAGGAACGATCTTCTCGAGTGCTTCAGATTCCAAAATGGCAGGAAAAGATCGTTAGAATAGTAGAGAATACTTTGTCGAAATCATAAAAGATTAAGATCCAGGCGAACACATGAAAACTCGTCCACCCTTTTATGACGACATTTGCGAGCTATTGTTAGGAAAGTGTTCAGTGTAGTCCGGTTTGAAATTTCTCACCTATTCCTTTCGAATGCTTGCACCTCACCTCTCGCCACTCTCACTATCCTGTTGGACCAGAAGTTTAGATAGCCGAGCTTTACAATTTGTTAATATTTAGCGAAGAATAAAGTAGGATAAGAGTTAGCACCACTGATTTCAGCACTCTTCGAAAATTGTTGAAGGAAAGTATGGACATGAGGATGGATGAGTATGAAGGTAGAGATCACGACATCAGAAGTTCGAAGTCGAAAATATAGCGATGTATGATCATGTGTGAGAGCTGAAATTCAATTGGAATGATAGTCCTCTGGCCCGATCATTCCCGCCCAAGGAACGCCTTTTAGTGTTGAAAAAAAAAATCAGTCGTCTGAGGGATGCGCTCTTGCAATCGACTTCATTCAGAGCTGTATTCGGTTGTAATGCGTATGTGATCTATGCAATGGCTTGCGATGACCAGCCCATGTACAAGTCGATGTTTTTATCCTCCTGGTAAGATGTCTGGTAAAAATTAACCGACTAAGCGTGGATTGAAGGCTTGGGTGGCCTGAGTGGGGATTCGGATCCTCTCCTGGGTATGATAGTGCGCCAATTATCAATTATCAGTAAAATGGCGCATGCAGTAAAAGAAGACTGTAACTGATCCTCTTTGAGTGACGAGGTCTTCGTAGAGTTTTAGCCTCAAAATTATTCTCAGATAGTTGACGTTAGGTATCTATCATGGGATGATTTAGTTTTTGTTCGGTGAATAGGTGTGATCGTGTTAGATAGACCTTTCCAAGTAATTAACTAAGAAGTGAACAAATAAAATAATGAATTAGCTAAGAAGCAGTGCAGTTTTTGAAATTGCCTAAGCCTACTAGTGGGAGTAGAGAGTTTGGTCCGTGAAATAAAGCAGGACCCACCTTATCCAATGTTTTTATAGGGCTGACTAATGAACAACAGAGCATTCTGAGTGCAAAATGGCCGATCTAGGCGGAAAGAATCGCTGCAACGTGCTATTTATGGGCTCAGTGGCGCGATTTCACTTTCCTAACGATCCCCAGAAAAAATCGAAGAGACCATTCTCATTAAGTAGTTCGCCGTCTTTTCTACCGCTTTCACTTTTTTGCACTAGAATTTGCTATTTTTGAAGAAAATTTCGATAGTGCTAATATTTATGCTCGCCGCTCCTCTCAAGAGCCGCATGGGTGGAACGTCTATTTTCATAAGTTCCAGTTGAGAAGTTCTGGGAAAAATGAAGTGGAAGTAGTTCTTGTGGGACTTTCTTTCCAGGGCGAATGAGGTCCAGTAAGAAGTTGTTCTATTACTGCAGGCTTGGTATGACTCTCTGCCCATGCAATATGTTTTTATCCTACTGAGGTGAACTGATGGATAATAGAGCCGTTTGGGTCGATGGGACCACGGCTTCGTTTGCTGAGTGGGTGCACACCTATAGGAGGACGTAGAACGCATGGTGTGGAACGCACGGCGCATCAACGAAAATGAGAACAGATTACCGTCATTTCACTAGAAGAAGAGCATTTTCGGAAACGTGGATTAATCCCATGAGGGAACTGATTGGGGACGTCCAGAACATTAATCCCATGAGGAATGCACTTTCTTCCGAGACCGACTCTGTTCGTAATAGTCATTTCATATGGGAATTCATGTTCGTAGGAAGAAATTCTTTGTTGAATGTCCTGATTCGTAGAGAAGATCCAATTTGGGGATTCGATAGCGCAATCATGGAATGAGGAACAGCTAGAGAAGGTCATGAGTACGGCCATTTCGACTCCCATGAAAGTGCAACGGCCTCGGACAGACACCTGGTAAAGGGCAAACGATCCTTACAAGGGAAACACATTAATTCCACGGTCGTACGACTTGGCTGACATTCACATTGGCATTTCTGGATGTAATGGCGAAAACAACTTTGGCGGAAATCACGGGAAACCCGGAAACAAAAAGTTTGAGTGATGACCATGCATTTCTCGGGTCCATGCTTCAAATGTGTCAAATGAAAGGAAAATTATGAGGAGCGGTTTACATGGGGGGTCGCACCCAAACGCGATGAAAGAGAATTAGAGCAGATAGGCGTAGGCGACATTTTGCGCTTCACTGACCTTTTGACCGCATCCAGTATGAGGGCTGAAAAATCCCCATTGATGACATACGCTCGATTGCCATAACCCCATGGAAAAACCTTGGTATCATCTCGACATCCGCGCGAAAAAAAAACGGGCCATAAAACTGGAAAACAGAAAATGTGCTCGTCAGCGGACGTACGGAGTGCGTCGGGAATCGTCGTCGCACTCCGCCGTCCCGTCGCCTGGCCCAGCGAAGCGAAATCGCGTGGCTGTCAGTCAGATCGTTAGAAACAAAAGGCAAACAAAAGCAATTTGAGAGGCTCAGACAGTACGAGTAGCTAGAACCATTGTACTGTCTTAGTAGGTAAGGTATTTCTCGTCACTGCCACTGATGGATCTGAACTCTGATGTCGAACGCATTAACGGCGATCATTGACACTGAGCCACATACCCACCGCATGAGTTGATTGCTTCATATTGAGGAGCAGGAAATTGCATCATTGTTAAGGAATCACGTACTCAATGATGTAAAACTTGTTATCAGGATGAAGGACAGATTTCCAGCCTGTGATTAATTAGTGTAACACGGTAATTGTGGCGTGGGGGATACGGTAGGCACAGTATTACGGTGCTCCCATGTACCTGATTAATTTTATTCGATCCATCAGAAAACTTGACTCAAGTGAGTTCGATGATTTAAAGGGTGTTTTAATTGTTTAATTGTTATCTCGAATTTAATGCAATCAGCTTTAATATTTATAAAGTAAACTTTTTCAATTCACAGCTCATTCCAAAGATTTAATCACTACCCAAATAGAGTTGAATCCAGAAAGAGTAGAATGTCAGCTTGCTAAAAAGAAAGGGGTTTAAAGCGCTGGCAGACTGACGTGCAGCTGCTTTCTCTCTCAAACGATATGAACGGACTTATAATCAGACCTTATAAATATTCCTTCGGACTGGGATCAGCTTTGTCTGTCTAAGATGGCAAAAAATATGGATTCTTATGGATTCATGTAGGCGGTTCAATGTCTTCCCTCAATCTTGAAGGTAGTGGAAAGCATGGCGTATACCGAAAGAATTTGCTCAATTCGTAGCGTCAAGGAAGGCCTATGAATAAATGACAGTAACACCGTTCCTGCAAGCATAAACAATCTGGGACCGGGATAAAACGAGTCAGGCCTACCCAAGAAAGCTTTTTACCCCTCCTGGGTGGATATATTGGTAGCAGTTTTAAGTATAAGGTCGAAACGTTAGGGCCTCGTTAGGGCCAAGTCATAGAGAAGTCATCGGAAAGGCAATTTAGAGGTCAGTGAAATTTCGATTTGAAGTAGAATGCATGACATAACCCGAAAAGTCAATGCCGAGCGACTCATTATGGAATGTTAACGGCTGAAAAAACTGAAAATACAAGCAGATGAAGAATTAAAGTGACCGAGAAATCGTTTCAGTAGAGAATTCGTGATTACGGTAATGCTGACGGCTAGATGTCAATTCGAATTAAATAAAAAGGAAACTAGATTTGATGAATGCGAGTTGAACTGTCTAAAGAGGGAAATGGCAGTTTGGCAGGTTCCCTCCCAGTATTCCCAGGCCACCGCCTCCTGTCCTTGATCCGGTACAGTGGATCAGTTAGATAGAAAATATTCGTAGAAGGAATGGTCAGAACGCTGCGAAAAAATGACTGCCTACAAAACAGGCGGTTCATTAGCGAGGACGATGACGGCGGCGGCGGCGGCGGCGGCGATGGAATCAGTGACGAAGATTCCATGAAAAGGAACGAGCGGCGTTTCCTACTATCTAGGGCAATGCATCTGGCTCGACGCTGGAAATCTTCCTCGAGATACGATCAGTTGAACTTGTTCGAAATCTCCGTAATACTCTGATGACTAAGTGTAAATGGATGGAGATTATTTTCAAATTGAGTTTTGCAGGTAGGCGCCCCGTTGTGAAATGATTAGAATCATTTGAGAGCCAGGTATCTCTTGACTAGGCCCTCCGGGGTGCGCCACGCACAGTGCTCCCCATTCAAAAAAGTAAAAAGTTTAAGACTTTGTTGGGGAGAGGAAACTCCTTATAGGGGTTAATCTACGTTTTGCCAACTTTATTCCTCTCGGGTAAACTTCATGAAGTCTGAACAGAATCGAAAGTACAGAAGATTTCGTCAATCTGTGAACAATGGATCGAATGACCTCTAGTTAATATGCAATTAGATCCTGAGAGGATCTTGCGGGAGGGAGTGGCGATGTCAGGAAACGCCTTATGATCCCAAACAGGAATCGGGCATAAAGAATTTGGAGAGATTCGGGAATATCAGAGAGTTAGAGAAATTGCTGGCCTGACAACATCAGTGCATTGATACTACTTGAAACTGGTAGAAGGTCTCAGAACTAATAGGGAAGAAACACGAAAGACGATTAGGGAACATCATTTTTCCTAAGGGGTTTATCCAAACAACTCTGCTCACTCTCAACTACCAGCGAGCACCACGAGAAGGCTATGATGGCTTACTTTCAGGGTTTGCTAGAGTTTGTAGAATGACGGAGGGTCTGGAAATGAAAAATGTTGGATGAAATGGTATCTGTTGAAGAAGGCTCCTCAGAGTTCTACAAGAGCAAACAATGGGTTTTCCATCGAAGGAGCTGGATGTATGTATAGAGTAAGTACTAGATGATGGTTCAAATGGAAGGAAGGGTGGTGTGACGCCGAAAAGATCATCTGTAGAGATATCTGAGTACAGGTTGGTTGCGATTACAAAAAAAGTAGAGAGCTGTTGCGATCTCGTTAGAATTCCCATCCAGTGCGATTTCTTCACTGCAAGAAGTCCTAATCCAAAGGAACCCGGAATGGAGCTGGAAAACCCTCTTAGGTGTTCCACAGTAAGAACCATAAGACAGCTAGCGAGCTTCGAGCCTTCTTCTTAGCCGTTCATATCTCACCAGAACTAGATAGATGAAAAGACCAGAGCATGACCCGTTCCTTTCGGGTCGCATCTGGCGATGAAAGATCTTATTAGGATCAAAGCCAATGTGGTAATGTTCTCGAACTGGAACGACGGCGTAGGAGCAGTGGGGTAGGGGAAGTCCCCGAAGGCAAAGAATCAGGTGATGACCTACGAAAAGGAAAAAGATAACCGTCAAAAAGAATTTCCAGCCTGGGTCGAAAGAGGTTTGGGGCCTTACCTAGGATAGAGTCCCTATGGTAAGTGGGAGAAATATAGCGAGTGATCGGCTGGCAAGAGAGCGTACTTTAGTAAAAAGGAATAATTGCTGGGAAAGAAGCAGTAAAGACCAGGTGTTGAAGGTAATAAAAGCATATGCTAACGTTCGGGGATGGGATGCATGGACTAGCTGCTAGTCGGGGAAGGTGAAAGCGAAAGTACGAACACATTGAGACACATAATCTCCCTCCATCCCCTCTGCCACTACGATTTGTACTAGCTAAGCCTCATAGTAGGAACTGATTGCCCCACGATGGAACCGACCGCAGTGAAGGTACCCCATTGAATCTATCATAACTGTTCGAAATGAGACAGTCACACTTGGGTAACCACGATAATTAATTTCTTGAGGACTGACGGCAAAAAGGTAATCAGTTGGTTGTCAGTTTACAGTTACACTTAACGAAGCAATATGGTTGAAGGAGAGAATTGTAATAGGCACTTGAAAAAGTATCAGCTACTGGGCTTTGTTATGAAAGAGAAAAGCTCGGAAACTGTAGGTGAACCGGTTCAGCGACGATCTATATATCACTTTTATATTACTTATAAAACAGCAACGTTAATTTCGAAAGATGATGCATTGGACTTTTGGACCTGAAACTGGAAAAGAACATTTCCTGTTCCCGAGTGGGGGCAATAACTGGGAATACTGCAATGCATCAACGAGAGACAGTAGCAGGAAATTCCGTTAAGGCTGCCTTGCTGGTTAGATTCCGAAAAGCTGAATCAGCAACAAGCAGTACTAGCTTCAACGAAAGGCGAAAATGCCCTTCCCTGAATAACGCAGAATACTTCCGTGGGCGGTAGTGGAAGGTTACGCTGTTCCGCAAATTAGTAAGAGGCAGTTCGATGGTATGGGCGGCTATAGTTCATGCCTAGTACGGACACTGAATCAGCCTAAGATTATTTTATTTGAAAATTTGTGAAGAGACGAGCGAGTGAAAAAGGCTGCTCAGTTTGGTTTCGGAGTTCCGGAATGATTTGATCTCAGGTCAGGGCGAGGGTGGTAGAGTGACAAATGAAGAACTACAACGTTACAGACCGCATAGTCCGAAGACTAAACACTGGACTGACATCAGCTCAAGCATACCAAGCTTCCTTTCTCTCCCTGGTCGCTTTATCGGTATCAGGCCGGTGTGGGAGGATAAAGGCACTAATACCATTGGATGGGACACATACGCATTTAAACCGCCACTACGAGCCTATGGAAGTCAGTTTGGGCCCTACCTCGGATCCGATGTCAGACCCTACCTATCTATAAACACGGTGGTTCTATGAAGTACTGTTGAATGCAAAACGTCTTTGGGAGTCTACTCCAAAGTGTAGTGGCATTTTGAATGCGTGTTTGGTTTATACAGTCTTAGTTAGGGTCATAGGTAGTCGGCCACTTAGCACTGCCCAACCTCTGCCTCAGTTCATTGTTGTTTATTGACAGAAAAACTCCGAAAAAGTGGTTCAATTTCACGCTCGAGGGGAGAGGCGACCTCCCAACCTCGTAATTCAAGCGGAGGCGAGTTTCAAATGACCTCATACGTAAGTCATTGCTCTGCGATCAGGATCATATTTATCCAAAACGGAACAAAAAGGGCATCTGTCCGTTGATATGGATTTATTGATCGTTTGTGACTTTCTAAGTAATCAATTCTTATGGTAATTTTCAATGATTGTTAGCTAATGGATGAAATCGGATAGGTATGGATCAAGCAGTCACTGGGTGAACGTAACCAGGGAGAGGCATATAGTTACGATGAGGGAAACGGGTCGTCGTAGTGGTCGGGATCTATTTCGGTCTCGCCAACCGGCTTTATAGCTGATCTATTAGTTGAAAGAAGTGGCTTTATAGCCTACTTGTGAAAGCAACAGCACCGAAGCCACAGACATTTGCATGATCACTTTGTCATCGGAAAACTTGCAGGTGCACGAGAGAATCAACGTACAGACTGGTATTGTTTTTTGTCGAGACCAGGTAAAAAACTGATGAAACAAAGGTGGAACAGTCCGATAAATCAGTGCAATGCTACGTGAACAGAACGATAAACCAGCCTAGGACTATGTGATTAATCTTTTAAACACATTCATCGTTGAAATAGAGCACGGGGAATGGAAGGCACAGGCAGGTGGCGTAGCTGCTTCCCGAAAACACGATGAGTGGAATGAACCACTCCAAGGAAAATGAAGCTCTCTATGTCTTCGGGATAGGCTAGTTGATGTCAGATCTCTTTGTGAGGATGTAAGCAAGTGTGTGTGCCTTCGATGGCTTCCACTAATCATTTCATAGGCCGAACACACGTATCCAAAGGCTACCGCGGATTTGTGAAAGAATAAATGCATAGCCCACCCCAAAACTATGTGGATGAGCCCTCGAACTTTTGTTAGCTTTCATTAAAACGCTGAAAGATGTCTTCTAGAGGTAGCATACTAACTGTAGACGGATTCCTTCTGATTAGATCTAGACTAGATAAACTAAGCCATTCGTAAAGAGGTGGGAGAATTTCACCGGGAAGGCACCGAAAAATCGATCAAGGCATAAGCGCTTGTAGTGGGCTGCGACGGTTCACGTAACTTTCACTATTTAGGTCGTACACACATCCACACAATTTTTCACCCAACAGGAAAAAAATATAAACAGTTGATAAATGCATGGCGCAACTGTGAAAATTGTGCTTTTTGTTGACTCTCGAGCACCTATAACTCTGCATGATCACGATAGAAAGTAGTCGATACAAAGCAAAACAAAAGGGGACCGATCAGAAGCAGTACCTTACATAGTACTGAACCTATACGAAGTTCAAACGAAAGCAAGAAGGAGATTCCAAGGTACGACACCTCCCGCACCTTCAAGAGTTTGATGCACAAAGGATATCTGATGCCAAGACCCTCATTAAGCAAGCCGGTTGTGAAAGGAGGTTGCACCTGAAGCAAGGCCCATAAACAAATTAGTGCTTTTACCCTTATAAACAAGTTCGGAACCAATTAGCGGAACCCGTAGGAAAGGAAGGCTTAGTAAGCTGGGGCGGATATCGAGCCGGAGTTCGATCCCCTGACCACGCTTGTGTAATGGTGCGCCTCATGTCATTACCACCAACTCCGCCGTTAATAATACTAGTAATACAAATATGGATGTCAACACTAAACTACTCACTGGACGTCTTCAACGGCAGATCATGCAGTCTCTCAAGCCCTTTCAAAAGTTCGTTTTTATTGTATCGGAGGACATTAAGTTGCAAGACGCGTACATCACTGGGTCGTATTTAGTTCTCACCCGGATATTTTTGCATCTTGGTACGTTCACCCCAACTGCCAAGCTCGAACAAAGAAAAAACTCAAGTAAGAAAATTGTTACGAGCTAAAGAATGAGAAAGAAAATTACTGAGATATTTCTCCCGAACCAGCCATCCTCGACACCTAATCAAGAGAGACTCCAGCCCCTTCAAGAGTCTGATGCACAAGAAATATTCAATGCCGAGACCCTCATTAAGCAAGCCGGTTCTGTGGAGAGATTGCACCTAGAGGAACGCCTTTCAACCGTCGAAGCAAATTTGGCTATGACAGAAATAGGCAGTGAACGGTGCATTAGGCAAAGACGCCACGTAAAATGCCTAACTCCAGAGTTCAAATACATATTGACCAGTTATTCAACCATTCTATCGCTAACAATTCGCTTGAAGGTGTTAGATCAGGTGCCAACTAGTCTAGGAGAACAGAACCAACAACCTAGAGCATGGCTCAATCTCGTCTTACATGATTGGTTATTTTGAACTGCACTCCTCTAATAAAAGTGTCAATACCAATAAAAAGATAAGTATATAAGAGTTCCGGCACTAATCATTCTCGTTTTTGGAATGCGCCGTGTCTTCGATTTCTATTTACAATCGAAGCGATTGTTACCACTTATGCAGCCTACACAATCAGATGCGGTGGCTAGTCGATATACAAATCAGTATTTTTATGTGGTACCAGTTAGCGGAGCCCACAGGAATGGAAGGCTTAGTAAGCCTGTGCGGATGCCTCCTGTCATCACCACCAGCTCCGCCAGTCATAATAGTCGTAATGGAAATATGGATGGCAACACTCAAATTCCCAGGGACTCCTTCAGCGAAAGATCAGGCAATCTCTCGAGTCATTCCTGAAAGGTTGCCGTTTACCACGACGTTGATCCGGGATGACTGTAAGCCGCAGAACATCACCAGGTCGTATTCCGTTCTCACCCGGATCTTGGTACATTCCTCCTGATTGCCGGCCCCGAGCAGAATAAAGCTCCAACGAAAAGTTGTTGCGAGTAAAATGAATGAAAAGGAAATGACTGAGCTATCTCTTTTCAAACCAGCCATCTCCGACACCTAATCGACGACTGAAGATTTTCAGAAGATCGTTAGCCATTTGGCGAATGAGTCCGGTATCGAATTCTAGTCCTTAAAGCGATGAAAGATTTATTTCGTTGGTCATGATCGAATTTGGCATTCAGCCCCACACTGGCAGCGCCACGTCCCATTGTCCTCTGTCCAGTCCAGACGGTTTTCATAGGTTTGAAAAAGGGTTCAGAAAAAAAAAACAAAAAAAAAGTGAGTTGAAGGTTGGGCGATCAGTGGTGAGGTGAAAGTGGCCTCTAATCTGGAGTTTCATAGGTACATAGGTAGTCGATGACGGTCATTTACCTTGTACTAAGTAGTACAGAGTAATTTTGACATCATTAACTATGTAGTTCATGGACAGCCTCTTCATATTTTCGAGAACTAGCCATAATTAGCTGAAGAAAAACCGCTTAGGAAGCTATCCCAAACTAGCTTGGACACAAACCATCAACAGTGCTGCATGCTTGAAAACGCTCCTTCAAATGGCTCGAGAGGACTGCTACTTTGAGAGCTGTAAAGCAATGGTTACTGGTTCTAGAGAGCAGTCTATGAGCCATTGTATAAAGCCTTAGTTACTCAGAAGTATTTACGTGCATATATATTCCATGACCGGTAATCGAATTAACAGACGTAACGCAATCGATAACATGCAAGATTTGCCGCTTCGCGACCGCTCGCTTAAGCTTTATATGCTGCGCCCGAGCGCTGTTGATGGAGAACATCTTCTTCTCTTTTGCTATTTTTACAGGGTGTCATCCATTCGATGAGGTGAGGTCGAGAAATCTCAGTAGGAGAAGGCCGCAGCTGCAATAAATCCTTCTCCATACAGGAATTCCGACTGACCACCTACGCCATTCAATTTTCTGCAGTCACTTGGTGTCAGACTGGCTCAAGAGGATGAAGACCAGTCGAAGAACATTGATCAAGGCTCGAGAAATTGGATAGATCGTCAAGAAATTCAATAGCCGACACGACTGATTGAAGTCGCACACCTGATTGTCGAAAGGTGGTGAACTTAGCGCCCGAGGAAAGAATTACAAACCTTGGTGATGGAAGCCGAATAGAGTTCCAATGGCCGAGCGGACAAGGTAATAGTAGACCAAGTAAAGCTCAACTTAGTAGTTACCCTGGATCTTTCACTTATTCCGTCCCTCTACAGAATTACGCAGTCGCTTCGTCATTCTAATGCTTAAAAAGCAGGTGAGCTGGGAAGTGGTAGCACTGCCGTCGCCACTTCGTCCAGGAAAATGCTTCTGAGGAGTACAGGCGAAGTAAAGAACAAATCGTTTCCGTTCGTCCTTCAGGAACGGCCAAAGCAAACTCTTTGATGGCAGCATGAAGCCTATGAGGTTTCCTTGAAAATCTATCAAAACCTATGAATATATGGGATGGGATTGCTTGGCAAGAAAATCTATGAAGATCCTGGGCAACTGCATTCGGGGACAGGAGGACGAGAAGAGAAAAATAAGTGAAGGCCTGATTGTAAATGAGTCCATTGTCTGTTACGAAAAACAAATAAGTTCTTTAAAGCGCTTCCCTACTTTTTTTTCAGAAACTTAGCGCTCTGAGATTTTTTTTGAATAACTCTCCCATACTCTCTCATAAAACGGGAGGGAGGGGGGGGGGGGGGGGACTAGGGTAGGGAGGAGGCGAAATTACTAAAATAGTAACAGAGGACAGACAAAATGATAAGTAATTGAAAATGTTGAATCATTTTTGAAAGAATATTTTGAAAACATCGCGACTCGGAACACTGATTTCACAGTCCTCCACCCCTCACCTGACCCATCCCGTCAGCGACCGGTTCATCATTTTCCTATGGACGAAAGGTCTGGTACAGCTATGTGCGCGATCAGAAAGAGAAAGACATTCGGGATTCAAAGGAACACTTAATGCAGGTGTCACGTATTTAAGCCAAAGAAGAACATTACTGAACACCTGGACCTGAAGTAATGAGAGGACTGGTTGCTCAGGCCACAACTGCTCCAAAACTGACTTCAACGGTGCGTAGGGTGGTTTGCTATTAATATTCACCTTTAATGATCAAGATTTGATCAGACTATTTGCTCCGTTTTCCTCAAAACTCACCCCTTTCACTACCCTCCCACTAAACAACCTCCCACTTGCCCGAACTGTCGGGGCAAGGAAGGAGGAAACGGTGTCCATATACGTATTAGAGTATAAACGTGGTAATTCAATACTTCGCAAAGAGTCGAAGAATCAAGTTCTCGGGTTACATTTGCTCAAAATGAAGGTGAATCAGGAGACGATATGTGGTGTGCGTTCCCGACGGGAGACGGCCTTGGACTACGGCTGTATTTCATAATTATTTGTATCGGCATGAGCTTTATTGCACTCATAAAATGTACTGACATTATGGGGAGAACGAGACCGAGCCGCTGGATTGAGAAGGTTGACTTTGAGCAGTTTTTTCGAGAGTTCTGGCATACTCGAAGAGAAATCCTAAAATATCTCTGCCTTGATGGCTTTCAGTGATGTCCCCTGGCGCTGGTGGCCTGTCTTGTTCCTCCAAGGCCAGTTCTCCCGGGCAAATGTTCACATCCATAGGAATTCGAGAAAACAACGGCGCTTAGCAAACAATGTGCACCACTCATTGGACAACATCGGAGCGTCATCATGGGTGAGTATGTGGGGATGACGAATCAACGCTGGCCACTACAGTCCGGAATAACTAGCCTAAAAGCAGATGAAAGAAACTCCATATATTCATGGAGATGGACGAAGTGGTCGATGACTCTTCTAAAGGCAGTAGACGAACAATTTGGCCCTAATTGCGAAGACAATAGACGGTAAAGAAGCAAAATGAATACGTAAAGCAGCCGAAGAAGGACAAGAAGAAGTTGTCGAAAGCAATTAGACCCTATCAGTCAAGCAAATCTGGTTTCCAGACCGGCCCCGGGGACACGCTCTTCACGCGCTCCCCTATTATGAACAGCCCACGGATACAAGAAGACAGCAAGAAGCTGCGAACGGGGATGCTTATTTGGGGCTTTCATTGGATGTTCGCCAACAGCAGTTACCCACGCCTGGGAGTAATGTACATGAACAAGTAGTGTATAGGAAGCTTTGAACGAATAGAAAACGAATTATCTATGCAGTTTCACGAGAAACGACAGTCTTAAAAAAATCGGATTCGTAGTGCAGGAATCGAAATATAGTGTTTGGTGTCAAATGGTCCCGTTTTATGGAGTGCGCCACGCATTGGGCTTTCATTGAGAATAGTATTGATGCAACTAACGTCCTAAATGTGGGTCTGGACAAAGGCTTCAAACAGTGGGCCCTATGGTGACCAATCGGCTTACAAGTCAGTTCTTTGATCCCCCATACATGACTGATACCGATTCACCGACCCCCGAGGGCTGGAATGGTTGCCTGGCGTGCACGAATACCCTGCTAGGATTCGATCCCTGATCCATGCATGTGCTACAGTGAGTAACTTGCCACTACACCACATTAATCCTAAAGTAATTACTAAACTGTATCATTAAGAATACTAAAAGTTGTTCTTTAGCTGTAAAATCCAAAGATAACTCCCCAGAACTAGCAAAAAGTTTGAAAAAAAGAACAAAGGAGGTTGACTGAGAGGAATTTATTGGGGCTGTACCAGATACCGGTGCAAAGGTTGTGGGATCATCGGAGGCATAACCCTCATGAGATACGATACGAGGTTAAAACAAGACAGGAGTTGGAAACTAATGAGATAATTTTGATGAAGAGGCAAGTATAAGTCTCCTCCTCACAAAGTGAAGAAAGTTGTGAACTGAAAAACTTGTTACTTTGACTCAGAAATCATTGAAATCAGCGATTTCCCTGGAAGCGGAATGTAGCGGTAGCGGTAGCGGGAATGAATTAGGGAGATTGTTCAGAAGAGAGAGTTTGTCGAGAGGTTAAGTGGATGGTAAAATTCTAGGTTGCTGGATGGTTAGGTCTTATTCTCCTACAATTTTGATGAGGTTTTCAGTATTTTTTGTTTTATTTTTTATTATAAATTATTAATGTTTGCTATTTGATTGGCACCTAAAAGGTAGTGGGGAGATGGTGAAGTGGCAACTGTCACACACCCAAACCGGGTATGTGATAGTTGTCGGGGTACGGGCCCAAACCCCAGCTCGTTATCCATCTAGACCAACCGAGCCTTCCATCCCTCCGGGGTCGGTTGATTGGTACCAGACTTCTGGGGAGGACAAAAGGGCTGATTTGTACATCAGCTGGCTACCGCAAGTTATTGTATAGGGCCCATACACATTCATACGCCATCACGATTCTGAAAGGGAGTCGAATGCAGGGGTACATCCCTCAGACGGTAATGGATAGCGCCCAGATTCTTTGTCTTTTTTGGACTTAAATTTATTTTTATTTCATTTTTCTGCGAACACTCAGCTTGATCTGTGATATACTCAGAGTCAATAGCTGTAAGACCCCTTCTCCCGAAAGGCTGGCTGGTCAACGGATACATCTCCTTCAAAAGGAAGTCTGAGGACAGAAAAAAGTGGTCGGTTCGACTTTGAGGTCATGAAAACCAGAGCGGCGAAGTTTTTCTGAATAGGGCACTATTTGAAGTGCTTGAACAAGGGCGATGTCGAGAGTGAGTGCGATGGGTGGGTGGAGAACGGAGTGCCAGCCAAGATGCTGCAACTCGAAACGATTTTCGTGTCACGAGGACCGGCGTTGTCATGAAGAAGGTGGACAGACCCCTTCGATCGTTTGGGTAAGGTTCCGGGCTAAATAGACACAGCAGAGGATAGAGGGTAGTAGTGAATGGCTAAGTGAGGCTCTTCCCTTGGAGTCTTTGTAGCAGCAACGGAGCAGAACAGCCCCGAAGGTTTTGGCTACACCGACAAATCATCTCCTCGCCATGTCAAGCCCTTTTTGATTGTCGTAGATTATCCAGATCTCATCTTCCGTCATCACGATCTTCAGTTCCTATAGGAACTCCTCCTAATCGACTGTGAGAACATGGAAACAAGCTTTGGACTCGATCAGCCGATGCGACTTTCTTCCCTCTACAGGGCTTCGCACAATTTAACAATTTTTCTTATACGAATGGTATGGGTTTTGGTAATGACCGTGATTCTGAAAAAAGGATAATTCCTATTGTACAAATAATATAAAGCATAATGCTGTAGTCGGATTTGTTTAAGCTAAAAACTGGTCTTTCGTCCCATAGAGATACCGATACCCAAAAAATCTATTTCCAAAGACGTAGACCTACTGGACCATCTAATCGAAGTTTTAAGGGTGAATCTCGGTTTTGCTTACCGCAGCGGACCATGAACTTAGATGCAAAAGGGTCGATACTTCTGGATTGTCTCCGTCAGATTACCTTTCCCGGATCTGTGCCTAATAAAAGTCTTTTGTTTCTTCGGCTGATCAAAAGAGTTAAGCTTAACGGCAAACAGAAGGACAAGATCATTATCCAAGCAGAGTTGGGGCAGTGACAGGTCTTCCTGTACCTGTACTCATAGTCCATGACCTGAACACCGGGCCACAGCTTCCCTAAGCCAGCCTATCTCTTCGACCTTGATTAGTTCGTACTAGACTGTTCGAAGACTAGTTGGTCCTCAATCGATTGGCGAATTTCTTTGTGAAGGCTTGTTACTATCGCTGGGAGCCTGAGCTATTGCAAACGATGGCTTACCTCAGACGGAATCTGCTCAGGAACACCCTACCCTAGGACTTTTTAAGAAAGCAAAGGAAAGCTTGCTGCAAATAGAAGAAAAGTCCATGTTTGGTTGCTGTCCTACGTTTTTTTAATTAAAAACAACATGAATGATGAAAATGAGTACAAAAAGAGGCTGCATGGGTGTCTACTCCTTTTCGGGCATGATTCATGTTAAAGGCGAGAGTGAGATGGTATTTTCAGAGGAAGAAGAAATCCTTCGAATGGTTTGAATGGTTCAGTGATCCCGTCCGCGCACGAAAGGATTATCAACAAAAACTCTCTAAAGACAAGGAGAAGACAGTTCCTGGTCGGAGTATGTCGGCAAAAAACGGACCATTGCATTCGAAAAACGAAAACCGGAAAATGAAAGAGCTTTCACTCATTCCAATTGAACAACGAGCAATTCTCGAAAAGACAACAATTCCAAAGTTACTTCCAGACAGAATATGTCAACGAAAAACAGAATTTAAGGACCGAAAAATAAGAACCGGAAATGGAATACTGTGCCCTCATGGTAATTCTTCAGTTAGAGGCAATTGCTCAGGAACAGTCGCTCCCAATAGGCAGAATGGCTATCTATCCGAAAATTTGGATGCAAAAAGACGTCTCAAGAGAAGAGGGCTTGGGTTCGGGAGAGGATTAGTAATATGTAGGAGGGTGGGAGGTGATCTTTGCTTGCGAATGTGCTTTGAAAGGTGACGACCAGCCCGGTTAAGGACGGTCAGTTGAAGCGACGGGGCGATGGTCTTTGCTTGGAGATATGCGCTCTGTTGGCGATCCAATCGTAAGTGCTAACATGTCGCGCACGCCGTTCATTGTTTGTCTCGTCGTTCCCCAAGAAGCCGAACAGACCCCCCATTACCGAAGAGTCACAAAAGTGGGAGAAGGGTAGCGGAGGACAGATACTACGCTCAAGCACAGCTCCCAGTCCTGTTTTTCACTTGGGTAGTAGTTACCTGGGTGCTCAAAGACCTGTTCCTAGGCAGTAGTTAATTATACTAGCTAGTAATATGTATTAGCTATGCTATGATGAAAGTAACATTCTAACTTGATGGTGCTTCACAGCTGACGAAGATGAAGGGATTGGGAACCTAAAATGAGGCCACGTAAAATGTCATACTGTCAGGGAAGCATCCAACTAATGCAGGGAAATGTGCGATGGTTCACAAGGATGAACTCAAGCCCTAGAATCTCTTTTTACTAGAATACTCCTGGAAGTATAGGGAGCTGGTCTGATCCTGTGGCGTTCAGGGGTCAGTATATTCCTCGACAAAACCGACAATTTAGATTGGGTTCAAGTTTCTACCGTGATCCTGACAATGCTTTATAGAGTTGCTAGTCGTAAAATACCGTAAAACAGTGTGTTTTAAGAACTACGTAGCATTGAAAGACAATTCCAGTTCTGCTTCATGCTATTGCTCCCCAGAAATACCGTAAATCCGACATATGTGATAGTATAGTATAGTACCCATAAGTATAGCACCCATTCCGCAACTGTATGGTAAACTTATTGCAATTTCGGTTTGTAGGTGCTTTTTTCCGTCGTTTACTTCTATCAGTAGTGCTAAGCATTAGTAGGATAACGGTACGGCTTTGGATCTGGGTTTAATTTTCTTGCTTATGGTTCCTCTATCCACTGGAAAGCCTCCAGTCAAAGACGATCTCTCCCGCTCCACCCAGGGCTCCGAAGAAAACCTAGAGAGGTTCAAAGAAGTGATCCTCCGAAAGAGTTGAGCGAGAAATTGGGAAACGGAAGCCTCACGAAGAAAACTTGAATAAAATTACCGTGAGGACCTTCTTTGTGGGCGAATCTCCAAAATATTTCTGGATTGTGGTCTAGAAGGCACAGAAAAATATGAGGATTTCAGCTGGAAACACTCCAGAAGCGAAGGGGGGCGGGGGAGAGGGGGGGGGGGTTAACAGAGCGTCTTCGTAACGACGTATACCGATGGGCAACTCTCAGCCCTCCTAATTTTGCACTTAGAATTCGTCGTGATTCTTCAGAAAAGCTGCTTTCCTCGATAAACAGCTGCTGTAATTTTCTCAAAAGTGCTACAAGAAAAACGAAAAAAACTGAGTTTTTTCTCCGTCTGAGTTTTTTTCTGGAGTTTATTTGCTCGTTCATTTTTTACGCTCTGTGATGCGCTCAATTCAACAGAGAAGATATCCATCAGAAAAACCCCTTCATTGAAAAAACAAAGTGATGTTTGATTACGCCTTAATCTTACAACCGAAAGGGGTCCTGACATCCCAGATCATTCTCCAACATCTGTGTTCAAGGTCTCTTCCCAGTTGAATGACGGTGATAAGCAGATAGCGTACGAAAAGGACTTGAGAGTGCGTGGCATAACAAGCTTCGCTCGAAGAAACTGATCAGAAGACAATGCAAATAATTTTTTTAGACGACTCTGTTGTCAGAGGTAGTGAAAACAAACGATGACATCAAAAGAATGTCTATTCTAGCACTTTTTTGAAGATTTATCATCGTGGTCACTTTACTGAAAGGTATCCCTGGCTGCGGATGATTCTCGGGCTTTACTATACCCATGTAATGCTTGGCCCACGAGGTCTCGGTATCTCGGTAGTGTAAGGGATAAAAGCATAGTATTACAAAGAAGGTCCAAGCAGTTTGGTCTCATTCCGACACCAAATTTCCGCCCACAGTTCACCATCTTCGGGCGACTTGAAAATGTTTCGCCCTACTCTAAGATTATTCGGAAGCAGGTGGAGGTAGGGGGCAAATAGCCCACGATTTGGCACAATGCCTGAAAACCAAATTCTGAACGATACCGACCTTCAGCAACCAAGCCACCTTTCTTCGAGCCGGCGCTGGACTCGTCTGAAAGGAACTAAATATTCATTTTGAACCTCGGCTGGCCCCTAATGGACCAAATGAGCTCTCTTATTTCACTACGATTCTGAATGGAAAGCGGATGGGACCAGCGGATATTCCAGTCGGGACCAATCAGAGTTGAAACCTTTTCTCTTTTCTAATCTACTTTCTTATTTAAGAAGTTCAAAGGAAGAGCTTTGTTCGTGCGAAGTACATGGAATTCATACGTGCGGGCTTGATTCCCGTCCAAGGACGAACTTTGTTTACAGATCAACAATTCTGTCATGAACTATGACAAAGAACAGGACTCAATCTAGAAAAACATCAGATACTACAATCACCCTCTTTTGGGAGCAAACAGGGCAGAAATCATTCAATAAGCACGAATTATAGGCAACATTCCAATTCTCACAAAAAAGGAAAAGGGTGTGCACCGAGCTAGAGCTAGAGAGGAAGACTCTGCGAAGGCGAATGAATACATAGACGTTGAATGAGTAAGCTTGCCCTTCAGTTGGGCCACGACGGTGACCTTTGAGGACGAAACGATTGTAGTGCCAGCAAGAAAAGACCAGTTTGAGCGCAGGCGAAAGCAAATGACTACGGCGCTTTATTGATGCAATGCAAGTTTATTCGTTCATTACAGTTCCGGTGATACCGTGCCGATGGTGCTATGAAGAAACTTAGAATCCGAAGTTTTCTAAGGTTGATCAGTCCCGTTTTCAGAACGCCCCTAGAATCATACTGACGTTTTGGATGAGTATGTGTCCTATACTGCTTTCCACTCTCCCAGGTGAGCTATTGAACCTCCTGGACCGATGCCTAGGTCGGTCCAAACAGGTATAGATTTGGGATCCGACCCTTGAATCGTATATTGGATAGACAGATAAAGGATAAGCAAACAAACGAAGCCTGTATCAGATCTCTTCAAAAACCTGCTGTCCATTCGACATGCTTGCAATTACGGGGCACTGAGATTACTGATGGCTCTGATGCTCTTTTAAATTTGTCGTCCAATTTTTTCAAAACTAGAGTCCAATACTTGCAGCTAGGTACTCGACGGATGGGTCATTTCACCCATGCAGGAAGGAGGAGTTCAGTGTTTGCGATGGTAAGGAAAAGCATAAGCATTCATTCGATGGGGTAGGATAGAGTAGTCATGGTACTGTTCGATAATAGTATGGTTTGAAAGGATTCTTCTTGTCTCAGCTCTCATTCAAACCTTCATCACGTCAACCTTGCCTCTCTTCCGGGAATTTGTTAGTTATGGAAGAAAGGGTCCTATGTAGAGGAAAATTGAAGGAATCGCTCATCAGGAGCCACCTTTAGTCAGGTGGGAGAGGTAAGGCTCACTTGGTGGATCGTCTTACCAGCGCGTAGCTCCTTGGGTAATCTGTCACATCTACTCATAGTCAGTAGCTTAATGCGCAGCAACGGATATATTCCCGAACCAGACCCATTGGAGAAAGGCTTTCTTGGGAAAAGACAGGGCAAAACTACAATGAGAGTGGGGGCCAGTTGAAGACAATGCAGGTGTACCGTGGAACAACGGCTAGAACAGGATTTCCTTTGAAGAAGCGTAAACAAAAGGGAAGCTGCCCTCCCAAAAACTTTCTTACGCTGTCTTAGCGAAACCGACCATCAACCTATTGTTGGCCGGGTGCCAGCTAACTGGTAATTTGAGATCTTCGCTGTGAAAGAAACAAAGTCTCAGAAGCTCTATTCTAAGTCTGAAAATCCTTATTCATCCATTTATTCGTGGAATTTGGTCAGATTACCCTACGTAGACCTCACATGCGCGTAGTACGCACGCAGTACGCACGCACATGTTGCATTTTTGGCGTCAGCGGTACTTACAGAACAGTGTTCTGTTCTTTTTCACAGATTCATTTGCAGTCGTGGCAGAACAACAGTAGCTTCCATTTATATTTTGGATAAATAAAACCTAAGGTACCCCATGAATCTATCTGAAATTGCCAGTCCAAATTTCGAATCACCCGCTGGGCAGGCTTCTGTGTCAAGACAGAGGTCAAGATAACCCGGAAATTCAGTAGAAGCCGGAAAACCAAATAAGCACTTGTAATGAATTTCTGATTCACTTCTACTTCGAGCTACGGCGATACAATCGCAGTTCATCAGCATGCCCCAGATGGGTGAACCGGTTCAGGTACCCTTCTAGTTCTTTAACCTCCCAAATCACTTTCTTTTTGTGTTGAAAATGGAAGAAGCAATGGAGTTCAGAGCACGGCCCGATCAAAACAGCCGATTTTTTTCAAATGTCATTTATGTTTTTGTCCTAGTAAGAAGATTCATTTAAATTACTCCCTATTATCCACTGGAAATTATTTCAAGGTGTATCCCATGCTTAAAGGCAGAAAATAAACATCAACGGAACGGATCAAACTCGAAAACGGGGTTATCGAAAAATGAGGGAATGGAAGTACTCCAGAAGAATTGTGTAGGAGAAAAAAAGAAAAGGAAAAGAAGGAAAGGTAACGGAAAATTGCTCAAATTTTCAATCAGAACTGGAACGTTTCATGCGACTGCAAGAATCCTTCGACCGTTTCCTCTATCAAAAAGCTGAGGAATCCTCATGAGGGTGTCCGACATTTTCTTCAAAAAGAGAATAGAACTGAGGTATCGAGGCTTGGGACCAATATAGCCCACCAATATGAGTAAGGAACTCATCCGGTTTCTCAGGCCAGAAGACCGAGGAGGATCGCAAGCCGGTGGTTCACCCTATAAAGTGCTCCTCGAACAACCAGATAACATACACAACATCGGTCAAAAGTCTATCTACTGCTCACTGAGAGTCGTGCTTCAGTGGGAGTGAAAGGATTGGAAAATAACGATAGCAAGGGAGGAGCGATGGAGCTTCCGTTTAGTGAATCTTGATTTTGATTAAGATTTGCCAAGGATTAGGAGAAGGTAAGAGCTCTATCGAACCAGGAAAAACGGCTCAGGATTGGCAATGACTAGCTCAGCCATCCAAAAGTGAATTCGATCCACTAACGCTTGAATCACATGGTAATTCCCCATTGTCATGATCCGTTCACACTCCTGGCATATGCCATCCAAGCCCTCCACCCTTACAAGGTTGGCTTATTGGTGATGATAAGACGACGTCTGGGCATCAGAGAGCATGACACCACCATAACCGGTTGGCGCAGCGAATTAAATTTTTATTACAGTTTTCCACTAAGTGATTTTTGTTAATTGGCTGATTTATTTTCTTTCCAAACGTTCTGAAACCCATTCGAAGAAGACGGTTGACTCGATGGAATGTGGCAGCACCTTCCAACGGTGTAACCCCAATAAATTGGATTAGGAAATGGAACAAGTTGGACGCTTTTTTTCTGACCAGCTTCAATGCAGCCAGACGTAAATCAGCCACTATCCGATACTGGTGGGGTTTATTCTGAACCAGTGACAGAACGTGAAACTGTGACGGTTATAAAGCCAAGCCAGTTCAGATCCTCACCTGATAAATGGAAATGAAATATTCGCCTTCCCGGCAACAAGCAGTAATCAGAAACAGAAATTTTACGTTCTGGGAGTAGACCAATGAGAATAGGGTGTTCCAGAATCTTCCGGAAGGGTATTACTTTCGGAATTGATGCTTTAATAGATGTAAATGAGATAAACCTCAGAGAAAGTCCATCGAAACACAGTCTAATGGATACCGTAACCAGCAGAATCTTCTAGATGGAGGCACTTCAAATAATGAAGCGATAATGTAAAAAGTCCCAGATTAGTGTTCAAAGGGACCGCAAACGATCGAAACTGGGAAAGAGGACAGCACGATGGGTTTTTCTGTCCAAAAACTGGCTGTTCTAAGTCATATTACTCGCAGAGTTAGTTGTCATCCCAATGGGTAAGACGGAAACTGCCAAGAATGCTTCAGGTAGATTAACGGTGAGTGAAACTTGATGGCTTGAAGACTGGAAGAACTGGCTAGACAACACTATTCGAAGAAACTTCCGAATACCGTTTTAGAGCATTTTGATAAGAAAAACCTTAGGGTTAGTCTGAGTACAAATGAGCCACAGATTCGGTTCCTGATTGGCGCTAACTGCCCGGTTCTGCCAGTTCCTACTCCTGGCGTATCACCTTTCAGATAGGTATTGATGGGCCAAAATCAGAGTGAAAGGGATCAAGATGGCCGAAGACGGGAAGCTGTTTAAAGGAACGTTTTGCTAAGCAGGGGCTTCAATTCTAAACTTTAAGGCATTCAATCCAAAGGACCAAAAAAGTGGACCACCACTTTCAAAAAAAAAATTTCGGAAAAAAAATCAAGGCGAACAGTTTAAGAGAACTAAATCATAGCACAAAAAATGTTATCGAAAAAGACCAAGTGGGTGCAGGTTTGCGTAAAGAAACAAGCAAGGCCAAATGGAAACTGCTTGCTTGACTCATTGTAGTGAGCCATGCACTTTCCCTTCTGCGGAATTTCTTCAACTGCCTCTACAGGACCATTTTCAGCTGTTCAAATGTTCCTCTTGATGGTGGTCAAAAAATGGGAAACCTCGTATGGAATAAAAAATTCGATGGAGTTTAAAAAACTAGTTTCCAGAAGTAGGTACGAAGTCGAGAGTGGCACCAAGCAGACGTCAGTTCTCATGCAATCGAGTGAGGTGAAAAATGACATCAGAAATTGGCATTCAACGTCCCGACAATCCCATAAAACTCTCTTCACAGACCAGTACCAGATTCTAGCCACGACTGCCGTTGAATGGACGAGAACGAATCAAGAAAGAAATTTGTTCGAATGCTATGAAGAGACTCTCAACTGACTTATTTGAATGAGTCTCGCCATAGTTCTTTCATTTCCTTTTTCAAGGCCATACAGGAAATGTCAATGAGAATGTTAAGAGAATAAAGAAACCAAAAAAACTGGTCAGAAAATAGCAACAGTCGTGATTGGAAGTGCATGACGACGTTGGCGAGCAAACGGGACTCAAGTTCTGAGCAAACAGCTACAAAAGCTTGCCGAAATGGGGAAAAGGAAGGAAGATGAAAAAGAGGAAATCGGCTCGACCATCACTAGAACACCGCTATTTTTCAAGACACATTGTTATCCAAGAACTTGAATTTTAGTGGATCTGAAGTTCTCGGATCAAGTTTGTTGAGTAAAAAGAAGAGCAAAAGGTGTCCAAGAATAAGGTGAAATCATTTAAGTAAACAAAAAATAAACAATGATGAAAGAATTGGAAGACAGAGGCTACTTGGACATAACAAGACCTCCCATTTACCCGTTGGCATCTGGAAGCTGTCCGCACCGTAGTCCCGACTGGCCTCGAGCCAAAACTCTGGATTAAGTAGTAGACGAGGGTGAACTGGTAGGCATTTAACTCTCCAAACTGGCTCTTCATACATTCAGAATTTTCAAAACAGTAAAGAAAGAGCTTTTGACAAGTCCTGATTTATTGCCCTACAATGCTCCAGTTTACGATAAATGATGAAGTATAAAATGTCCGACGTCAATCAAACCCTTCTTTAGAATGCGCCTCGCACTCGAACTCCATTCGAAAACCCTAGTGGCATTTTGAACGCTCACGTTGCCTATACAATGACTGACTTACGGTGACTAGCTGATGAACAAGTAAGCGCTTTTATCTTTCCAGACGAGTCTGGTGCTGATTAACCGACTTTGAAGGAATGGAAGGCTTGGTTGGCCTAGAGAGAATCGAAACAGGATTCAAGCCTTTGGACCATTGATGTGGGGTAGGAGCCATCGCCACATCCACACAGTCTGAAGATTCGAACCGGAAATGGATATGAAGAATAGAGACGAGCCTAAAACCATTTGTCGCAGTGCAGAGCATTTTTCTGCTGCCTGGCTCCGAAAATCACTTCCCATTACAGAACTGTATGGGGTCTAGTTATTTATTTATGTAACATTGACCGAAGTAGAGGTGCCTAATGAAACAATCTAAATTGTAAAGGATTCAGAAGGTGAGACAGGAAAACAGCTGATGGAGAAGACATCTCCAATTATACATGGAGTAATATATAGACACGGAACGTCGATATAGGTTCCTAAGCGGAAGAGGATTATGCTAACGATGAAAGTGGACAGTGGCGACGACAGCCGAATTCTGTTGACATAGTGAAAATCGGAGTTAGCGACGCTTCACGGTGAGTGGCGGATGTCCGATCGTCGCCTGTCGAAATGTATCGGATCCCTGATTCCTCACAGTTTCCTAGAAAAATTAGTGGAGCGTTTCAAAATGAAGCCATTTCTGTGCGAATTGGATCGGTACACCCTTAAAAGTCACGAAAAATAGTCGTTTTTTGTTTGAGGATGCGCCATGAGCTCATTTTCAATAATTTTTTATCCAAGCACAGACCTTCAGGGGTATACGTGGCACGCAGAACCGTGCCCTTTAAGCCCAGCCGTTTTGTTGACTTTGTCTCCATTGCTCTCGGCTCAGCTCCTCCATGGGGGGTCTATAACGATTGCATGCATGGCCAGGTTGAAAGTTGAGGTTCGATGGTCGGAGACTATCTGTGTGGAGTACAGCTATCCCATACTCGCTCTGTTTTGTTGGAATTTTCTTATTTGCCGTAGAAAAGTAAGTCTGGGGTCTTACAGTTGGTCTTTTCTCTGACGAGAAGTTCGAGACTGCAGCTGATTATTTGGGCAAAAAGGAAGGCTTGAAAATGAATATCCATAGAGAGCGCATAACCCATCCATTTCTTAACAATGCATTGTTTATTTATTTACTTAAATGCGCCCAAGCGTATGCCAAGCAACACAAAAGCAGAAACCCTAAGGCAATGGTTCCATGTAAACAAATAGGAAAAGGAGGAAAGATAGAAAATAAGATAAGCAACAAGTCTGAAAGTGAAACCCATACTGAAAAGGAATACAGGCTTCCCTAATGGAAGGGAGAAAGGGAAAAAGGGAGAGTAGGAAGCAAGAAGGTTGCATGAGTGGGCATCAGTGGTATCACACTGGGATATTAGTTACGTGTACAGGTAGGCTGCTTTTTCCTGTGAAAGAAAGGCCTGTCTAGGAGACCCGGTTCTCGATCCAAAAGCATAGAGTGGTTGTAGAAATGGAGCTTGCTGGGGTAGCTTCGCCTGATTACTATCGAATTAGTCATATCCCTTGTAATAATTTTTTCTCCCGAGAATCGGCGCAGTAACTCAAAAACACTGATGGTAGATAGGCAACTGTAATCTTGGGAGTCCTAGAGTTCTTGAGCGGGTTTTTAACTTTATCAGGTTTCTGTGAGTTACCCAATTTCATGCTGGACTTCATATCGTATGGACTGATATCACTATTTATTTTTATTCCTGCTTAGGGTGGAGTTGGTGCACTGGTGCCGGCGATCGAACTCCGTAACTAACCTTAAGCTAGGTCACACCGACCAAGTCTTCTATACCTGTGAGGTTGGCAAACATGAAGCAGGCTCATCTGAGAGGATGGAAGCATACCGGCAAGCCACTGCAACCTATTGTATAAACCACATACGCATTCAACACGCCACTACAATTTTGAATGGAAGTCGAATGCAGAGCGCATCAGCAACGGAACTGTTTGACGCCGAAAACTTTATTTTCATGTTCATCAATGTTGCCATTTTTTGTTTTTAATTTAACTGCGTTTTATGCGTTCGATATTTATATTTCTATTTTTATGTGTTCACTATCCAACCAACTATCTACTTCACCATATGCTGATCAAAATTTCTGTCAGTCTAGGAGACTGTTCTGCAGAAGTGCGACACACTGGATCATCACTCAGCTGGTCGTCCTTTTACTTCATAGAAGAACTGCCAACTACGCGGTCTCACTTTTTCTTTTAAATGCAGAATTTAATGCTTTGCGAAGGTCACGTCGAAAGCAGAACGCCTGCACTTTCTATAGTTCTTTCGAATGTTTTGCTGTAACTTTACAGTGAACAGTAAATTTTCTCTTTCGTTTTTTCCTCTACCATTGAAAAACCATGATGAAATGGCCGGATTCATCTATGAATTACCATGAAAAAGTAAGCGACGATAGGCATTTACGTAAGACGTTGCCGATTCGCACGCACCACATTAGCGCAAAGTATTTTCAAGGGCAAACTGTGTGCTGGTTTTTTAATGTCACCCGTGCCCTTGAAGAAATGTCTAGACATACTCAAGGGAAGGCTTGACCACGTTATCAGCACCGGTTGATAAGGGGACAGGCAAAAGCAAGTATTCCAAATGCAGTTTCCCTTGATGTTTGGAGCACTGACCAAGTGAGTGAAATAGGGTCTCTTGAGGGTGATCAATGTCGTTTTTTCGAGACGCCCCTTATTCGCCTTCCATACTGAATGGTGATGGCATTCTGAATGCGTATGGGGCCCGCATCATGACTCGTGGTGACCGTCCCATGCACTAGTCAGTGCACTTATCTTCCCAGACGCGAGTGGTATCAGTCGGCAGTCCCAAGAGGAGTGGAGCGCTCGGTTGGCTTGAGGGTGTGCCCGGGATTTGATCCACGGACCATGCCTGTTTGGTAATAAGCAGTTTTTGACCACACTACCTCAGCAGCTATCATCTCATAAGTAAATAGGGAAGTACAAATGTGGTCATCCAGTACAATTAGTAGTGATGCACCAAAGACGACGGGCTGACTGAAAAGGCATCATGCCATATAGGCAATTTTCGTTTCAATAAAATTCTACACCTATCCTGAACACAGGGAACCTCGAGCGGGCAAGGGTGGATCCTCGGTAGTATAGTGGTGAGTATCCGCGTCTGTCACATGCGAGACCCGGGTTCAATTCCCGGCCGGGGAGAATTTTTGCTATTTTTACATTTTCTTCTATGAAGGAGCAGTAAAGAACAACAAATTTCTGATACATGGCGCATGCTGGAATGTGAGCCAGTAGTGTTTCTTCCTTGTTGAGAAAGTGTTCATTCAAGTGACTTAGGGCGAGAAGGTTCTCGCTAATGCGGGACGTCTAGGAAGTACTGAAAGAACTCAATTTCCATTCCCAAACCTCATACTTTTTCCGGGGGGTTTGTGGGTTTTCTGCCCATTAAGGGTTCGGCGGTGTGAAAAAATGCCTGTTTTTATTTATTATTAATCGTTTTCATAAATCTATTTATCATGAATTTGGAGGATAAAGGTTCTGACTACCTAAGATGTCCCCTGCGAATGTGCTGGCATTCTAATCTTTCCACTTTGGTCTGGATTACCAGTTCCCTACCAAAGAGGCTATGATTATCAGCCATGTTTTACCCTTCGTTGGTAGGCCATTAGCAAACCCTGGTTCACTTTACTGGAATCTTTTCGAAGTTCAATGCTTTCTGGGCGGATTTCCTCATGAGAAATAAGTCAGGCTATGTCCATTTTCTTATAAAGGAACGGGCGATGAGTCTCTCATATGTTTGGACAATTCTAGATTAGGAACGTTTGCATGGCGTACCTCCGAGTAGGAATTGAAGTACAGTCTTGCTTAATGAATTCTCTCGTTGAAGCAACTGAAAGTGAACGTTATGCGATCGCATAATACAGTTAATTACCAGTATTGATCATTACTGAACTACCGTAACCGGTGATTCATCAGGTATTGAAGAAGTTACTGGGTATGTTTTTGATAGAACATTAATCAAATAAGGTGGATTTAAGTGTCCACTTTTCTTAGGCTCAATTCGGAATGCTGGGAGAATTGATGGGAATCGTCTAGTCGAATACGGCACATCATCATTTATGCGAAGTCGATGGAACCCCTCAAAAACTAATTTCGCAATTGATCAACGTTCACCCGGTTTCGCATTCAATGTTGCATGAAGTAAACAAAAACCGCTTCTTCCTTTGGGAAAATGCGCTCAGGGAAATATCATGAAATTACAGTACAGTGGGTGCAGAAGACCCCAAGCACCCATACATATGGTGGCAAGCGCGTAAACAAACAACATTGCTTGAACCTGCCTTCATTATGATAAACAAAGGACGCTGAAGTTCGTTCCAGTAATCATTTCAACTAAGCAGAGCCCTTACAGGTTCAGGAAAGAATCACGTGCCTACTTGTGAAGTTTTGGATCAGCCTCTTAGATCTTATGTTCTAAAGCACCACAGTTTTCTTCGTCTCCTAGAAGATTTAAGGACGCAATGGGAACTACTGGGCGACGGGAGGCTTTTCCCAGGAGAACCATTAGCGGATAGATTTGCTTCTATATCCCTGATTTCATTGGGTGGAGATAGTGTAGGGGCAAGTAGCGCACTGTCACAAACGCATAGTTCAGTGATCGGATCCTGGATCTACATGTATCCTCCCTGGCCAACCAAGCCTTCCACCGCTCTGGGATAGCCTATTTGATACTAGGCTCGTATGGGAGGATAAAGACATTGTTTTGTACAACAGAAAACTACCACTATTCATTGTATAGGTCAAGTGTACGTTCAATACGCTACTACGATTTTGAATGGAATCTAAATGCGTGGCGCAACAAAAAGCCAGGATCGATCAATGTCAAAAACCCTTACTATGCTTAATTAATTTTTTTTGCATTCTCCATCTATTGTTTATCAGTTTTGTTTTTCTTTTTTACGTTGCAGCTTTTCACATCTATCCTCTTCGCTCCCCGTTAACCCTTGTTTCGATAATGTTGATTATTAGGGACGAGTTTCCCCGACAATGGTCTCAGGGTTGGCTTTTTAGTGACAAATTCTTTATTCTAGAACGTTTTGGCTTTCAATGTGACCGGATTATCATTATGATAGTCACTCATTACTCGATTGCTCGATTGTTGAAGAGCGGTCCATGCAATTGTCTTTGTAACAGTCGCTGCAATCTCACTCACTCTGCTTCTTATGGCCTCAAATCTTCGGAACGAGAGAAACGCCACACTTCAGAAAAAGACGTTTCACGAGCTGCTCATGCCATTTTCCATTTTTTACTGTCTTTTTCGTATATTATTCTTCAGATTGACTTCTCTCCAGATGTTCACAAAAGTGACAACGAAGTTATCACAGAGTCTCCAAAACTGGTGTTAATGACGGGTTACAAGTAAAAACTCTCTTACTAGGAGGCTATGTTTCTTGAAACAATCGAAATGAATTATTTTGTTGGAAATACTGGTTATGTGCATCCACTGGAACCTGGTTTTGCCATGAAGAAGTTGAGAGAGGTCAATGTCGTAGAAAACTCATGGTGGAAGTTCCACCCCTGGTAATCAAGTGAGCAAAGAAATTCCCTAAGGGGACCCACTGATTTAAGAATTGACAACTACGATAGAATTTTCATCTAAAAAATTTTGCCAGATGCAATTCCTAATCTACTCGAGTCTGGATTGCCCCTGCTGAGCTCAAAAAGCGCATAGATTGTCGAATACATGGCGTCTAGCTCTACGCAAATCAGGTTGCAAATCAGGGGTCAAGGTTTTCTTTATAACTTGCCAACCTTGTAGACATTTGGGTTGCGTACTGCAGCGAACTAACAGTTGAAAACAAAACAAGTTAAGAGATCTATGGTGCCACAAATTTATCAAAGTGATTCTACATATCTTATAACTCTATTCCACATTGCTACCGTTATATTTGGAGAGCTTGTCCCTTCAAGAATGGGGAACCGTCAAAAAAATAGAAGTACGTATCGAACAAAAGGCGGAAGTTCTGCAGAGTCGTGTTTTATCACATGCGCACACCTTTATTACTTCATCGGAAGTCTTGAGAGGTGGAGTGGTGCTTCCAAGAGAGCGCTATGAACGCTAAATATGTTTTCTCTCAAGGTTCAAGCATTCAGTCAATAATTTTTGAAGGTTTTCAGGGTGTTCTTCTTCGGTAGTGCATGAAAATTCATTTGTGCGATAACAAGAAAATCAGATTCATTCAGAAACAAGGTCACTTTGGTAACTTCATGTGACCAGGAACGGGTAGTCACTTGGGGCAGCTTCTTCGTAGGAAATCGTCGCAGGATATAGTAGTTAGAATCGAGCGAAGAGAAAAGTAGACAAATCTTCTGAATAGAACAGGATTACAAAAAACGGATCTGAAATACGAAATGGGAAGAGTATTCAAATGTGGGGCCTTAATGATTCGATCGAGTCACGGCAGACAGCCCAACTATTAATTACTTGAGTCACATGAGCATAAATTGATTCGATTTCGTTGATTTTAACAGTTTCTAGGAAGTCGATTTCATGGAAACGAGAGCCATTATGTTTTTTACCGTTGTTGCGAAATCAAGCGGATTTGATTTTTGAAAAGGTCACGCAATTTTGTAGGGAATCGTACCAGAAATTTTGTCGTAAAACCGCAACCACTCTTTCATCTGTTGATGGCTTTGATTTCTTGTTGTGCCTGGCAAGGAATCATCAATCTTATGAGAACTGTAAGGCTTGGGCATGTTTGGTGCCACTGCACTCACAAAAGAGGTCACCAGGTTCCGCGACTCGACACGGATAGAAACATAATGTTTTGTGGATGGTTGATGTTTACTCTTTGGGATAGTCTTCTCTTTTGTTTCAGGTTGATGCCACTTCTCTGAAGAAAACCCGAAGAACAGCACATTTTGTACTCCATCGACAGACCGTCAGAGCTTATATAGAAGGTCCCGAAACGACTGCCTGAGGTCGCCAAGTGCAGCGAGTCATTCTCGGAACGACGTCATATATTACGTCCCCTTTATCCGAAAGCCTAGATCAGTCCTAGAGAAAACTGTTTCAACTTCGCCCTTCATACAAAATGTTGTATAGATCCGACTGTAACTCACGTCTCTCCTTGAACTGTTCATTCCTTCCAAATACTTCCTGATTTATAAACTATGCGGATATCATTTACTATGTCAAAAACCTACATAAGTATTGCTGTAAATCCATCCCGTAATTAGACAATCATAAGTAAGAGAATACTAGTTAAGCAGCAACAACATCGAGGATACAGTACTGTGCTGAGCAATTGATGAAAAGGATCCTTCTGCCGGATCTAGGGAAGGTATCGTTTCAGAGGTGATGGTGAGGGATCATTCGAAGTGTTAAGTATCGTAATCCATAGTATGTCGGCACTTTTATCAGTGTTCTGGGACAATTGGCGTCTTCTCTGGCAAGGCATTAGTGATAGTGCAGTTGCTGTAAAAGATAAATTAAATGGTTTATTGAAAATAGCATTATAAAAGCAACCATTCCAAAAAGAAAGCATCTGACCAGAAGTAAAAGAAAAAGACCAGAAGAATCCGAAGCAAAAGATCTTTAACGAGAACATGGATGGAAGCTGACTAAAATGGCCCTAAAGGTCAGAAACCCTTTATAGAAGACAGAAGAACATCATGAAAAATCGTCCAGAGAAAGAAGAGTACTGTAATTGCTCTGTTACCGTACATGCCACTGAAGCACGAGTCAATCTGAAATCCATTGTTGAACCTGCCTAAATGTAAGCTCGATTTTGACGATCGATTGCTTTGCTCAGACTTTTATTGCTTTATTCTCCTCACCCCTCAACTTGGCCCACCCAAATAATTCTACCGTTTACCCAGACACGGTAGAATCATCTGAGTGGGCCAAGTTAAGGGGTGAGATGAGTAAAGTAATGAAGCCCATAGGGGTAGAGGGTGGTGTCAAGCGATGCACTGCCAATCTCAGTGGTCCGGTGACCAAATCTTTGATGGTTACCCTTTGGTGCCATTCAATCATATCTTGGTTTGATACCGAACTCAAATGAGGAGATAAAACCACATGCTACCAATGAGGAGATAAAACCCACATTCTACCACAAACCCAAAGACCTTAAGGTAGTTCGAGAATCTCGATCTGTTGCTTACCCGGTCAAGCGCCCTAACGCGCTAGACTAGTCGCAATATGTCCCAGAAACTTGAGCACAGAAGATCCCAGTAAGATGACCAAATTTGCGGCTTCTGTAGCGTTGTCGTGCCACTCAATTAAGTGAGCAACCAGGGACAAATGAGGGAGATGCACTCATGTAGGTTGTTCATCTTTGGATGACATGTGCCGATATGCAATGCTACCATTACCATAAGAGCATCCGCTTCCAGTCTATGCTCCCAAAAGAGAGAAAAGGCTTCTACGCCCCTCAACGGCTAGATATTCTTTGTAGCCCATGCTTACACCTTTTTCCGTCTCACCATTGACTGTAGCTTCCGTCACAGGGCCGACACCGAAGTTGATTCCGTAATCGCCCTCTTGATGTTCATTTGGACGGTAATGTTGGCGGAACCACGAAAGGTTGGCCACTTCGATGAGATTTTCTACGTTCGAGTTTCCGGGAGGCAACTGGCCTAGTGAGCTTGGGTGCTTGGCCGAGTGACTCACCATTCAGAAAGTTCTAACTTCTTTCAGGTCTTTGACCAAGACGTTCTCTTTGCAACGTCGACCGGAAAAAGCGGTTCACCATAGCAAACCTGTTTGGCAAAACGGAATAATAATGTATTCTGCATGCGCTCCGATTCCAGGGTGATAGAACTAGAAAACCATTCTGCAATTATGGCCATGACCAAGGTCGTAATTACTGATACATGTTGCCCGGTTCCGTGCAGGATAAGAGACAAGTCCACTACGCACAACGGATTTCATTCACTCCTCACTGCCATCGCAGCATTACAGGCCATGTACCTGGCAGAAGGATTTACATAGCATATCAGAACGCCACTGGTTGACTTCACCGCACTTACAAGTTAAAGTAGTATCAGCATATTATCTGGCAAATTTGCGGAGCACCGCTTTGCCTCTGAAGGAGTACTGAAGCCCAAGGTGTGGCTGTTGGACAGAAACGCAGAGGCATCCCTCGAAGGTTGCCTCTCCAACCGTAGCAGATCTACAGCTGGCGTCAACTGTCCAGCATAACTAGGCCGCCAATCCACGAGCAATGAGTTGGTTGCTCGCCAGACTGTAAAGGGTTCCTCGATGCTTTTTTCCTTCCGTCAGCTAGCGGCACGGTACGCTTCTTGCACTATGATCCTTGTATAATACGTTTTTCTGAGTAACTTTAGTGTAGGATCAAATCGACTCTCACGGTAATGAAGCCTCATAGCAACAGAGCAACAATAAGGAGCACTACGTTAGAACTACAGAAATTACATTAGGTTGGACATCGAATTCGGAAAAGTTCCTTTGACTACGAAAACTCGAAAAAACTTTTTGCATTTCCATTAGGTACATGGAAAACTATCATATCAGGGTGCCCCAGAAGTTTGTAGAATTTTCGCTAAGTGGATTTTCGCCACTTTGCCTTATCACCATGAATTTCGCCGCGTCCATCCAGAAATGGGTGAATGTACCCGGAGGACGTCCGTTACGCGCATCCGTCGAAAGTAGGTCACCCCGCCTGATTCGCGCGCGGCGCACCCCACTGAGGTTTCGAGATGACATTACAGTACCACCAAGTGCCAGTGGAGCGAGCGATTTGCGTTTGTCCGTGTTAAGCGTTTCTCTCTGAGCTGAATGCCATGGACCAAGCGCAAAGCGTATGCCCCACAGACAACTGCGACATCCGTCAAGTATTGCTGGCTGACATGCCGCATGCGACGGCTGCGGCGTGACCTAATTTTGATGGTCGCGCGCAACGAAGCGCACCCGAATGTACCCATACCACTTCGCTTAGTGCGTGGGCTTAATAGTATTGAATCACAAGTTGTGCAACAGTCTTGCACATTACCCCAAATTTCACTCATAACCCGAATAAAGTAACGGAAAAATTCTGAAAGCGAAAATTCTAGAAATTTTGGGACACACTAACATTATTCAAACAATTTGTAATTATTCATGTGACCAGACAGAGGACAAGTGCGGGCACAAAGTTGCGAACGAGCTGTGTTTGTTCAGCATCCAGCTGTTATTCCGTGTGCAGCCTAGTGGTACGATCTTTGAAGCTCCCGAAGGATACCAACCTGAATAGAACATGCTGCGCCATAGCAGCAAGTAGCAAGAACAGCACACAGAATTGGAAAATCGCCGTCATTGAAAAGTTCTGGAATAATGAAATATCTTTCTAAAAACAGAACAACTATCTTACAGATCATTCAATAAAGTAATACCGTTGAAATCGCATCTTATACCGTTCTAAATTACTTGAAAAGAACAATGCACTAGACAGGGAAACCGCTCGGTACTGTCCCACAGGCTGAGGAACGGAGCGGTTATCGCTAACGAATTCGGGCCAAGCGTAACATCCTCCAAAGTGAGTTTCTTCCATTCTTCTTCCTTCCTTCCAACGCCACCTCCGTTCCGTGGAGGGGGAGTGGAAAGGTAGTACATGGATGGAACAGCTTCAACTGATTTTTTTTCAGACTTTCCTTTATCTACGACTTTACTTTATTTACCTCTTCCCCAATTTTCTTACATTTAACATTAAAACATCGTTTTGACTTGACGTTTTGTTAACTGCTGTTTCAACGCCGCAGTACGCGAAGCGAAAGTCTCACAAGGTTGGCGATTTGTGGACAAAACTTCAGCCTCGGACGGGACTTGAACCCGTACTTGTCCTTTCCGGGGACCGTGCTCTTATCCCTTACACTACCGAGGCCCCGCTACCTTTTGTTTCACCCATAACTTAACAAGCCAGTAGTGACTTTGGCATAGCGAACTGCAATTTCTTTGCAAGAGTTCTTGAGAAGGAGCAAAGGAGGGTGCAAGGTGTCATAGAACACTGTCGTATTTCCTTATCAGGTGAGAGATTTATGTTGCTCTGTTCCCTTGGCCGTAACATAGCTATTCCCGCAAACGACTGACGGTTTTCGATGATCAATTTCTGATGACAAACAATTCAGTGCAAACATGAAATCAGAATTCATTATGCCAGGTATGCCGCGTGCTCCATTAGCGATTCACTCTCGCCACCCATTGTCTAGCAATGCTTGCTCACCTGCCATAATATGAAGATCACAATCATATTGAGTGGGACTCTGAAGAGATTGATCGTTGTCGAACGGGTCTCCTCCGGTACATAAATGCCTCGTAGATAGCCCATTGCTGGCCAGAAAATTCCTACACAAACCTGCAAAGAACATTGGTGTTATAAGCAAATGGACGCGCTCGTAGAATTACTCGCTTCTGGTAAATACGTCAAACTAGCATTCCCACTGAGATTTACTAGATTTCATTCCCAGGTTTTTCTGAGAGAAGGATAACCGCAGAGAATTCATTTACCTTTAAAGTCTAAACCCAGGGTTGTGGTGCAGTGGCAAGTAGCACACGCTGTTACGAGCATGGTCTAACAGTAAGAGGTCTGAGAATTGATTACGCTCACATCAAAGGAGACTTTGTTCTTAATCCCTCCGAAGTCTACATCCGCTGTCCGAGAGAGCGCTATCACTGTAAACACAACTTAGATAGTCTCCTCTAGTTGGCCCCTACTATATTTGGCATCAGAATATTTCCAGTATAGCTAATATGAAAGATTTCGTACTCATTTCATAATTTCTAATTGCTCTGGCTATTCGGCGATTAAAAGAGTAGGATCAGTCATTACAAGGTGCCACATGGGCTGTAGTCAGTGTGTAGAGGGCTGTTACCAGATGTATGTCACGGCGCTGTTCTTATGGCAAATAAAGATTATGAACGACTGTGAAAAGCTCAGCACCCCACAGTAAGGTCAAAACAAATCTGTGGAAGAAAGATTGCTCATAAAATCGGTCAAGAGGTTTCGAGAAGGGTGAATCGACTTAGATAATTCGGACTGGGTATCAGGAAAACACCCTCCGGTACACCTCAACTGAAAAGAGACTGGTTGGTTTCTTCCCCTTCGAAGAGGTCAAAAAGGTTCTTTATCCGTATACACTATGCTTGCTTGTCCATGCTTATACTACATATAGCGGACTAATAAGGTGCATAATTGGCTGCATGAAGGACTCACTTCAAAGACGAGGAATGCCAGGAATATGAAAGTCGCACTGTTTGGCACGACGACGGGAACACCCAGACAAGCTGCGGACACCAGAAGAACATAACTGAAATGGAACTTGTGACCAGAAATTCACTGATAGACATTTCTTCGTATGCACAAATGATTTCAGCCTCTAAAGAGAAGTAGGACTTTGATTATCAGGCTAAAAACGCGCCGTCGCAGTATCCGCTATTCTTGCCAGCGTCCTCCACTTCCTTCTACCTGCTGCATCCTTCACCGTCACTTCGGCATCAGCGAGATTCTTCTTGAACACGTCTCGCCGCCTCTTCTCTGAAGCTCATCGTGGTCGCCTAACTTGTTCTTCGAATTTCATTGCCCTTTACCGGATCACTATCTGAGGCATTTTCTGCATTGACAATTGAACAAGCTGAAGTTTCGTAATCCCAACAGGCATCGCTGCCTTACGTGTAGCCCTAAGACAGAACCACTGTCACCACGCTCTCAATAATCTCAAAATTGGGACAGACTCGCCTACGAGGAGTAGGCCACTGACACACCGGTTGATCCCGTAAGCCACTTTAGAGGGTAAGTGCAAAATTTCAAATGTCACCACGACATTATACTTGGAAGTCGTGAAACTCGTACGAGTTGTAAAACCATTCCCAAAATGGAGAATCAAAGGCAAAACCTCTAATTATTAAAACAATTACGACAATAGAGCGTTGGGGGAAAAAAGTCGCGAGGTGCCTGTGCTTTTCTTTCCACCCGCGACTGCAGCCCACATATGGGCTTCGTGGTCTAACGTAGCCTTTTTTGAGTCCATTTGTCCATTTTATTTTTTAAGACTAGTACATCAGAAGTATGGCCGATGTACGAATCTGGATTCGAGATCATCGACACCTTTTACCGCCAGTCATTTTGGGGTGTGAAAGTCTAAAATTGTTGAGCTTTCTATTAGAAATGCCTTCTATAACCAGAATTCTCTAACATTTCGTCATGGAGTCCTTGGGATAAACTTTTTCAATAGTGATAATGATTGAGAATTGAGATCACTGCTGAACTCCTTGAAATCGCTGAAAATCGACTAACCGCATAAAGCTTTCAGGGCGAATTTTCTTTGAGAGAAGTTTGAAGAATGAAGATCCCATCATGGTGGCCACCATGAAACTCGCGAAGATATAGCCATGTGGAATAGGAGCAAATGTAGCCTGAAACTATGAATTCACCCATTTGTCTGGTAAGCGGAAGAAAAAACAGGTTGTTGAACAGTACCTGAGAAAGAGCTGGAGTCCACTCTAGAACGAATGTGTACATGGAACCTTCAAACAACGATTGAACCAATCCCAAGCAGAGAACGTTGACATCTGTAACACTGAGAAGTTAGCTGGTAAAATGTTCGCCTAGAAGTCGGGCCATGGGTGGGAAAAGAGCTCACAGAGTATCAGTGGAAGAACTCTTCTAACTGTAACTAAGTGGGTAAGGCTGAGGCAGGGAATGCGACTTTGTCAACTATTCAGCCTGAACTACTTTTCACGGGATCAAAGGCCACATGTGGCCCTGTAAGGTCGCAAAGCGGCTCAAACATTGTCCCGTGTGTATGCGCGGACGAGTTTCACGACATTGTAGAGGCTGCATCATTCACAAGGGAACCCAAGTAGGAAGTTCAAACAACTTATCATGGTCCACAGCGAGAGCGAAAGGCAAATCTGGACAGTTTCGGCTTGATGCTTGTTTAGAGATCTTTCTGGCGACGTACCTGTCTTTATAGTGAGAAGTGCCTTGATGAATGTCTCTCGTAGGGGAGCTTTCTCGTCACCATAATTTTCAGGCCATGTTTGACTTATGAACACGCACATCACTATCAGTACTATCAGCGACAAGTCGAATGGAGCCCTGAAAAGCTGGGAACATCAGTAATTGATCAGAAGATTGCTCTAAAGTAGGAAATCGATCTCAGAAAGGAACTTACACGTATCCGAAAGCATCGGCTGCAAACTGGGCAGCAACACCTGACAGAATGGCGACTAGCGAGTTCCCCAGTGCTGCATGGGAGAATACCGTGCCCAGGAGATTCTCAGGAAAGCCCCACTGGAAATGATAGAGCGCATGCAACGAATATCTCAACAGGCTGATTCCTTATTACCTTATTATGCTCGTAGACCATCCAGCTTTCGAACGCTGAGTATAATATGCTGGTGGCAATTCCACCCAGAAATCGGCCTACCATAAGAACTTCCATGCTGGGAAAGTGTTTAGTTATGCAAGAGCATCCATATAGTATCCCATAGATTATGCAGTTATTTCGACGGCCACTGAAATATTCGTGTGATACTGTAATGCTCTCTGAGGTACAGAAGAGCTGGTACTCACTTACAACTTATCGGCAAACGATCCGATCACAGTTCCGAATAGCAGGCTCGATCCGAACCCAGCAATGAACAGCAGCTCGATCTGATGTTTGGACATTCCATATGACTGGTATAAAGCATAAACATGGGGTCCTTGAAGCCAATCGCCCGCTGAAATAATTTGTCAATCAGTAAAGCGAACACTTTACTCAGAGCAAAACCAATAAAAAAGACAATACGACAATCTCATCACCTAATCAATTCTCGTAATCTGGGATACGCCATGCATACAACTTCGACCGAATTTTAGCGATATATAACGAGGTTTTCCTGAGAAGTATTCAGCTGTTGTAATAGGAAGGCCAAGTTTTCTCGAGTCCCATTATAGTCACAGAAACCCATGAGAGAAGTCAGGTGGAGTTTTTTTTTTCTCAGATCAACGAGGGTAGAAGCAAATACAGCTGTGTAAAGAGCCAAGAATTCAGTAAAATGAATTCGGATAGCGACGAATTCTCACAAACCCAGCCTTCAACCCATCAGCAACAGGTGTTACATCACAAGGGAAAAGTATGGACTAATTTATTTTTTACCTTCTAGCAGCGTAGGATTGAGTAACAAGGTCTCTAAAAACACTCTCGACTGAATTAATTTCACTTTATCAAACAAATAATGAGGGCGAAATTAGGGCGGAGGACGGTGTAGAGGCAAGCGCACAATCACGCTCGCATGGACATGGACTCGAATCTCGGCTCGATATCCGCCCAAGCCAACCAAGCCTTCCATCTCTCTGAGGTCTATTAATCGGCACCAGACCCGTCTGGGAGGTTAAAAGCACCGGATTGTACATTATTCCTTTACTTTCTAGTAAACTTGTTTAAATTGAGTTGATTGGAATAATACATATGTATCTCGTTAAATGAGGATGTCTATTGGATGACGCGAGTGGATGGGATTGAACTACCTGGGCGATTTAATTTTTGACATTCTGACTTCGCAGAGTTATTTTTATTCTGTCTGAAGAGAAGATCAATTAAGCCAATTTTTCTTCTATCTATCTATCTTGTCATCTGCGCCAACAAAAATGACGTTTCCAATATCGCTGGTCAATCTAAAGAGGACTTATGAATCAAAAATCAACGATCGAAGTTCTAGATTGTTTGACAGACCTTGAAGTTATAGAACAGTTCTTTTCATGAAATTTTCTTTTCTCATTCACAAAAAATAATCATGTGTCTATACTAAATCAAAGTTCGTTGGATGTAAAAATTACTGAAAAGTGCTTGACTGAGGGAGCGGGCCAGGTCATGAACGCATTATATGCCATACTAGTGAGACTGTGAAAAAATGAGTAGAATTACAGATTGACACTCAAAATTCTAATGTCTCATTCCACTTCGCAAAATAAAGCTCGATGTAAGATTATCCAGGCCCTGGAAGCAAGGAATTCCTTACAGCTTAACGAGGAAGAGGGTAAGGGACTTGAGATTCACCTCTTTCGAGCGCGTTCCTGAATTTTGGATCAGCCTGAAGGGGAAGAACTTTTCATGGATCAATGTCGTAGAAGTTTCATTCCCCATGAGTAAGTGAAAGCGGCTATAATACTTTCGAACCACTGTAACAATCAGGGGACGGTCGGAGACCAAGATGACATCAGAGAGATGACTGGACGATTTAATTAACGCTTTTTAAACGCAGCAAGAGCAAATGCAGAATGGTGGATGTTTATCTATGCGTAAGCGATGGCTCATCTGTCACTGCTGACATCAAACGTTGATGCACCGATTTTAAAAAAAAGCAATAAAGTGTTCATTTTTTGAATGACGAAAATCCGTCCGGCTCTCGCACATCAAAACGTTATCGGGGCGTATCGAAAAAGAAACTCTGGAAGGACTCTGGGAAACCTTCACTGTTAAGATCCAACATTTGCCCAGGCCAGCCAATCATTCCCTCCCTCCTGGATCAGTAAATTGGAACCAGACCCCTGTGGGAGGATAACAGCATTGACTCGTTCACGAATTCCTACCGCAAGTCACTGAATATTCCACATACTCATCCAAACCGTCACTTTATTGAAATCAAAAAAAAGAGCAAACTAAGACAACTCTCTCCCTATCGTTCTAACACTCGAGTGGATGGTTCAGTTCTAAGTGCACAGTGCGAGCGCTGAAATGTTAGTTCAATTGGAAGCTCATCGGAGTTCTATTTTAATCCCTTTATTTCGATATTGGTCAATGATGACACTCATAAAAATGAATCTCTTTGAGAGCAGTAAAATCTGAAAAACTAAGGAGGTAGGATTGCAAACGAGTTCTTCAACCCGAAAAAATCGGGAAATGGGGCCTGTAAAATAGACGGTGAGTAGGAGCCTGAACAAAATTATTACCTGGAAAAACAAAGGAAAAAATCAATGTCATAAATGACATGAGGGAAACACGGAATGTTCATTTTGTTACTGAATGATTAATGAGTAATAACTCCTTTTAATTTCTATCCAAATGTATCCCTTCCATTGCTGCTGCAACGCGATTTACCTCGTGGTGATTTGGGCGGAGACAATAAAAGGGTACCACCAACAGCTGTTCAAACTGTAGAACTGAGTTCAGATTAGAGCAACATATTTTACTCTTACTAAAGAAGGTGAAGGAGTAATTCATTGACGTCCATTGATCTTACTTTTAGGAAGTGCTCGCGCATCCGACTTTCATTCCGAACCGTAGTGGGATATGAATGCTCAGGTGGCCTACACAGTGCGCGGGGTGCTCAAATGATGTACGATTCAGCGTTTTTACCTTCCCAAAAGAGTTCGATACCATCCAACTAACTTTGAGGACCGGATATCGGTCCAGGATTACATTCTCGGACTGTCCGTGTTGAATGCACCACTTGATACTACACCGCATCCGCCAGCATGGGATATACAGGGTGTCCCAAAATTATTTGCGCCAAAGTTCAGTAATTTTTAAGGTAGAAATAATCTATCAAACTCACATTACCTGCTACTAATTATTTGCATAAGAAGGTTTCCTTGCAATATGCATGGTTACTGATGTGGAACTCCCATTATCTTTCAGATGAAGGAGGCTCATTCAATGCCACTTGCAATCATTGACGCGCGAGAAGTGGAAGAGCGTTATGAAATTCTTTGGCATTTTTCTAATAACCGTATAGGAGGCTATTAAACGATATAGAAAAGAAGATTGAATCAGAGACAAACCAGAAAAGATGGAAAAATAGAATATTTCTGAAGATAGGACTATTAAAATGGTCTGTCTGCAAATCGGTCGGGATCCTGGGTGACCCATCAAAAGGAAGTCAACGTGCACGGCTTACAGGAGTTATCGCGATGGAAGAATGTCATGCAGAAGCCTCACTACCATTCCTATCGTTTGCTCCAATCCCGATCTCAATAGATTCTGCAGGGCCAAAAAATGCAGAAAGTCGCAGACCCCCCTTAGTGATGACACGCAACCCTTCGTCGTTTTCTCTGATCAAAAAATTTTTTACGATAAAACCATCCCTCCACAACCAAAACGTTCGCGTTCCGGAAAGAAACATTCAGCGTGTAACATCTCACAAAAAGGTTGCTATCAGAATGGTAAAATGATGTTTTCCGAGGAAATCACTGGCAAGGGTAAGCCGCTCGTCGTTTCTTCGGTGCAGGCGTGAAAATTGTCCAAGACCAGTACTCAAACGGCGTACTGATTGAAGTAAATGGAACATTGATCCGACTACGTTTTCTGAAACATTTCATAGTCCTTCCAGCAGGACGCTACTCTAGCCCAAGAGCCAAGCTTGCCCGCGAGTGGTGCCGACGACAGCTGCCCGACTTCATTGGTGAAGAGGAATGGTCATCCTATTTTCCAAAACTTGACTTACTTGAACCTAACGAATGGTCCCTGATTAGAAGAGGACCTGTCGAGTTTGCAGTCCCAGTTTGAAGTCCTAGAATGCAAAAGCTGGAGGACGGCTGGGAAGTAATGGAGAAGGATACCTGCGTGCCACATGCGATCAAGTCGAAAGCAAACTTTGACTTCTATTCGCGCTCACGGGGGATATTTTGAAATGCGACTTCAGCATGTTGTAGAACATGGTGTTAGCTAGCGTGCGTAGAAATTTCATCGTCTTTCGCAGTTTAGAAGTTTCGAATATATTGCTATAAATCGGCGCAAATAATTTTGGGACACCCTGTACATGCCTTCAAATACCGCTGTTATTCTGAAGATAAAAGGAAGCTAGGCGCTTTCAAAAAGCTTCAATCGAGCCTCCTGATCGACTTTCATTCGAACTTTTAAAGAAGAACTCAAACAAATTCTGGGCCACATCATCAAAGTGCTCAAACATTCAAAGGTATCAGAAGCCATCATCAACGAATCACGTCCATCACTGCCACGTCGAATTTTGACCCTTTCTCAACAACTACCATTTTCAGCATTAAAGGCGACAGCGTGGTCGGATCGAAGCGACCAGGGGAACGAGGTCAAACTGTGGTAAGAACAGGGTACGATAGGCATCTCCGGATTGCCATATCTTCGGATCGACGACAGGTCGACTACCCCTTCCTTACAAGAGAATAGGAAGCAGAACTCGATAATGTCGAAAGAATGTCATATAACATATAGAACAGGGATCATAAAAGAAAGAAGCCATCCCGAAAAGATCTTCACGGAATAGTCGATCTTCAGAAGGCGACAGCACATCAGTGAGCCGAAGACCAGGTTGATTAATTGAAGGAAAATCTTCAACCTACCGTAACTGTCTTTGGCAAAACCTTTGTAAATCAAATCCTCACGACTCGTTGCCAACTGCTGCTAGCTGAGCGTCCGTTTCACTAGCAGGCAAGTTTACGGCCTCTAGCTTGTTCCACTCTACCTATTTGTCCCATATTTCTACTGAATTATGGGGCCTATTATAAAAGCAGGCGTTTTGGCCCAGCAATCAAGGGAGAGGGAAGATGTGGCAAGGTAGGTAGACATTTCCTGACTATCGTAATCCATATGAACAACAAAATGCCCCCTTCATAAGCGGTTGTGGGGTTGTGCTAGTTTACACCGATGAGATGTGTAGAACCGTTATGACCTGACTTTCCAACATGCCTACTCGCAAACACACCCTTGTCACTGTGTTTTCCCATTAATTCTTTGAACTGGGAGTAGTCCTTTCTTCTTCAATTTGGTCCTTATATCACATACTTGACCCAGAACTCAGGAAATAATAATAGTTCCCTAGATCATCGCCCTGAAAGGGAGGGTGAACAGCTGCACAATTGATTCAGAGTTCGAAAGAAAGAAAAACGATCCTTCTTCTGGGGAATTTTCCAGAAAAAAAAATTTCGGGTCAACATGTAGCTGAGAAGGAGGGCGATTTGACTGGGGACGCATATAAGCGTTGGTTAACAAGAACTGAACACGGTGGTACATGTTATTCCGTGTTATACCACGGAAATTTAGCCTTTACCTAAGCTCCAAAATGGAAGGAACTCCGGGGTGGGTGAGTTGGTTGAATGTTCAATTCTTACCCCCTTCCAGCTTCTCGCTCGAGGTAATCATCTCACCCACCCGGGTGTTACATCTCTCCTAAGGCCTTGTTCAAAAACTACATTCCCCTGGGTAAAGCCGAGCGCTGAAATGACGGATGCCCATTCCCCTCTTCGTCTCTGACACAGGGTTCGTCCAATAAGAATATCACGTAACACTTTATTAATTCCTTGTTACCAACATCGTAATGTACCCCTTCCCTTGCCTCTCTCCCGGACCCCTCCAACTACTTTTTCACCGTTCCCTGTTTTACAGGTTTCACACGGAACCCAATAAAATTACATAAGGGGGTTCATGAAATGCCGCGCCTGTACACATAAAGGGCAGAGAAATTCCCAATCGTGAGTCAACGAAACGTCATAACTTTACACTCTTGCAGCGATTTCATGAACCTACTCGATAAACAAAAGGAAAGCCGCCAATAGATAATAAGAAAGGCAAGGTAAAAGGCAAAATAGGTAAGGGATTATCTGGGTAATTCACTCACCGACAGCCATGAGGTAGACGGTGAGGTAGATCACTTGGAACTTCATAAAATTCGCGTCATCATTTGATTCGACAGCAGTCCGTGTGTAGTAGTAGAGTATAGCACAGCCTACACAGAGGATATAGAACCCGATGACGAACATGCTGGACGAGCAGGGGATGTGTATGGCCACGGGCGACTGCAGCGACCGAACACCGCAGCGCCGTCGGAATACCGTCGAGCCCCGCCCAGACCGCCACGTACACAAGCCGTATGGTTAATGCGATGATTAGATTGCGCATTGAAATTAAGGCGATACATCAAAGTGGGGAATAGAATGGTGGCTGTTTCGATGTGGAGAGTCGATAGGAAGTTTTTTGGTGGAGGATACCCATTCTCGCCCCGACAAGGTCTCAACTATATTGGTGTAGGTACTGAAACCCCAGAAACTGCACCCTAACACCTGTTAATGAGCTGGCAGACTCCCTAAAACTTGCCCCTTGCAGTCATACCCTCAAAGAAGCATACCCGCATGCCGTAGCAGCTCCCACCTTTTCACATTTCCAAGCAGTACCCAGCACGGTTCATCTTTTGGAGGTTTAGTATGACATCCTAGGAGGAATTGTGCCTTCACACTCCGGGGCTGGAAAACTGACTTCCATAACAGTCAAATGGAAGGCCAAACATCAGGATCGCTACAAATTTATTCACAATGTTTACCCTAAAACATGAAAACAGCCTGAAAGAAATTCGCCAGTATCATATGTCACTCCATTGGTCATCGATGCTCAGAGAGGGACCGGTAACGTGTCCACTCTTCCTCATTGTGGTCCATTATAGTCCAGTGAAACTCACTCGCTCCAAAGACATTGGGCAAGTCATTTCCTTCGTTCGTTACTTTCGTGAAAAGTGTGATCACATTACATGGTCTGAAGAGCGTAGTCGGGTGCAAGGATGGGCTAAATGGGGCTCAAAAGTCAAAAACTGGCTCCTCCGAATACCACACCCAAAAGTGGCCGTGTTTCAAGGGGCTCCCAGAGGCTGCACCACTAAAATTTAAGTCGAACAGCTAAACAGCGGGGTCCTGACCTATGGCCATCGTGGGAAGCAGTTTTCGGCAGAATTTCTGCTGCAGCCAACTTTTTACGCATGTACACACGACTGGAAACTCGTCCAGACACTACTTTCGTCGCCGTAGTCTCGTACAAACCCTCAATTCGACTAAAATCCTATTTTCAAGGAATTCGCGGATTTTCTCGCTTTCTTTGTTATCGTTGCAATATTCTGTACCAATATATTTATGCATCTTGAAATCTGTCTTAAAATTATCGTGAACTGCGCCTTCAAACGCTCCCCATACTACGAGTTTAGACTAATCGCGTTACTTCTGCACACCCTAAATTCTTACTCATCAAAAAGGACTTCATATTGTGCTACAGTATCCTAACAAGTGGTCCACACATCTCAGATGACCTTAAACATACATAAATGTCTGAGCAATCAAGCTCCGTATTAAAGGAAATGTGGTTGAAGTCGCGAATGCACGGAAGTGTCACACAGAGCCCTCGTTCGAGATCTGTGCCTAAAAGTAGGGTGACCGAGAGTGAACGCCTCCTGACAATGGAATCAAACTGGAATGGGATTTTGAACATGGAATCGAACCAGTAAATCCACAGATTTCTGGTCTGATAAAGCACGGGAGCATCCTGATTCTGTGCCTTAACGGAACATGTTGAGAGGAGTGAGAAAATTGAAGAATCTCGCTCTGATGAAAGCCTCTATGTCAATCGGTCCCGCGCTATGGGGAGTGCCCCCGCCTACTTCCACTCAGAATGATAATGGAGCTTTGAATGCGTATCCTGCCTCAGCAATAACTTACGTACAGCTCAATTCCTTTATTCTCCTTTTTACTTAAATTTGTCGGAGGAATAGTTTTCTCATATCGTAGAACCACTTCAATGAAATTTAGTACTATCTACGAGTCACTGTTTATTATTTAGAGTGAATTATATTAACTTTCAGATGCATACTGATTTCAAATAAGTATCTATTGGATTATTTCTGTTATTTGATGTCTCAAACCGCAGCACGGGATGCGCAAGCCTCTCAAACTTTGCGAGCCGTGGCTGAAACCTCGGTCTGACGCAGGACTCGAACCCGTACTTGTGCATTCCGGGCACCTTGCCCACCTATCACATCGCGTGTTAAGAAATAAAACATCTACAAGAGCAGCTTCCAGCTTAACGATGTACGCATCCATTGCTCGCGTCTGTAAGGAGTCTAACATCCACATTAGTGAAAATTGTAGGAAGATATGAAGTCCCCTCCTGATTCCGTTGTGCTGCATAAATACATATTTTTACATTAGGGCGAAAGAGTGAGAATAAATAATTTTAGAGAGAAACAACCCAAAACACACGTCATATCAAGTTTCATCTGAAAACAATACAATTTCATTCACAATTTCATAACAATAACTAATCAACGATGCCTAACTCTACGAACGATTGGGACATATGGAAGGGGTAAGCCCAGACGAGGTCCATGAATGCTTAAAGCTATTAAGCTAAATGTGCTTTCACGTCGAGTTCGCCCATTCTTCGCTTACAGTTCGAGCAACAACCACACCAACGACGAAACCAATGAGTCCCTTGACAACTGACCTGGAATGAAAGAAAACTAATGTAGAAAAGTAAAGGATACTACAGTTAATTAGGTAAAAAGGACAAAACAAGGCACAAATGGCGGACTACAATTCGCGAATTCAGGTTTGGAGAAGTTAACGTCACGCCACTTCCATCTGCCCGGTACGGCTAATATTTAAAAAAAATGCGCAAAAAATATTAGTGACAATGAGTGACCCTTGCTGCACCCCCAATGATGATATCCCTGTCTGTTATACCCGTACTGCCTGAAATCTGGCGATAATATCTGATTAACTAAATTTAAAGCGGTAGCACCCACCAAAAAACAACAAATAGTATAAAAGAAATTAATTAGCTTTAGAGAAAGCCTCAAAGAGCAAAGCCTAAGGAAGTATTGCTAATTTCATGGCTGTCTTAAAACGTCATCAAAGTGGGTACCAAATCAATTCATAGGAAACAGAGCAAGGACGAGAATACTGGTGTCGTATTTTGTCATCCTAAGAGGAATGGTCACACTTGGAAACAGAGGACCGTTTCGGCATGTGCTAGATAATTTAGTTCAAGAGCGGTCGACGCATACATCCTCCTTTCCACTCGATATGATGGGGCTTTAATACTTCTTTGAAATCTAAAAGTTTCAGATGAGTAATTCCGAATTTCCAGAAAAAAAATCTAGAATAGTTGAATTAGGCTTCACTTAAACTCAGTCCACATAACTTTACGCCCCTTCTCCATGAAACAAGTTGAGAGGATCTTTTGTGTTACAAAACCAGCAGCTTAGGACTTTCAAAATCCGTTACAAGTGACGTTATGAATTAACTACTAACAGCACACAACAAATGCTAGAAAGTAGAGGAACACATGGACCGCAGATAGCCAGCTGGACTGTCGACGCAGAACTCATCTTTAGTAGAGTGAAATGGTGTTTACAGCAGTATTAATCTATGTCGGGAAATGACAAAAATCTTCAAAGGACTAGAGGAGTCGTATCGCGATCACCTTCACCTTCTTCACCCTCCTCGATAAGACGTAAATGCATTAGTTAACGGCGAAAAGAAAGAACGAATAAATCTTACCAGTGGAATGGATTGTTGTAGATTGAGTCGAAAATCGGGAAACGAGTGTGGACCTGAGGAGGAGGTGAAGGGCCTTGTTGTACGCGGAACATTTCCTGAAAAAACAAAAATATTGATCGTAAGTAAAAGCGAATAGAACAGAAACACGAAAGGTTCGATACCCATAGCAAAAACACTCGAAATTCTGCATAGATCATGATTAACTCATCCTAGTCAGAATGACTCGAAAGTTCAACAAGAGGCAATTGACTTAACGGTTGAATGGTCCAAACAGTGGCAATTGCCATTAGCTCCGCTAGAAACGGTTTACATGAGACTAATGTCTGGAAGGTCATTAGACCACTTGTATACTGTTGATGGCATCCCTCTTACTGCTGTTGAATCGGTAAGAGATCTAGGTTTCAATTATAATAACAAATTGGATTTTTCGGAGCATATAGCGAAAAGGGTACAAATGGCTCATACTCGCATATTTCAAATCTTCAATGGATTATCTATTACGAATAAAGAAGCATTGCTTCGCGCTTACAAATCGTATGTTCGTCCGTTAGTGGAATCTAGTTCTACTGTTTTCAATCCATCAAAAAGAAAGCATATATATGCGTTGGAGAAGGTTCAGAATAATTTCACACGTAAATTGCTAGTTCGACTCAATGGTTTCCTCTATGACAAAATACCAAAAGCTGCAATTAGGAATAAGTATTTGGGAATATCAACTCTTCAATCCAGACGTAATATTTTTGACCTTTGTTTAGTTCACAAAATGATACACGGTCTATCTGGTTCTGGTTTATGTACGTTTTCAAATTATTGCCCTCGAGAACAAGAGGAGGATCCAGCAAGATTTTTCTCAGCCAACCCAAGACAACTTTGCGGGCCAAAAGTTTCTTGTTCAGAGCTGGGAGTTATTATTTAATACTCTCAAAAAAGGTACCGTTGAACATATCTTTGGCTCAATTTAAACATCGGATTGCTAAAATGCTGTTAAGATATGACACAGAGTAAGAGCGTTTTTAAGAGACAGACTACTGAAACATAAAACTTTCATTTACTACTGTAAGATTTTGACATTTTGGCTTGACTTTATGGAAATTGTATTAGTTTTCGGTGTTTTGTTGATGTACTTTTCACACTTGTGCCTTTTGCACACGTAATAAACCTATAACCTATCTTTTCCCATACGTACTGGCGATGCTCCTACAGCACGTAATTAACCCCGTTTGTCAAGGAAGATGGGGCCCTCTGCATCCATATAAAGCACCTATTCCATCTATAACTGGAGAACGAAGCAAAGTTTACAAGCTATTCATGCAAAGGTAACAGGCAAAGACGAAACCCACTTTCAAAACTGACTAACTAACTCAACAAGGTGTCCAACAAGTAATAGACGAATTCGAAGAAACTACTGAGAAATTGTCTTTCGTTCAACTTGACCCTGCCACATGTCACATGTCCACATCAAGACAATATGACTACCAAAGGTTGGTGAGGACTTAGAACCCACAAAAGCTGTCCGCCCTACCAGGAACTTCCTCGAGACAAACTTGGGTGGGTTTCTCCACTGTAATCAAACAAACACGACTGAATACAGAAAAGAAATACTTGGTCCGCATGCAATGTTTTGGCCTTTGCTTTCAGAGTACTTTAAAAAAAAGTTGGATTCAATCGACTAAGACAACCAACTTATGGTCACAAACGAAACGTACACTTGGAGTAATAAAAATGCACACCAACAAGTAGATAAAAGAATGTTGTATCAGTAAAGTAGATGAACGCGTTTATTTAGTGGAAGGTTCTGCGGTTTGAATAACTTTCCCGCGCGTGGGCATTCGAATGCAATTCATTGGAGCGCGCCCAGTTTTGCGCTGCTCATCAGTTGAAATCCTCCTGCTACTTCTGGTCGTGACCATTCACACTAGTTACTCTTCTGTTCTTACTACAATCGAGGATTGTGTGCCATATCCTATTCTCGCCACTTGCTGCCAACTTATTGAATTTCCTGCTTTTTGGAACTGCAGATCTGTAGAACTGCAAAAGATACTGCTGTAGGTAAGCGAAATCTTATTTAAGTTTTCTTCTTGAGCTTTACACCTGTTGTCATGAGCATATAGCGTCATGACCCGGCTGTGGTTTTGGAGAGGAAAACGAAAATCACCACGAAATACTTCGCAATTTGGAAATATATGTACTATATGTGATTTCATTACATTCTCACAAATAATAATTATGAAAATAAACCCTTCCTAGAACTATTGATACCTAATAATAATCTACTACTAATATCCCTCTAAGCATGAAACAGTTGCCTCGAGTCAGTTTGTATGTCAACCTCACAGTTTGCAGATTTGCCTGCCGGTCTTTCCATCCGTGAAATTCCAATGATTATTATTAAGATATTAAATACGTAGAATCTCTCTTTCTTCAAAGTGGGGTGGCAACAATTAGGAGGTAGCTGAAATGATAGCTGGTAGTGTCAGTGATTGCACTAATTATATTTCAAGGGAACCAACTTTGCCTTGTTAGTACCTACCAATTGGTAGCCATTAATATCAATTCGTGGAGTGATTGGTCAGATTCTTAACTTAGCTTTATTCTATAGTAGAAAAACCAAAATGACAAGGTATACACAATGTTGGTACTTCGGTGCTATGTTTTCAATAGTTTCCGAATGCACTCCATCCGTATTCCCATGATTGAGTGTGGTGCACTTAAGCAAAGGCATTTAAGGCTAATTCAGAGCTTGCAGGACGTTATGGCGTTATTCACTGCCGGAGGCCCTGCAAGCTTTGAATTAATAGGAACATCACATCAAATTCACTGAAGACAAGACTCAAGAACCAAACGCATTCTTCAACGATCTCAGCGCGGGTTTGCGTGCGACTTAATAAATTTCTGAATTCAACTTCCTGAAGAATAGGTACTCAATCCCTCTCTTGAATTCACGCGAGGGTCGTGACGCCGCATGCTCACGACCACAGGTGTAAATCTCGAGAGGATGATCTGTACAGTGATTGCTTACCTACAAAATTATACCTCGCAGAAACAGTAGTCACAGATTTATCTGCGCGAACAGGATGGTAGAAGCATAATACGTAGAAGTAGTGGTGAGCAGAGGAATAATTGGGTGAAAGGAATAAGCTAGTAGTAGAATCAGCAACGTGAAAGCCTACTATAAGGATAAAGGGGGCTACCACAAGGTTAAAGCGCTCCAATAGCAAACTCATTCAAATATGCGCGCGCGGGAAAATTATTTGAACTGCAGAACCTTCCACCAAATAAACGCGTTCTAAAGTAGATACCAGGTAAGAAAAGCTGCCATGAACGCGACAAGTGTAAAGATTTCTCCGTAATTGCGGTCAACACAACCAACCATTCGTCGTCGCAGATTGAAGTGCAGTGCTTTCAAAATTTGCTTTGCATTCGGATTTCGCATTGTTTTTTATATTTGAGTATCATGGGCATGATTGCGAGGTTCCGTCAGAAATCCAGCTTCTCTCCTTCTCAATTGCAGTTCCTAAGCGTCCATTTCTCACAATGAGGGGTAACATCAATGAAGTGACAAGTAATTTCTCACGATCCTCTTCTTTGAAGAAGAACCATTGTTCAAAAAAATTTACGGTGGGCAAATTCCTACGGTAACACGACCATGAATCCTGGCCCGGTTCAAGATTCACTATGCACTGAAGATGCTAGCTCTAGGACAAGATTTGTGATAGAATTGTTCACGTTGTAGCTGAGCCTTTAGTTTTCTTTTCTTCATAAACTCTCAATATCATCTCTTTATTTTCGTGTTTTTTTCTTTTCCTCCTATCATTTTGTGAACATAGTTGTAGAAATGTCCGGTGTGGCAGGAGGAGCAGGCAAGAAGAGCAGTAGCCGATCGGTTGCTACTAAAACCCTTATCATTCAAGAGTATAAACGTAGGCTTCGCGACAATATACGCTCTCTCAACGACAACTTCATAAACATACTAAACGCTACAAAGGTTTGTTGATGATCTTGGTCACCTTCGCAAGAATGACCGTTAAAGAATTGTAGCGAAATAACTTTCCGAAAACGTAATCAGTGGTCCCATCGATGACTGTTGGGGTTGCATAAAGTGTACAGTTGATTGTATACCAATCATACAGGGATCTTATTTTGACATTTGAAAATTCATTTCAAAAACACCCATGGAATTTCAGAGTTGACTCTCTTCAAAGTCATGTGGAGAGGACTTTTGATCCATTTGCTCCACCAACAGCTCAGAAGGAGAATAAAATTCCACAAAGTCAGCCAGTTATTGTCGCGCAATGAAACAGAGCGCTTTCATTTTTAAAACCTCCAGTTGTAAGGTCCCCTTTCACGACTCAACTGAGATTCCCATGCCTTACGACCGCCTTTGATTCAGAAAATTTAGTGTCGTGTTTGGAAGATGAGGATGAAACTACCCCAGAATATTGGGCATCGTACAATTTTTGTGTTACTTCACCTTAAAGTTCTCCTAGAAAGGCCTCTGCAGGGTTTAATTTCCCACCACTTTACAGGGTTCTATTCTCCAAGTTCACGATTTTCAGATCAACACTGACGACGCAGCGCACAAGAACAGTTCAGGCAAAATGACGGAATACTACACGATTAAAAATGAAATGGCAGCGCGAGCAGCACTTATCGTTCGTTTTTTTATTGCTATTTCTACTCAAGCTGGATTGTGCTCGAAAGATTTTAACCTGACGAAAGTGAATTCATTCGATTTTGATTCTGATACAATTGGCTTCGGAATTTTTCATCGCTGTGCTGGCTCCTTAGGTTTTTTTTTTGAGAGGAAAAATGTGGTTTTGAATCGGACTCTCATTCGATTTCTTTTCCATAGTCTTTGATTGCTGCTTTCAATATTATCGACTTTTGGAGCTATTCATGTCGGGATTGTTTGAGATTTATCAGTATATTATTGCTGGGGCGAGCGCCCTGTAATTTTTGTATCATGGTTTTATATTTTGCACGAGGCCTTGTCTGGTTATATCATCTTTACTTTATTTTTCTTTAGGTGAGGGCATGTGATGAACTTTTGAAACTGACCAATGATCTGAAGGAGTTCCTGATTCTCCACGACTTCAACTTCCTCACCCACGCCATCAAATCGTGAGTTCATGGAGAGACTGTTTCCTTTTCGGTGCCTCCTTTCTTTCTATTCTTCCTAGTAGCTCTGGGAACATATTCCTTTGGGTTCGTATCCTTCATAGACTGAATATCTCGGAATGTAAAAGTTTTCGCTGAATCCGCAATGTTTTTAGTGCCGAGGAAGAATGTGACAAAAAGATGAAAGCACAAATACAAAAGCACAACGCTTTGCGAATAGATGTAAGCAACTTGCTCACGGATATGGACAAGGAGTTGATGGAGCACTTCACATTCAGACATTAAGAAGTCATCCTCCTCCTGTTTGCTCCTCGTTGTTGTTACGGGATTGAAAACTGGTATTATTCATAAAACTTCTTTCTGCACATTCATTTATTGTTTTTGATAACAATATTTATTAGGTTTAAAGACATATAAACAATCGCATTGTCAAATATATACAAATTATAATTTGAGCTCACTATCCTGAATTTGATTCAATGTGTTTCTCAGCATGCTGAGCGTATCCCGAACCTTAAATCAATAAAATATTCTTTACGTACATATGTTGACCACAGTAGCTAAATCACTAACTTGAGCAAGGAGCGGTTTCTTTTGGACATTTCCGTATATCAACGTATTGGTAACATTTCTGATAGCGGGTCTTCTCCTTTTTGCCGTGACACGATGACCAGGTTGTCCATTGTTCATCAGGTTTTCGAATCTTGGTTTTAAATAGTTAGAAAGTAAGAGTAACAAATTAACTGTCTGTAGATCTTACCATCGAGGAAGACATCATTTCATCGTGAAGCCTTCGCATGAATAGCTCATCCGGATGTTCAAAGTAAACCATCATGGTACCGGTGTCCTGAATGTGAGGTTATCCTTTTTATTATGAACTAATCTCCCTGGGTTTCTGATTCGCGTGTTTGACGCCACAGTCGTAACACTACTCCCACTATACATCAAAATCTTCGTAATGGACAGCAATTGACCATGATGGGGAATTTCATGATGAGGCACGCGCAGTGACCTAGTTGAAGCGAGGCGACCGCGGTGGCACTTCCTGACCCACACCCCTCGGTACTATTTGTGGGGATTTACAACAAACTGTGTCACATTGCCATGGTGTAAGGTTCACAGTGCTGCCGTGGGCCAAATTTTTAGTGTAAAGATACACCCTTTTTCATTTGTGAAACTTACCTCAGGTATAAACACACCCGGTTGAGTCTTTTTCGTTTCCGTATTCAGGAGGCAGTTCTAAATTGTAGAATTGTTCTTCAATTGCAGTCAAACTGTATAATATTCGAGGGCTAGTGATTCGAAATACCTGCTCTTTGTCATTCGGATACCACATCGCTGACATACATTGGAATCCGTACCGTTTCAATGCCTAAAGGAGAATTTGGAAAGCTTGCGACCAAAAAACGATGTACTCAGTGGGAACCGCACTTATTTTACATGATAGGGAGGTTAATTCGTCGTGTGGGAGACGGGCAGTTGAATCGGTTTTGAGTAATGGTTTCGCCGCACGCTACAGTCGCTGACTAGTTGCCTCGCTTTTCCAGTTCTAGCGTTCTCCATACACCTCGATCGGTATGCGATTATTATTTTTGTCATGATTCTGGTGTAACTTTTTTTGTTCCTACATTTCTTCCTCGCTGCCATGCTTCTACTAGATTCTTTCGCGTACGACGTCGCGCTCGCCGCGGAGCGACAATTTCGATTCGGCTGCCTCATACCCGTCGTTGATAGGGGTACCTATTTTGCCCTAGCTTTTTGATCAGCTACGTGGTAGAGTTACGATTGCCACCCTGAAATGTTTCGACAAAAAGTATTGGAAACCCTAGAAGAAGCAACTGGTCCGCGACTGCCGTGTGCGGCGAATCGACCAAAGAGACGCTGGAAAAGGCTACGAGAAAACTCCGAGTTTCTCTATGCTACTAGTCGTATTAACATTCTTTAATTCTGGATGCTCCATGAAGTGACACAACAGCTATTATACTGCCACTCAAGAAACGATTTCCTTCCGAAGTAAAGGCAATCTCCTTCGACTAATTATCAAAATTAGTCGATGTTGCTTATAAAAAGTAATTTCTTACCGCATAACATGCTGAAATACACTGTTCGATACCGTAGACATCTTCGATTTGTTCTACAAATCCTGCCAAAATGTGATTGGCCACTCCAATGAGATGGGTTGACCGTCCTGAAATGTAGGTTTGATTGTTCAGTGTTCAGCTAGTAAGCTTGTTTACAGCAAAAGTAATATTTTTATATGTAATCACAACTCTGATTGATTGCCGCGAAACCTACGGAAAACATTAGTACTGACTGATTATCTAACTCGAAGCCAGGGCCTCTCTAAGTACGACCCCATAATGGCACCTGCCGGTCCACCCAAAATATTCCTTAAACTTGACAAGCCATCTGCCAACTTTATCGCTTCAGCCCTTCGCATATTTCCCGTACACCGCCGCTTCCCTCTCATCCCGAATAAACAAGTACGGCCTCTTATAGGCGACTTTCGCGACTTAAGACGGTTACACCCTTCAAAATTCAAGGGAGCCAGTTCGTTTTACTATTAAGTAACACTAAGCAAGTAAAGCTAGGGCCTGATTCGTTACCTTTGACCAACATCTTATCAATACAAGATTTTTCAATGTAGGTTCCATTTTCTGCAGGTTGAAGGTCTGCAACCGAGTGCCGTACGCGGGTGGCCGACATCTCACACATGGAATTGGAGAATATGGCCGATGAACTGTAAAAGTGGTCCTTCACACGAGCATCAACTGATTTTCGTAAACGTTCTGGCCAAACTCACCAATCTGGGTTGCCTTCGCACTGCTCAAGACACTGTCGGTGGTCTCGGGCTTTTACCGTTTCCTTGACTGCCTTATATGGTTTCCTTGTTGATGATGGGAAACTCATCATAACTACGTGCTCGTTCTCTTCACAGATGTCCGTCGAATCGGCCAGCTGAAGACTCATTCGAGCATAATTTGTTAACGAGGCTCAGAAAAATGAATGAGGATGTCGGAAAGTAGTCCTTAGGAAAAAAACAATAGATTACTAGAAAGCCCGCTAAACGCCTTCACGTACCTCCAGTGATATGTCATCTGAGTGATGTGGTTTTCTGGCATGAGTCGTTGGATTATCATCATGCTCAGGGTCATCTCCATCACTGATTTTGGCACCATGAACACGGAAACCCTGAAAATCTTTCATGTGAATAGGTGGGAGAATAGACAGGATATGTACCATCGCGGTGCCCCGATAGCAGGTTTTCGGGTTTCCCACAACGGGATTGCTCAATGGTGCCTGGCGCTCAATCGTCAAGGTGGGAACGACAGAAAAACATTTCCTTCACTTTCTAGGCTACCCATCTCAAGAGTTAAGAATCACCCTGGGTCTTTGATGACTCTGAAATGTGCCTACCACACCCATTAGGGAACGCTGTGGCGCTTTGGGTCCGTATAAGATCAGTGAGTTGCGGTGGCCACCCGAAATACGAGTCAGTGCTTTGTTACTACTTCTCGAGTGTGCTCTCAATTAGCGGACTTCGCAGGGTTTGGTTGAAATAGCAAAGTATCGTTCGAGATCGGAACCACGGGCTATGGGTGAAGCAGTGCGCTAGGTTAGTCGTATACGTCAATTACTCTTTCAAGTAGTCACAGACAGAAAATTCAGCCCGAAGTCGATCTATGAACTCTTTGATTATTGCTCGGACTTCTGACAGAAAATCGTAATACAGCGCACATAGACCGATTACGGTAAGAGTTCAGATTCGTTCGAGTTTAATCACCTCCTCAATTCATCTCAGTAGATGGCTAAGAGGGATATCTCAGAGTGCTGGAGCAGGAGTCGCATCAAAAAGTACTCGTCAGACGGAGGTGATCTGGATCCAAGTAACACATGACCACGGTACGATACACTTTCCGATGGTTGCGAGAAGTACAGGGCAGGAGAGTGAAAGCGCTGACCTGTAAATCGGCGGGCCACTGCAAACCAATGTATAAGCTACTTGAGCATTCAAAGTGCCTTCACGACTTTGAATAGAAGTCGAATGCGGGGCGCATCTCAGAACGAGATAATATCGCTCTCCACGTTAACGTTCAGTCACACCTGCTTCACATATTTTCTTGTTGTGGGAAAGCGTGATGTGAGCGTTGTTATTATTAGAAGCCCTCACAAAACCGACAAGATGGGGTAAAATTTCGAAGTGCACGACTATTGGGCGTGAGTGCTACTCTTTGAGAATCCAGGAGATTTTTTTATATACTTCAGAATGAGTGATCCCACATATGAGGAGTGAATGGGTAGATTCTGAAGAGCAATGTGCGCACTGACCTTTTGTTTCAACTCCCTGGAAACGAATTTTCTGATTTCCCTCCGCAGAGCCACTCGGAGCTTCTCCGAAGTTATATCTGAAACGAAAAGCCGTTATGGAATGCACCAATATTCATCCATCGGCGTTATTTACCTGAAAGGGGAGCAGCCATGGCTGCAGCGGGAGTCGTCGTTGTTTTCGTTGTTTTTGAAGTTGTTCGGGGTGTGGCTGTTGTAGGGCTCACGGTTGCCTGTAAATCAGAAGAGCTCGTCAATCATCCTCAACTGAGAACAGAAAACTGCTTCATCTCGTTGAAAACAACTCGTTCAGCCAAAAAAAGCTCTGAGCAAAAAAAGTTTACCTTTGATCCCCGTCGCTTCGAGGTCCCTCGGCTCTTGGGTTGCTTCTTTGCCCTTTCACCCGTCTCTTTGCCTTCCAACGGATGTTGCTCTGCCCTCTTGACGGCACCCTTATCGCTACCTTCCTGCCAATTCTTGACAGTTTCTTTCCGGGAAACTTTTCCATGCCGAAAAGTCTCATCATCGTTGACAGCGGTCAGGCGAAGTCCTTGGAGTCGCACTCGTTCTCTCCGAGGAGGTAACGTGGAAAAGAGTGCCCCAGCAGCTTTTCTCTGCTGGTAGGTCTTTATTTTTATTCGGGCAACGTCCGTCGAGAGCTTCTCATAGGGGGCGCCAGTAGCGAATTCTTTGGGTGGATTAACCGGTTTTCTTCTGATAGCTCCTTTTCGTTTATGCACACGTAAATCTTTGTTTTGTTTATTTCCGCTACTACCACCAACTATTCCTTCATTCCTTTCCATCCGGGACCTCACAGCTTCTGTGTGTTTGACTGTCTTGTCGTTCAGCTTCTTTGCCGGTTTCCTTCTGATAACTCTTACCGCAGCAGTGGTTTCTTCAGTGGTGGCTGCTATATCCAGTTCACCAAGACTGGACCCTTCACTCAGTGATATATCCTCTTCTGTTTCCATCACTGTCGTAAGTTTTTCTGGTGAAATGGTTTTCGATTCCACCAAGATTTCGCCTGTGAAAGCTGCCTAAAACAATTTGCTATTATGATTATCCAATGTTCCCCTTAAGGGTAATGCACCTACTTGGACATCCGTGACAGGGGGAATGATTGTCGCTAGCTCTTCTTCCTTGGTGACTTTTTGCAGTTTATTCGTCTTCTTCCGTCGTTGCTTATCTTTCTGCTTCGTCTCCTTCTCATCTGCTTCCAGCTGTTCATGGATTGGTCTCGCTCCATATAAATCTTGATTTGCTTTCTTTCTTCGCACCAGAGGTGTCTGAAAAACGTAGACCATTGAAAACCTAATCAGCGAACAGCTAAAATCTCTGGAAGAAAAGTTTCGGATGCGAATTGAAGAACGGAAAGTTTGTTACGGGTGATTCAGGCACTTGTAATTTGTGAATGTGCAGCCGCCACTCAAAGGACCCCCAGAAGTGCGACTAGGAACCACCATTCCACGTTCCATCCCCAGCCCTCCCTCCTGTAAGTGACGATGGGAACTTCATCCTCCCAGGCTTTTCACTCCTATACGTTTTCTAAACTAGATCGCACTCATCGACAGTCGGCAAGACCTCTCTCACCGTTTTGGACAAAGGCAGTGCAAACCCAGAAGTTGAAGGGAACCCTTGAATAGCCTACAGCATGAGGATGTTATGCTTGTGGTCTTGCAGTGTCGTTCTCCCAGCTGTTACATGAGAACCTACTAGTGCAGCTGCAGAGGGCATTTCGTCGCAGGGCAAAGTGGTAAGGTGCTCTGCAACTTAGTATCACTACTGGGTCTATAGGATCTACTCGTCAGGGAAGTTTGGGGATTCCATATCCTCCCTTCGAAGCATTCGGTCCCGGTGTTTGTTTTACGTTCAAAGGGTGGCCGTTCACTTACTTCTTTGGAGTTCCCTGGTTCAACAACTCTGACTAACCTTTCCAAGACGTTCTACTTCACAGCTTTTAGATCCCTTCTTTTCAGAATTTATCCGCTCCTGCATAGCCAAATTGCTGGCTTCCGTAAGCTCATCATCTGACGGAGGGATTGCGGCTAGATATCTGGAAAAACTACAGCATAATGACCGTAGCCAGAAGAATGGCAACTGTCTTCTTTGTTTCTTTTCTTCTCCTTCATCTATCACTTGAAATGGGTGCCACTTACTCAAAATAGTCTCTTCCCTCATACTCGACCAACGTGAATGGGCTGGTAACGCCCGCCACGGCGAACATGTCACAAATTCTCCAATTATTATCGTAGACAACCGAGCGACACGTCCACGCACCACCCTAAAAAAGAAGAGGTAAAGTAGTGAAAAGGCGGATTTCTCGGCAACTTGACTTACGAGAGCAGAGTTCGATAAGATTTCGGCGCTAACCAGTACCGCTTTGGGAAATGCGCACCCATATCGACCACTATTCAGAATCGTAGCCGCGCTTTAAATGCTCATGTAACCTGTACAATGACTTTGCGGAGGTCAACCGGCGTTCAGATCACTATTTTAATCATAATTGGTTTCCACCTTTCTTAGGCTCCGAAGAAGGCGAAAGTCGCCGAAACGTCAGCCGACTTATCTGTATTACTCAAACTCGTGTTCTGTTAAATAGAATAAAGCTGTATTGGAACTGCTTTCATAGTCTCAGATGAGCCTTGCACAAAGTAACCCATCCTAAAAGACGGAAGGGTTGGTTGGCCTGGGCCGATGCCGACAAGCGATTGATCCTAGTCCTATAGGTATGTGATAGTGCGCCACTTGCTACATCACCACCTATGCTCGACCTACTAGGTACGACGCTAGTTCCGAGTCTTGGCGCATAACTAGAAGAGTCGTCTGAGGGCGTTCTAAAAGTGATGGGCTCTGACGCTGTAGCGGATAAATTTTCAACCTTTCCCAATCTTCCTCCAAACCTCAGCCATTTGCATGTCGCTGCGTCTTTTCGTACATGTCTGAAAGGCTATATGCGTTCCTTCTGTAATCACTTAAGTCAAGAAAGAGACATTCAGCTGGCAAGTGGAATTTGGAAAGGAGAATGAGCTGGAAATCAGCCGTGTTACTCTGAAATTGTATTGATCTGAACAATCCTACAGTGGGCTTTTTATGCTGGAGCAGTGACAGTTAGTATTGTTTCCAAACACATGAAATAAGGCCCGGATTAATTCACAGGTCAGTCAAGCAGTAGAGTGAATAAGCAGTAGAACGTTATGGAGAACAGATGCCAAATTCGTGGCGTATCTTAAAGAAATCGTCCACTATTGATGCCCAACCCTTTTGCTACTTTCACAAAACTTGGTTTACAGTCAATGTACTTCTAGGGGCTTGAGTTTGAAGATTATTTCTTATTCGAGTGGAGCTCCAGGACATGCCCTTAAAAAATTCCAGACTCCTTTCGTGAATAATTTTTATACTTTCCCGATGACTTCAGTGAAACTTCACTATCCCTCCGCTTCAAAATAGGCAAGTTAACGCATACTGTACGACACCATACCGTGTCTGAGGTTATCAGTATACGCATCAACAGACAGACCATAGAATTGGTCCCTTCCTTATCAGAATTACAACCAGAACCGTTTTTGTTTTCGATCGGGTGACTCTATAGCAACAAGAAAACGTTCTCAGTTGTTTTGTGTTTGTTCAATTACCCATTGAATGAATCCGCTTTGCTCGATTCCGCTTCGACCCTCTCCCATAGGCTTGACCTGCTTTAAGCGGGCGGCGATTGATGTTCACAGGAGATTTCACTTCTACTTCCAAGGGGAACAGGTTATCTCCTATTCTATTCGTGTTTCTTTGGGAATCGAGCGAAATCAGCGATTGAAAACAAAATCCATTGCTAATTGGATATGTCTGCAATTGGGATTCTCAAAAACTTCCGCGATATGACCAGGCAATCTCAACGAATGACCTCCGTTACTGAGTGAAAAAACGGCACAGATTGGCACTTGGACACCTTGGAATGATTACTTGTCGGAGAAATTGATTCTTCGTAAAAGCTATAACCCACTTGATGTTCTATACACCTTTCCAGACATTCTGTACAGGATCCACCGGTTTTTCGATCAAACATAACGGCGTAGGAAAGTGAAGAATCCATATGAAGTGCCCACTTATCGGCATCTGCAAAGCGGATGTTCGTCAAAGAGCAATCCCATTTCTTCATTATCTCAGCTCGTTGAAGTTAATGTAAGATCGTTATACGCATGATAAATGGAGCAGGTATTGTACTGGATGCCGATGGAAAGGGATATCCGGCTTTTAAAAAAATTAGATTGACTTTAGAAGTTTTACCGAAGTGACAACGAGGTGGATCTCCGATTGCGCGTCGACTTGGTTGCTGCCGAAGGTCGTGGCCTTGGGCTTCCTGCAAAATTTTACTTCTTATTCGGATCAACAAGTTCACTTTTTTACCTCAACCAAATCACCAAAGAAAAGTAAAACGTTAAAACTTCAGACCTTCCACATAAAAAGAATTACTTGCTGGTTCCCCGAGATGGTTTGAAAGGCTCTTAAGCGTTCTCGAGAGTCACGGTAACTTGTTCCGATGCTTTCATTGTTCCCTCTCCCCTCACGGACTTACCCGTAGCCTGGTCAAGAACGGGTTTTTTTCCTATGTTAGCTTCCCAGTTGGGAATTTCCTAACCGCATAGGTATCCACTGACCAAATGCTTCAGTTCATTCAGGTAACTGAAATGGTACAGTGGCAAATGGCGTCACCGTCACAAGTGTATGCATAGTTTAGGGTCGAGTCTCGAGTCTTCACCCAAGCCAAGCAAGCCTGTCGATTTCCCGTGAGGGATAATCGCGCTAGCTTGTATTTCGGTGACCTTAAAAGACCTCAAACATGCCTTATAAATGAAGGCTAAATACGCGCTCAAGCTGTACTACGATTCTGAATAGAAATCGAAGACGTGGCGCATAACAAAAACTAATCGATTGGCGGTAAACGCAATTTCTTCTATAAATTGGTTCAAATCAATTTGTACTGTTACAGGTGTGCAAATAAATCTTTACGACCAAGACAATGTGCATCCAAAACAGGGTCAAGCCTGGTAATGAAGGAATTGGCCTCGTTCGTTCGTACAACCCCTCTACAGGTTCCCACTTCCCGTAAATTGCCTACCCTCCTATGCAATCAATTAGTGAAAATCCCCGTTGGAGATGATACTATTGGCAAAAAGCTAGTACATCCGAAAAGTTCTGAGCATGCCGATTCCCAGTTCCATTGACCATATCATTTTTTGTTTCTTTGGTGAAGACGAGCTCCTACTCCCCGAATAGCGAATACTCTCAGAAGCACCATTTACTCTCAAAGCTTGGTACTGGATCGAGGGCATAGCACTCATTCCTCCAACACTACTACTACCATGAGGGACAAAATTTTAATTCCCGCAGTCTCCTCTTGTTAAGATCGTGGAGTTCTTCAAAAGCTCCCTTAACCTTACAGTGAAGTACAGGGTGGGTTATAGTCTGGGTCTGGTTCATACTCCCTACAGGCACGGCAGCAACTCCTGAGTCCTGAAGCTAAGTGTGGGATCTATACAGGGTCAGGTACCGCAGCGTAACAAGGGCAAATTTCTGAACGAAGTTACTTGCACTGAAACCTCTGGAATTTTAGCAAAGTTTGATTTGTTGCAATTACTCTTTCGCGATCCAAAGAACTCCATCTAGTTTGCCATAGAGTAGGCAGATTTGTAATTAGGCATTTACTCCAACTAGATTCGCACAATTTCATAAAACCCTACATATCGAAAACGGCTGAGTAAATGGACTACTTACTGAAGAAGCATTAGTGGCAACGTTATCGCCAGAGCTCGACTCCTCAACACTTTCTGTTAACCTGTAAAATACATTTTATAATGATCTGGTTACAACGGCGCACATGGAGAGAATAGTGTTTCACCTTCGATATGGAGGAGGTTTGAATGCATCCAGATAGGTCTGAAGACTTTGTGGCTCGTATGAACTCTGAAATGGTTCTTTTACATACAAGTCAATAAGTAAAATAATTAGGAATCGCCTTTATTTGGCGATTCCTTGACTTAGCTATGTAGTAAGTGGGAACAAAGTTTTAGTTCGACGTTCGAAAACTCCCTCAAGGACGACAATAGTTTTGAGAAATGCGAGCTGGCTTTGGGAGCTCATCAAAGTTCGTAAGCTGGCTAAATGGAGTATCAGCTGTTATCAGCTGCTAGTATCAGCTTGTATTCCTTGATTATTGACTTCCTCTTCAATTGCTTGGTAAGCGATTTCAATGTTTTTAATACCCAAAGTGTTCCCGGGATAATTCTTCTGTGCTACCAATGAGCCAGGAAAAGTGTTAGACGGACTATGAGCGATGGGAAGTAGCTTCCATATAGCCCAGAGACTCTAAAAAAATCTCAGAATGAATCCACTGCGAAATAATTTGAACATTCTTGAGAACCTGATACATGGTGAGGGTATAATCTTAAGCATAACTTCGTGGCCCTACCCCGTACCCTGCGTTCAGGAGAGATTTGCAAAAGTTGAGCGCTTACTGATTTGTCTTTTCAAACCGTTTCACTTCTACTTCCGTGAGAACACTGTCTTAACATTATAGTTTGATGAGTTGAAGAGTTGGAATACCGCAAGATGATTCTGATACTACTATGTACTTATTCAAGTAAGTCTACTTAGAGTTCCTTAAGCTCTTAAGTATTCCTCTCCATCATTTTTCGAAAAATTGGCTAATTGTGATAGCCATAGTAGCACCAGATTACTAGCTCAGAGGTCGCTTGTAATATGAGATTCCTGGAAATTCTGCAATGGAGAAACTCACTGGTCGTTTGTCCAAATCACCCCTGAGATCTCTTCCGAATAAACGTTGCTCTTCTGGTACTGCAATGTCGATTACTGCAGGCCTGCCGTTCGGGAATAGGAGTGAACGCGTGGCTCTTCCGACTGGTAGGCTCTCCTGAATTGGTCTTACTGGCTTATGCAAATATGAATGACTCTAATCAGGGAAAAGAATATTGGAGGATGATCGCGTAAATAACTCACTTGTTCAGAGTTTACAGGGAAATGTCTCTCCTGAGCAGATACGGTATGCGAAAAAGCGAAAATGAGCGAAAGTAGACCGACACGCGTCTTCATCACCGCAAAAGACCGTAAGAGACGGAAAGCCGAAGACGGAGCAGTTTCAGCCCCAAAAGGAGCGTAGTAATACCTAGGAAAGGGAACTTTGCAAATGCTTCTGTTGAAATAGAAGAAGTCCAAACTGTGGGTCAAGTGTTCGACTCAAATGGAAGCCAGTTCTTGTCCAGGTCGAGATAGGGCGGGTGGGGCGTGCTAGACAATATCCTGTATCACATTAGAACCGCCCCGATTTCCGAACTGGTAATAATCGCTTGGGATGAAAACGAAGTCATGATTGGGGACAGCGTTTAATAGAAGATAAGATGAGCAATTCAGGTAAATAACATCAGGCAGTCAATTATACTTGGGATGAAGAACTCTGAGGAATGGGTAAGTAGGTGGTTAAGCAGGGGTGGCTTCTCTCCCAGATTCGAACAAGGATACGACTTGAAATGCAACTAGCCCGATGGTTCTCCTTTTCGGGAAGTTCATAACGCCAAGGTTGTAAGTGGAATAGTGGGATGCTTCAATGGATAGGATGAACGGGCAAACCGGATTCCATGAGGTGGTCACTCAGTTACCGAGGAGCGGTATTAAACGGGAACGAGTGCGAAGAATGCTAAAGAATGACGGAAACGTGAACGCCGAACGATTGGTCTTAATCGAAAACGTGACTTTTTCTCGCTACCGGTCCGATCACGAAGTTCAATCCCAAATTGCCTTCGATCTAAGCTGTCTCCGTAGAAGGGGGAGTATTATCTTCAATTTGGCTCATACCTACAGGTGGCCCAAAGTTGAAGTAGCACTAAGTAATGCTATCAAAAAAGACTTAGTAAGAAATCTAATCACCCGAAGGAAATTGGCTAATGGAGAAAAGGGAAGTGGCTGGAATCCGTGCTACTCAAAAGTGGTACGTGGATTTACTCCCACCTAATTTGATAAAATTCCCAATCCTCAGAAACGGTTCCGTCATTTTACTAGATCCGTTTGCACAAAAATGCTTTTCTAAGCCTTGTATGACCCTTCGGATTATCTTCATACGAAAGAAAATTGCTCTCAGGCACCTCTACGATTCCTTTTGGAAGCTGGAAGCACAGGATACTTCAGGAGATTCCATCGACGGTCTCCAGAAAGGCAAAAACATAGAGAACCCCTTTTCATGAATCATTAGGCAGTTCAATGGGATTTTGGCAATGGGTTTCGGAGATTAGAAAACGATAGAACTAGCTCCTACAATTTTCTAGGCTTTTTTTATGCAAGCATTCGACCTCATGATATTGAAGGGCTTGGAGCTGTAATCGAGAGGTGTGACGTTAGGTCAGGTTCCTCGTAGAGCAAACACGGGATCTAACTAATATACGAAAGGTCGAAACCGACCGTTTGAGTCAAAATACATCCTGTTGCTGTCAGAGCAGCCGTGATTCTCTGAAAAATTTTTGCTGTTTCAGAGAACTCATATAAGCCTGGAGGGGCAGAGTCCTTTGTTATCTTATGTCCAGCGTATTCGAATAGTAGGATTGTTCGATAAACATGTAGGAAATACTTCGAGGGTAAGGTTGTGTAGTAATGCAGGATGTAGTGTATATCCTATAGCACCTGGTGGATAAGTGTGAGAATTACGAGGCACTGCCACTCTTCCGTTCAAGCCTAACAGGGACGTTTGACCTCCTCAACCACTGGGATGGTGAAATCGTAGGCTCTATGGGGTTCAGGCTGGTGGCCTCGAATTTCTGGTTTTCTGGAAGGAAAGGTGGCCTCTGCTAATTAGCGCAGAAATAGTAGCAACGGGACCATAGAGATGAATTCAGGGTTCGACTTCCATTCAGGATCGTAGTGGGTTTTGAATAAGGCCTATCAAATATTAGAAGAGGTTGGAGATGGGTTGGTAGAGTAGATCGAATAAGTATTGACACGAATTGGCTTTCCCTTTACGGCTAAAAATACTAACTGAGTAGATGATCCCGTACCAATTACCACTTTCGGGCGATCCGTTTTGCTGTTTTCCCTTATCTAGTGTGAATTTGTAGCGGACTACAAAGCAGTCACGGCGTATTTATCATCTAAAATCCTTCCTATTCATTCAACTTCCACGACTTTACGTCCGCTATTTTCCTCCACTTCGGAAACTACTAAATATTTCCTAAATAGAGACAAATCACACTGTTCCTGAAGTGTTGGCAAGTGAGCAAGAATTATGAAAGGTAACTTCGTCCTGCTGAGATGTCAATGTTCAGAGAATCTTGGTTGAACTCGCTTAGACAGAATTACAAATGGGAATGTTCAGGCGGGCATGCAGACAGCTTTTCTCCAATCAAAAATGCGGGAGCAGCGTCCACGTTAGTATGGGCCCATACTGATTGTGAGAGGGCGAAACCAAAACGAACGAATCGAAAAATAGCTGGAAACAGTGGATAGTCACGAAATAATTGATTTTTACGATTTTCATAATCGGGAACCCAGCCCTGAATCCAGGTTTTCTGTCACGCCCTTTTCAAAGCCTTTTCGGCAGGGTGAAGTATCCCTTTCCTTCTCACTTCCTTTGGTGCATTCGTTCCTTGCCCATGTACAGCTTATTTGTCCACTCAGCTGCCTTCAGGGCTATGCAAGGCGAATGAGCTAGCTATAATGGCCGTCATTATCCATCGCTTACGTTATGCATTAATTGTCATCACGTGAGATTTCCCCCTCATTGATGTCAGCTTCTCTCAATCTGGTTGATAAAATTTTTGTCTTTTGTCAATTCTGAATCGGGGTACGCCCTGTACCTGACTTCTATCCAGTACCAATCCATCTACTGGCGTGTGAATGTGTTGATGGCTGATAAGAGTTGATCAAGAAAACTTAGAAAGAAAGCTGTAGTACTGTAGAACAAAAAAGAAATTTCAGTGCTAAACTCTCATGTAATCTCTGAAGCCGAGACTCGGGTAAAGCATGTTTCGGGTGGAAGGGGCCTAAAACCCAAGTATTCAAGCTATATCGGCCTAAAACGTAAGTCTTTAGCCATATATAATGGTAATCCGACACGACGCTTTACCCATGCGACACGGAACCCGTAAGGTGGCCTTCATCGTGTCTTGTTGTCTAAACAATCGTGCAGTTGTATCTCAATTCGCTCGTCATAGCGCTCTCAAGAGGCCTCTACACTTTAAAGTACATCCGGTGATGAATTCTTCCCACTGCTTCCGATCCTACGCCATAATTGCTTTTTTGTGCTTAATAACATTCAAAGCCTTCCGATCATTATCAAATGTTCGTCTGCACGTGCCTCTAAGAGATCATCTTACTTGTTTGGCTCTTGAGTTCGTCCAATTGGTAAAGGCAATAAGTAAGTTGTAAGAAATTGAAATCAGTGCAGCTCAAAAAAACTCAATAAACAAACACATCAAAAGAACAAAAATAACCAGACACTCTGAATACGTCTCGTTTCGACTACTTACCAGACTAGCCACCGTTTCCATCCTCCCCTGGAGCTCATGGATGATTTGGGGTTAGCGGGGAAAAGGAATGGGTAAAGGTGTATTGTTTGAATTAGAGAGGAGTGAATATGAAGTTTTATTGGTAATGTCTATTTCTGTACAAGAATTCCATTAACTAAATAGCTGATTATATTGAATTTTTCCTTATTAGAAATCCTTACTATCGTCTGTACGAATTTCTGAGAGAGCCTCATCCTCGTTTGGTTCTTGGGTGTGTCTAATATATGGCCATTTGTCGGATTCGCTGCTACGACATAAGTAATACATGACTGGCCAATTGAGGTCTATTCCGTACACAACGTAGAGGCTGCTCCTGTTAAGGCAGGGCGGAATACTCGCATGAATAAAACACCAGTCACGATCCGTCGCAGGCACGTCTGATGGAAAGCGAGCATTTCTAACCAGATTAATCAGGCTTTTCTATTTTCCCTTGCATAGAGTGCTCTAGGGTGCTCTAGAGGTCACCATAATAGAGTGCGAGCTCATGTGAATGCATGGGACATGGACAATATCGACCATACTGGTATCCGTATCAACGTCACCGTTGTGAGTCATAAGTCCGAGGTGATGAATCTGTGAACAGCTCCAACATTGTGTTGGCTACATTGATGTCTATCCGACTGTCCAACCTCGCTGATTTGAAACTAGCTCGTAATCCAATTATGCTCGCTTCCTTGTCGATGACACGTTGTAGTTCGTCTTTGCCTTCGGCAAAAACAGTAAAATCTGTACCTTTGAGCTTTCCAGGTAACGTCTGCCGTTGTTTGCTCCATTGCTTTGCTACGGACAAAATCTGAACAACTGTTGTCTTGAATTGGTGAAAAGAGCGTCGTGGCCATTGCCTAAAAATTTTGCAAGATGGCGTAACCCTGGGTCCAATTTTAGAGAGCGGGGTGAATAGACGTACAGTTCCCTGAATAAGCTGACGAAGGTTTTCAATGCCGCACTTCCTTATGATTTTGCTCAGAATTGCTCAAATTCGCTGTGAACACTATCGAATGCGTTTCGAGTCAAATTAGCCTCCTAGATTATTAAGAATTTCATCCATGACTAACGTTTCAGCGGAATGACCTTCTTTGGAAACCGTAGTTCGAATATATTCGTAAAAAGTTCTTATCCTCTCCTACTGTGTTCATTATCTCTCCTCCGCTCAAAAGAAGTTTCCGATCATGGTCTTTGATAGGTATGTTGAAGTAGTTGATCAGATTCCATGGAAATTCGCTAACAATTTTCTAGATTTTTTCGCTCTTCATGTTCAGCACATTATGAGTTTGCACTATTTTTGCGTAGGCCATTTTGCGGTCTTGAAATGCTTCCTGTCCTTCCTCTGGATAATTCCGTTAACAGCACCAAGTTCCCTTATGAATCTGGTTGTGTGGGAAGCAGGTGTTCCCAACAAATAATGCGTCACGCTTACAGAGTGAATCTAGTCGTTCGGCGTTTTTACTCTCATACTGAGAACAAACAAACGACTGACTGTACTGTCAAATACATCTCGATCAGCACGCAGTTTCTCGTGAAATATCCACTAACTCATTCCAGATTTTTTCTTTGTATGTCATCGGAAATGTCGAGGTTGCTCGAGGAAGTCATTGCTCGTCACCCCTCATTTTATAATTCGTATCCTCCACGGGTTCATAAACTTGGACGACTGTCATGTGAATGTGCTGTAACATGATTTGCGCAGGGATTATCCCATTCCTAACTGGACTCCATCCAACTATTACTCCGTCTGCCGCTCACTTGCTCGAGAAAAACCTCACCTTTCTTTCGCGCCTTCCTCTCTGTCTCTGGAAAACGATACATTCCTTCCATTGCTCCTTTATGGGCTCTTTTCAGCTCATCAGACTTCGCTGATCCATAGTTTATGCATTCGATATTTACCTCGATTTTGTAGTGGTTGTGCAAAGTTTCCAAAGTGATACAATGTGCTCAGACCCCACGTTCTGAAAGGAACACTTTTTTTTGTGAGAAGTCAAAAAACGAATTGAGAAGTTCCCCGTCAGGACTGGGGTCAAATCCCCTTGAAGCAAAATTTTTCGCATTTATCGTTTATTTTGCATAAAATTTTTTTAGGTGAAAGGGTCGCCAACCTATGCAACAATCCTCTTCCTCTTCATGCTGACTCGGGAGCAAAAACAACCGCGTTTCTCGAACCCGGCCTTTCTTTTTCACTGCGTTACTGCAGTGTTGCAAAATGGTTTACAAGCGAGGTGATAAACCAATTAATTACTATTGACCGTTACCAAAACTTTGCACGGAGTGGGATTTGAACCCACGCTCTCGTACGAGAACCAGAATGCCCAGTCCGCTATCTCGCGACAAGCGTATGCTTGAGTCTGGCGCCTTAGACCACTCGGCCATCCGTGCGTGCTCTGTTGAAGAGCTCACTGCCTATGAAAATTTTTGAGAACGGCTGGTAATCTACCGCTTGAAAACCTCAAATAAGCAAAGATCTCCAAAAAAATTGGTTGCTACTGGAAAACAAAGGACGAACCCTTCAGAGGAAATAGGTGACAAGAGCGAATCCGCATTTGCTTCACAATTTTATTGCTTTCGACGCCTTCCAGCCTCACCATGTCTTTTCCTAATTATGTGGCTTGAATGTAATTACTTATTAGTCATTGATCCTTTCAAGAGATCTGTATTCCAAGCTGTGAATCCAGGTGAAGGCTCTGATTGAATAGCATCTAATTAATGTCAGGCGCAGTTTCCGACCCACCCACCTGAACTCCATACCCGTCCTTCTATTTGTTTACCTAGCATTATTGCACTCCAAAAGTGTCTACCTCCCCAGGTTCGCTGCTATGGTTCGAGCTATTTGCACACGAAAAATCGATCTTCCTGAAAAAATGTTCGGAACATCATATGGTCTTTCGCTTTGCTGTAGTCTGGTAAAGTGTAATGTATGGAGTGTGAAAAACGTTCTTGAACCCGTTTTGTGCCACAGCCATCGCTGAACATCGACGAGCTCTCAATTTCGGTTGAAAGGCTCGGTGTATTGTAAGACAAAACTCTCCTTATAATCCTCTTTACTTTGAACTTTTATTTTGAAAACTCACTCCCCAGTCGGGATCTCGATTGAAACCAGTTTGCACTATTTCCCATGCTACTATCTCCTATATCTATTATTATATAAAGGTTATAAGTGGATGGATGTAAGAGTACTCAGTTATCAGACAGATCCATTGGACCTTAATAGGAAGTTCACCTCCTCCAATTCATTTTAATTTGCTTTTGTTCTTTTTTCGCAAGGTTGGATGCGTGATCTGTAAGCCATCTGTCCTTGAACCGGACTTCCAAACCCTCCTAGCTCACTTAAACCTCCGCCTTTGAGTGATTCCGGGCTCGACTTGGTTCAGGCTTGTCTGAGCGCTGTAAGCAGGATAGTATTCAGGTCGTCCAGGCTCTTCTGCAGCTCTCTGAAGGGTCTGAATATGAGTTGAGGAGCCTTCCCAAACCCTAAATTGATGATAAATGTCTGATATGCTCTGAATTGATCGTCAACGCCCAAACCAGAAATCAGATCATTGTTCAAATTATTCTTCGTAGTTACTGCATGTCATTCAGCTAAGTATTATTCGAGATGTCAGAATGTATTGCAGCTCATAGAATGCTCAAGTTACTCTTTCAGTATAATGTTTTCATTTTTCTTGTTCATGTAATAAAGGCGACATATTAGACTGGCTCACGCTCAGGATAACCAAGTCCCCCATCTCTTTGGGGTCGACAAAGTATGTAGAACCTTAGTCTTCTGGGAGACCAAAAGCACTGAATTGTACATCGCCATTGTAAAAGGCAAACATGCATTCAATAATATCAATATAATATAATACATATATATAATACAATATTCCACCGTGTGTACGATATCGCATGGAAGTCAAAGTTGGGGCGCATTCCGTAAAAGGGAAGGATTAGCGTCAGTGTCTTCATCCTTTATCAGACTGTTCCCCAATTTCCGCACACAATTAGATCTGGCGTTTTCAAAATTCATTCCTTCGAAGAACCGATCATCTCCTAAAATGAGGACAATCATGATCAACGACATGTATATATCATTTGTTGCATCTGTTTGCCCACAAAAGGATCCTCTTTCCCAATAAGGGGGTGTTGTAATAGAATCGATGAACTGAGAGGTTGTTTTTAAGCCAAAAGTGACTCATGACCGTTTTCTGGAAGCTACCGACTTAGGGTCAGCTTTGCCCGATGAATGTGTTGTTGCCATTATTTAATCCAGTTATTGGAAACTTGGCATCTCAAGGCGTCTGATTTGCCATCTAATCGGTCGGTGCATTCCCTTTTTCCTCGTTCTGCACTGTCGAGCACCGACCACTCTCGAAAATTCCAGAAATCAGCTGGAAAAAGGGCGGTCTATTCAACACGTTTTCGAGGACATTTTTTTGCATTCCGTGAATTACCGTCTATTCTTACAGTCTAACGTCCCTACCGGTGTGGTCGAACATCGCGGAATGTACAGTAATGGCAATGACACACCTCTCTCCAAACAGCTTTCTATTACCTGGTTGAAACAGAAAAATTCAGGAGCCATATTTCTATTACTGTAATCCCGTGATTCCGAATAAAAAAAATCGCTCAACTTTTTCTTCAGCATTTGTCCCACTTGGAAGCGGGTCCGGATTTTTTGGAGAGCTCCCCCAATTAAGTGCTCGGGCTCCATGGAGAATTTCATCGGATTGACGGTGCTCTGTTGGCAACTTTTATTCACCTTTTCACCTTCTCTTCTTCGAGTACCGGAGTGAAGACCAGCAGCACCGAGACCTCCACACGTCGGCCGGCGAGCCTCAAGATCCTTTGCTTTGTCAGACGTCATTTTCATCGAGCCTCTTGCGTCTACTTCACTGTTATCATCAGTTCGGGATCGTGCAGTGGTAAAGCGCGAAGTATAGATGATTGGGGAGTCGTTGAGCTATGCTCAAAGTAGTCCAGCCATTGCTTGCGGTCCATTAGAAGGTAGCCATTCTCGTTAATAGGGGCAAAGGAAGCTTTCGACGTCCTCGGTCTGGCGATGGCGAACTTCAATAGGGACATGAATGTATCCGTCAGCATCGCGCATTTCAAGTTTCTCGCTGATATAAGCACAATGAGTGATTTTGCAGTGATCAAGGCCTATACTATGCCGCCTTCTTATCTTCGCGAAAGCTACGGCCACTTATCAATCGTCCTATGAGGGAGTATGTGGTGGAGCCTCTCTTCCTTTTTCTGGCGCTATTCACTCTCAGTCAGGGTAGCCCATCTATTTTCCTTCTTCTTCTTCTTCTTATTCTTTAGCGTTTGTCCCGCTTGTAAGCGGGGTCCGCTTTTCTGATATGTTGACGCCACTTCTCCCGATTGAACGCTTGATCGGGGTGGATGTTAACCGCTTTAAGATCTTCGTGCAACGTATCAAGCCACCGCTGCTTTGGACGTCCTCTAGGCCGCTTTCCGGACACATCAAGGTTGAGACTAATCTTACGGACACTGTCATTCTTTGCGCGAAGGGTATGACCATACCATCGTAGACGAGCTTCGCGCATTTTATCGACAATGGGCGCAACACCGAATCGCTCCCTGATGGCGTCATTACTTATACGGTCTAAGCGTGTTACTCCGGCTGTCCAGCGCAGCATTTTGGTCTCCATCACGCTGAGACGGGCTTCAACCTCTTTGGTTGCAGGCCAGCATTCAGCGCCGTATATCGCGAGCGGCCGGATGACGGTTCTGTAGATCTTGGACTTAAGACGCTCAGGGATGTTCTTATCGCAGAGTACGCCAGTCATTGAGCGCCACTTCAACCACGCTGCATTCACGCGAGAATTCGTTTCAAAACCCAGGCTGCCGTCAGACGCAATTGCCGATCCAAGGTACTTGAAGGTTGTTGTCCGTGTGAGCTCAGTGCCATTGATCTTGATAGAGCCTGGCTCGCTCGAATCAGTGGTCAAGTACTCAGTCTTTTTGACGTTTAACCTGAGCCCGAACATAGCCAGACGGTCGGACCAGGTCTGCACCTGTGACTCGAGCTCGCTTTTGTCTTCGCTGGCGAGCATCACATCATCGGCATAAAGAAGCGTCCACGGAGGTCCTTTGTGATGGTATCCATGACGACAACAAAAAGTAGTGGGGATAACGCAGAGCCTTGGTGTACTCCGACGGAAATGGGAAATTCCGCCGATGTGCCCGCTGCCGTTCGCACTCGGCTCTTTGAGCTAGTGTAAAGGATGCGCACCCACTCAATGAGCTCTTCGGGTACGCCATGCTGTCGTAAGGCATACCATATAACGTCACGTGGAACGCGGTCGAAAGCCTTCTCTAAGTCTAGAAAGGCAAGATGTACCGGTCTACGTTTCTCGCGATGCTTTTCTAGAAGGAGGCGAGCGGCGTGTATGGCGTCGATGGTGCTACAAGCAGCTACAAAACCACACTGATTAGTGGTCAGCTCGACGATATCCCGGATACGACTGTCTACAATCCGCCCAAAGATTTTCATGCTGTGCGAGAGCAAGCGAATCGGACGGTAGCAAGTGCAGTCCCCAAGGCTGCCCTTTTTCTTCCAGATAGGAATCGTCGTGCTCTGTTGCCAGCTCTCAGGCACCTTCTTCTCTGCAACGACCTGGTTGAAGAATTCCGTCAACCATCCTGCAGGATTCCAGCCTTTCGATTTCCACAAGTCCGCTGCGACGTCGTCAGGACCACTTGCTTTGCCTGACTTCATCTTCTTCAAAGCCGCAATGGTCTCATTCACGGTTATTCTCTGAACGGGACCGTGTACTGGCGGAGCGCAGGGGATGGCGGGATGAGCGAATTCGACTGTTGAGATGTTTGCGAAGTACTCTCGCCATCGTTTCAGTACTTGCCTGCGATCCGTTAAGAGGCGACCGTTCTCGTCATTTATGCCGAAGAACTTTTCTATATCCTCGGTCTGGCGGTTGCGGGTCTTTGCGAGTCGGTAAACGTACCGCTCACCATCCCGAGACTCGAGTTTCTTATTAAGATCGGCATAATGAGCTGCCTTCTGAGAAGCAACAGCCTTCTTCGCCTCTTTCTTCGCTATCTGATAGCGTTGCCAGTTGTCCACCGTCTTTTCGATAAGAAATGCGTGGTACTGCTTTTTCTTCTCACGGACTTTATCCCTGACATGGTCGGTCCACAGCCATGTTTGCTTATCGAGCTTCCGCCGTCCAGGCTTGGTCACGCCGAGCTTCGACCGTGCGACCCGGGTTATCGCTTCCGCAGCTCCCTTCCAGACAGTCGTTACCGCTGGTAACAGAATGCTGGAAACGACGGCCTCTTCTTTCTCCTTCAGTCGCCACCACTTGATTCTCGCAGGCCCACACCTTTCTGCTAATTTCGATTTCGGCGGGGCGATCTTTAACGTACAAATCAGTGGTCGGTGTTGTGTTGCGACCGTTTCATAGGGAACTGCCTTTGCGTCTGTTACGAGCCCCTGATCGCGGTGCCTGACAAGGACAAAATCAATTTGCGTTCTGTTCTCACCGCTATAGAAGGTGATGAGATGTGAGTCACGTTTGCGAAATCTCGTGTTTACAATGGCGAGATTATGCGAGTCTGCATATTCGAGAATTCGCTCGCCATCAGTGTTACGTGACCCATATCCGAAACCCCCATGGCAGCTATAACCGTCTTTCGTAGCGCCCACGTGACCGTTGAGGTCACCTGCGACAACTATGGCTTCTTGTAGCGGTACTTCAGCTGTCTTCTCATCTAGCAGGTTCCAGAACTTGTCCTTGGACTGCTCGGAGCATCCAGTCTGCGGAGCATAAGCTGAGAAGAGATGGTATTTTTGGCGTTCGATGACTACCACGATCTTCATTAGGCGGTCATCGAAGCGTTCCACGCTTACTATCGAGTCACGGAACCGTTCAGAGACTATTATCCCGACGCCGTTGGTGGTTTTTGGGCCACCACAAAGAACGGCTTTGAAGCCGAGGCCAATGTCCCTGGACTTGCAGCAGGACCACCTCGTTTCCTGCACGGCACAGAAATCAATTCGTCGACGCTCTAGAGCTTCTGCTAACTCGTACGAGCGTCCCGTTAATGTGCCAACATTTAAGGTCGCAACGCGGGTCTTCCATACGTTGCGTGGCTTTCGGACTAGCTTAGTTGCCCCCCGATGCCGTCCTTGCACCGGAGACCCTCGCATACTTTTCACACTCACCGGGCCTTGCGAGTGCGCGTCGGCTCCCGCGGACGCCGTAGCATTACATCGAACTTCTTTAAGTGACATTAACATTTTTGATGTGACTGGGGTGTTCGTAGGCCGGCCTGTCACGGGGCCTGTCGCCTGCATTCGAATGTCCGTGGTCAGCTCAGCCCACAGAGTGGGCAGTTCCCGGTGGCACCCCTTGGAGGAACGGACTTCGCCACCGTAGCCCATCTATTTTCCGCTGTTCAGGATTTGTCTTACTCAGATCAGAACGAATAGCCGAGTCACTGACTCGGCAGCACCTTTCCAGGTGTCCTCAACTGTCGTGGTAGATGGTATCTGAACGCTAGTAACCACAACCACTCCCTTCGGGTAGTCACAGGCGCCTTCCTTCCTTTAATCGCCACCACTTGCTTTTAGCTGGCTTACTTGATTCAGCTTGATTTCGCTTAGGGTGAGCGATCTTAGATAGCGATCTCAAAACAATACGAAAAAATTTGCTCAAACCTACAAAAGTAGATCTTCCTATAGAAATGATATAGAACCTTGGAAAAAAAAAAGCCATCGAATCTGGCGCTCACAACTTTTGGAAACAATCCCCTCACTCCTCCCTTCTTCTCCCTCACCTCTCCTTTTCATCCCTTTCCTGAACTATAAGCACGTTCTTCTTTACTAGAGAACTATCTCATTTCTTTTCTAGCGTCCACAACTGATGTGGTACTCTGTTGTGGTGACGTAGTTGTAAATGGCTTGCTGCCCCACACGCAGGGTATGCACTGAAGTTGTTGTAGAGCTCACAAGACCCCCTTGTATATCGAGTAGGAATACCCTGATTATCCAGGGCTTCATTTACCGCTTCTGCCTAGACGGTGTCAAAGACGGCGAGTTCAAATCGACGAACGTGAGACATAACGACATACTGTACTTTTGTGACAATTCAAGGAGACATGTGAAAGTGTGGGTGCGGCCGATTGTACTAGGCTAGGTCAACCGAGAATCCCTCCTGATCGGTTAGTTGGTAGCACACTCTTTTGGGAGTACAAGAGCACTTCTTTTCGCATAAGCTGGCAACCGTAATTCGTTGTATAGGCCACATACGATTTTACCGCAACGACTCCGAATTCAAATCGAATGAAGTGATCCAAAAACGAAAATGATTATCGCCAAAGACACTAGACTTCAACTCTTTTTACTTCGGAGCTGTAGTAATAGAATACTGTTTAATTGAGAGCTTCGTGAAACCTGCCGTCAATCCCAAAACACGGTTGGGATGCTACCCGAGGAAATGCAATTTTGACCAGTTCCTTTCTAATTAATGTCCAGTTTTCGATGGGGACTGGTCCAAGGCTACACTCTCTTTGATCTGTTTGATTTTTTTACGATACTCTACGATACTCATGCCGATGGCACACTTGCATATATGTACGTATAAGATAAGCTGATAGCTGATACATAAGATAAGATAAGCGCATAAGGTATGTATAAGATAAGCTCGAGAAACAAACAAACAAACATGCAAGCATTCTAACCATTGGTGTGCGTTTCCGTTTTGTCGTTTAACTCGTTTAGCATGAATTGAGAATAAATGACAAAATACTTTCTCGATAGTGAAATCCCGATTTCACGTTTCACGATGCTCAACCTCCTTCGATTTCCCTTAGCTCGTGATAGAGTTTGAATGTTTAGAGATCAATTTATAATTACTTTGGATCCTTATTTCCAAGATTCTACCTAATATTAACATTTAACTTTTTTCGAAGTTGTGAGTCGTTTGCTTGTACATCGTGATGTTTTCAAGGGTCTCTCGTCTTTGCCCAGAACAGGAATTTCAATTTTTTTTCTGGGACAACCCCATTTCATAACACTTTTCGTTTTCCATACTTCTCTATCTAGTTGCCAAAACGAGCATCGAAATAATCGGAAACCCTTCCTAAGACAAGTAAACATACTTCAGGAATCACTCTCAAACAGCTAAATCCCCTATTTTCGGAATATGCTGAACTCTCCCTTCCAAAATCCCTGTTCTGACCCTAAGTTAATGTGGTAGCGCAACTACATATATGTGAGTGCCTCATATGAAAAAAATCTCAGAATAATCGAGAATTAGGGTCTTTTTAGAAGTCGGAAACTTTGTTCACAAAAAAAAACCGATCCCTGAAAGTTGTTATTTTCGGTGTTGTTACAGGAGAGCCACTGAATACCTTGAAATTTTTGCTCACCTGCAATATGGCTTGCCAATTGCATTGATTCCCTCGCCTACTTTAGAAATTAGTAGATTAGTGTTGAATGCAGCATTAGCATTGGCTAATCAGTCTCCATTCATGGACTTATGTACAGCCTCTTCCTTTTGATACATAAGGGATACTGGACAAGGGTCATAGACAATCTTGCCGTCATTCCCGAGCGTAGCACCTTGCGAGTCACGTCGTCCATTTCATGGACCCAGAGGCAGTGGAGGGCTATAACGGGGGCATGGTGAGGGGATCAAATCCTTAATACTTAGGTAGACACCCGCCCAACCGAACCGAGTTTTCAATCCCTTTGGGATTGGTTGACCACTACCAAATCCATCTGGGAGGAGGAAAGCTCTGTTTTTCACATCGGCTGGATACTACAATTTGTTATTCAGACAAGCTCGCATTCTAACCGTCACTACGATTCTGAATCGGAATCGAATGTGAGGCGCATCCCAGGAACAGGACCTTTTAGCCTCTACGAACTTATCCTTCTATCCTTATTTTTATTGATTTCGTGCGAGTTATTTTTAGTGGCATTATTATGACCTTCCCTTTCTTGAGGGCAAGCCATTTTTCACCACAACGTCCATCTGCCTAGCAATTTTTTCATCCGATAATTGTTTCTCGTGACACCACCATGCATGTCACCCATACATATATAATGGCTTACCTATTGGATTCAATTGCATCACAACTGCGCTGCCGCATTTGACATTCAGTACCGTCCATTAAAAGGCCCACATACTCGGATGTCATACTTGTTTTGAAGAGTTCTGCTTTATGTTCTACGGCAGAATACAGAGTCCCTGTAAAGTGATTACCTTTCAACTCTCTCCCTTCGTTGTTCCTTTGCTTTTGTATTTTGCCAGCCTTCGTGTTGACCGGTGATAAATGATATTTAATTTTTGTATATTTTACAATTTATCTGTTTCTTTAATAGCGGAGGTGGTGTAGTGACGCGTACCATCACATGCACGATCTGAGGATATCTCGCCTCAATGCTAGCCAAAACCAACCAAGTCTTCTATCTCTCCGAGGTTGGTTAGCTCATACCAGACTCGTCTAAGAGGATAAAAGCACTGACTTGTACATTGCCCGACCACCTCAGTCATTGTATGGGACACATACGCATTCAAAACGTTGCTTTGATTCTGAATAGAGGTTGTTTGCAGGGCGCAGCCCGAAAATGGAAATGACTCGCACCATGGTCCTAATCCTTTTTCTATTTTTGTCTCCATTGATAGGAAAGGCAACTGTTAATTCATGTTCCTGTTCAGTTTTACAAATACTCATAAAATAAAAAATAACTGGATTGACATCTGTCCCCTAACACCAAGCTTCCATAGCTTCCGCGGCTGTACACGCTATTACGAACCTGTCCATGGGGTAATAGAGGGATACGCAAAACTTGTTCCGTTATCACACCTATCAACGGAACATATTGCAGTCCGTTGTTTGACTATGCGATTACACTAAGCGATCAGAATTCACAAGATGACCGCATCGCGACCGCACGCTTGATGTCTGTGTGTTGCGAACACGCCTTGAACTATAATTAGAATCGCACTCGCTTTTAAAAAAACGCTGAGTTCTGCAAATTCTATCAGGCACTCTTCAATCTCTGTACATCGAAGGGGCTGGTGGGAAGAAAGATTTTAATTCCGAACATTTGAAAAGAAATGACTCATAAACTTCATCGGCTTGCATTTTTTCAAAGACATAAGAATCGAATGATGGGAACAAGCGATAAAATCGAGATGTTTATTCCCGGGAGCGATCATAAACATAAAACACAGACGAGCTATATTCTTTTACGATTTCACATTGAAATGCTAGCTATTCCATTAGTCATTCGCATTCCAAAGTACCCAGCTGGTTAACGCCCACTACGGCATGACCTCTTCATATTTCATACTTTGAATCCGATTTTATTCTACGAAATACAGTATCCTTGAGCGTAGTGATACCCTTGTCGTGCAGAAGTATATCTGGAATGAGCTGCTCTTAAATTTTCTGTAAAAAAAATATAATATCACTAATAGAGCGTAGTTTCATGATGAAGAACTCTCAAACTTTCGACTTGAAAGATGAGGAGTGGGTCAGGATTCGCTCTCTCGGTCATTCCGTCGAGACTAGGTCTTCTAGTCGAGAGTCGACGTAGCGAATTTGGCGGCCCATGTCAGGACCCTTTACATTTGATGTGTGAAATATGATGGGTCTCAACAAGGCTAGCGGAATGGGCTCATGAGGAACTTTGGCCAGTTTCGATGGCACGAGAGCGATAGCGCGTTCTCTCCCAGACCCAGAAGGAGGTCTTTCAGGCGTTCTCGTTCACTTTACCATCCTTTCCCGAGGCACAATAACGCCCTTGAAGACAAGTTTCAAACGGATCTGCCTCTCTGAAAAGGAAATAGGGACGTGGGGCGAAATTGAATGTGAACACTAATTATATCCTCCCAGACGAGTTTGGTACTGGTATTTACCGACCGAGATGGAATTCATGACTTGGATAGCCAAAGCGGGTGTCAATCCGGAAATTAATACCCTAATTATGCGTATCATAGCGGGCGTCATTTGCCGTTACCCCACCACAGCCTTCACCATACGACTACCTTTCTAACTTACGCTACTTCAGATATTTTTCTGTTCTTTATCTCATTGCAAACTTCAAAGTGCATTGAATTAGTTTAATAAACAGGTTTCATGCAATGCCGTAAATAGAGCTGTGTTCGTTTGAAAGGGTTTCCAATACAGACATACAGAGCGGTTCCAAAATTTACTTTTCCCACCGTAACAAAGCTCTGAAAAGTCGCACTTTCGGAATGCATATGGGAAAAAAACTCCGGAAATAGATACATATTGTATTTATTTTACGGGATGTGCTCTGATTTGTCGAAGTGCTCCAGGGTTATCACCCAAATTTACATTTTCAATTTTATCTGAGTATTTTGGCCTGTTTATTGCTTTCAGGGACCTACAACTTCGAGAAAATTCTTTCCGGAAAAAGTCGTTTTTTAAAGTATCTATTCCTCATGTAGTCAAAGTGCCCTTTCAGATCGCTCTTATAGTCAGGCTCGACTGGTCTCTGATGTTAGTTTTTAAAGGAGAAATAAATTTAAGGGCCACTAAGATTCTAAATGTGGATTCGTGGTGGTATCTGGGAGACGAGATTGAAGATGAAAAAAAAAACGTGGAAACGGGACTGGTTTGACCAAAAGTCGAGGAGACCATTGAATGATCTCGAAAGAGAAGCCCGGAGATGGTTTAGTGCCGAGTGGGGCACTATAACAGCATAGTCCAGTGATCAAATCCCAGATTGATACCCACCTAGGCCAATCAAGCCTTCTACCTCTCCGGAGTCGGTCAATCGGTAGCAGACTCGTGTGGGAGCAAAAACCACTGACTTCTATGTACATCGGTTGTCAATCGCAGATCATTGTAGCTCAGTGTAGTGGAAGCTACAAACATGCTGAGGTTTAGGGAAGCCCGTACATGAAGGCAAGTCACACCTAAGCCACATATGCAATCGGCACACTACGATTTTGGGTGGATGTCGATTGCGGGGCCAGAAAAGGAAGATGATTGATCATCGTCGAAGGCTTTTACTCACTGTGTAACAAAAGAAAGGCCCAAGGCAAAAAAAAACTTATAAGGACAAAGGATAAGACCTTGAGAAATTAATCAATCCCTTCTGAGGGATGCGCCCATGATCCGACTTCCATTCAGAATTGCGGTGGCGTAATGAACGCGTATGAGGTGACTTTTCGATTAATGGCTTTTCCGAGCTTTTTTGAGTTTTCACGTTGAAAAAAGTTTTTGAGAGAAAAAAACTAGTTTTTTTGTAGAATGGTAGAGCCAATATTTGCAGATGATAGAGAACTCTTCAGAGGCGAACAAAGCAGTTTCTGCTTCATTCCGTATTTTAAATCTCTTTTTGAGGTGAGCGAAAGTTAGAGTTCACATCTGTCATATCGTATTCGCTTTCAGTGCTCATTTTACGTTGATTGTTATCGTCTTTCAGTGTCATAAATTTGAGCTTCAACGGTTCCGGAGCTATAGCTTAGCCCACTGTCCCAATTCATGCCTCCTCGCCATAGAACCCTCCACTATAGCTGCAAAAGGGCTTTCTTTATTCTGTGGGTGGAGCTGATAATACGCGAGTCTCTTGAGCGGAAACAGAAGAAGCGTCCTGCATTTCTGTAGGTTCCAGAAGTTTTCGGAGATCGACACATTTGGAAGGCCAAGAATCAAACAGTTGTTCCCCAACAATGAATAACCTATAACTTCCATGAAGGCCGAGTTCGCGATGACGAACCTGTTCCTGTAGTGAAAGAGGGATTAGCCTAGCGCCACTAAACCCGTTCCCACTATCACACATGCCGCTTGAACATGTTGCAGCCTATGGTCTAGCGGTGCAATTATCCACATCAATCACCAACTTCAAGATGACCGCATCGCGACCGCATGCCTAATTTCTATGTGCTCCGTCTACGTTTCAAACTATGATTAGGATCATGCTTGTCTCGTAAAAGGAACGGTAATTCAGGCAACTTGACAAGTAATTTTCAATTATGCTTCTTAATTGAAGGCTATTTTCAAGGCATTTGTGGAGGTTTTCTGAGCTTCTCGTCTCGTCAGAAATGAGTCCCTAGGGCTGATTTCGGGCGGGTGCACTTTAGGGAGCTACATATATGCTTCCCGGCAGATAGGGAGTCGTACCTGCGCACTTCACTTCTACTAGCTTTTCATTATGAATACAAAAATTATATAATTGAAGTTATTTGAGGTTGATCGGAACTGATCCAATCTATCTTAAAGGCTACCATCACCGAGTATGCTTTTTGGTTTGATAATCTTTCGCGATTTCGGAAGTTAGAGTTGGAGGGGTGGAGCTTATGACTTGTCTGGCGGGAAGAAAGTTGATGGCTTTTTGATTTTTTGTTTTTATTAGTTTTTTAGTTTTTATTTTATTTCATCCATATTTAAAGGAAAGGGTGGTAGAGCCAAGAAGCACCCTACCATACCTAGGCGCCGGCAATTAATCCTATAACTATGTATAGGAGTTCGAAGCCGCCAAGTTTCTCATCCCTTCCGGCTCCGTTGTTTCCAATCAAGCTTCTCTCGAAGGACAGAAATGTTGTTTTCCACATCAAATTCCGCTAAAATTCATTCTAGCACATAAATTTTGTATGGATACATATTACAAATTCTCTACCGAAAGCGTACAGTCTAATGGTTCAATGCTGCCCGGAAAGCACAAGTATAGGTTCAAGTCCCGTCCGAGAACGAAGGTTGCTCACAGATCGACGGTCGACTTGTAGTTTATCACAAACGTTACACTTCAAAGTTTATATAAGGGGAGGGGGAGGGAAGGGGGGGGGGGGAGACAGGTTGTCAGTAGCAGATTTTGTCGTCGTGGCGTGGAACTCTCGCCTCTGAAGGGGACGATCATATTACGTCGTCGAAACCTCAGGCTGTTGTGTTAAGTGTGTCCGTTCTATCTAGGAACCTGACAGAACGCAGAAATACTAGGATAGTAAACTATCATGACGAAGCTGCGACAAGAGAGGAAATGGACACTATTTCCTACTTGATTCTCTCACACTTTCGCATCTGGGAGCGTAAAAGCACTGACTAGTACATCGGCTGGCCATCGCAAGTCATTGTATAGGCTACATAGGCATTGAATACGCCACGACAATTTTGAATGAAAGTCGAATACCGGGAGCATCCCTTGTACGGGATTGATGAATGCTCAAAGACTCTTTCCTTCATTCTTTATATTACCCCTGCGTGTTATTTTTACGTGTTTCTGTGATGGCAGTCTTGTTTTGTCTTTCCTATTTATTTATTTATTTCAAAAACTCGTTGAAATGTAAGTTCTGCATTAGTCGCCGCACTGATAAGAGTCACAAACCACTGGCCGAGTTTTAGTACCCTCGTTGATAAGATAGAGAAAAACAAAGCAACAGCTAAGTGCATTGATAGCTTCCGTTCGGCAGATGGCGGCGGTATGGACCGATAGCGGTGGTCTCATCGCAAACACATCGTCCAGAACTGATATCGCCCGCTCGGGCGACTCTGATGTTGTATCACGTCATCTGCAAAGCTTCCTTGAACTTTTTCCACTCATTTCAACCAAGGAATCTCTCCCACCATCAAATGATCTAGGGACATCGGCTCCCGAACTGCTTCCCCATCAGGCGGTATTAAGTCCAGCCCCATCGACGACGGCTCGAGCATAGCGAGCCTCTAATTGTAAAAGCCACTAATTGGACGACCAGTTCAGAATAACAAAAAGGTCTCCAGATTCTCTTTTCTAGCCCTAGCTGAGATGATTGAACGACCCACAGATCGCTTAGCTGGTCGGAACGCTCCGTCACGTGCAACAAAAAGCGAACCACTCCATGGCTGAATTCCTTCCCCTGAAGACAGATGATCTTGTGGGCGCTGCCATTTGAGCGTCAGGAAAAAGTGAATAGGCAATGCGGAAATACTTGCCGGTTTGCAGAGATCCGCAGTTCCTTCTGGCCCACGGAATCATCAGCTTAGGTTTCAATCACGAAAGAAATCTGTGGTTTTGGGGAGATCGATAGCTCCTATTTCCTCTTGTGTAATCATCTACGTAATAGCCCAAGCTGTCAGAGAATTCCATTGCTGTCACAATAACGAAAAAAGTGGAGCCGTCGCAATCAGCAATAGCTACTCGTTGCAATCAACCTTCAAAAAAGCTTTGTGTATAAAAAAACAATGGAAGGAATTCTCGGGGCCTCCTAGAGGATTCTTTATTTGCCTGGCCTTGAAGGAAAAGAAGGGTCCTTCAAACGCAGTCATTCATGACGACGATGGCTTTTTCGCCATTTTTGTCCTCTGAACATGTTCTATTGCTGTCCTTTCTCTGGAAAATCAAAAGTCATTTTTCCTTTTTTGACATCATATTTTATTTTTTCTTCAAAGCTCCCCTTTGTCTGAATTGTTAAAGCGATTCTTTTCACTCCGAATACCAAGTGAAGGTACCGTAGTGGCATAGTCCGCGGATCAAGTCCAACACTTAAACTCCAAATCGGTCCGTCGCAACCAAATTTCCCCCTTAATTCCGGGTGCTGATTGATTACATGGCGCACTCTTAAGGAACAGACCAATTCAGGTATTTTCCCTTTTGCTCGCACTATCCTATCACTGAGACACTAGTAGCAAGAAATGAGTGCGATGGAAAGCAGTCAAGGGTGATCGGAGCGCCTCCTGAAGGCAATCTTTTCATCAAAATTTTTCCAAAATGTTTGGAAAATATATTTGTTCAAGTGAAAAACACTGAGTAAACATAAGTGAGCGTGGACGATAAGGGCAATAGTTTATCTTCCGTTTAGCACGTACAACTGGATTAAAGCTTAACAAATACAGCTGAACAAATAAAATAGCTCCCCACTATGCTTCCCCATTCCAGGACATTTTTTGCTCATAGGAATTTCACTTAACTGGTGTTTATATCCTCTTTATACCGTAGTGAAAAGGAGCTGGTAAACATTATAGCTGTTTTCTAGAAAAGAAGAAATCTACCAAGCGTCCGAACCTTTGGATAGAAACCGTAGCTAAGCTGCATGTGAATAGAAATCGAGAGCGCCATCCGCTCTGCTCGAATGCTGTCAGTCAAGGGAGAGGAAAAAGCATGATAAGTTGTTTCCCATTGTGTACGAAAATGAATGTAACCAGGAAAACAGGAGCGGTTTTTTCCTTCCTTCTACAAAGACAACTACATATCCTTACCCAACCTTCTCACCTATATACAGGAATACCTGTGAATCTTGCTGCAGTCTCTCTTTGACAGATAGTTCTATTTACTGGCATAGATGATTTTGTGGGATCGTATTTGCGCTATAACATGTCCAAGCTTAGTGTTAAGTGAGTTCCTTTGTAAAAACGTAAACAGAAAAGTAAATAGTAATTGCTCACACTATTAGGATACGCCATGCATTCGTTTCTCATAATAATGATGACGTTTTCTATAAGATTGAGTGGGTAGTATTTTGAAGGCGAATTTAGCCTCCACAATAACCATAGACCGTTGAGTACGCTACAGATCTCAAGTTGGTTGTTCAATAGGAGAATGACAGAAGTTGAGTCGCTTGCTTCGCTTCTGATCGCGTCCCTTTTTTATTTTCGCCTTCTAACTGGGTAGATTATTCACGAAAGGGTAAAGGGCGAAATTTTCAGGCATCTCGTTTCAATTATTTTGGATAGGTATCAGGTTAATATATTAACTTGAATGTATAGCAGGGTAGGAACGAAGTATCCTCCCTCTGGTGCCGAATGATAGACCTTGCAGGGATGAAGGCTTGGTTGGCTTGGGTACGTATCAATCCGGTATTCGATGTCCTGTTTGAGTGTGCCACCTGCTTCTTTGTTCACTTACTCGTCTTACCTAACTTAGGGCTGGTACGATTGGTTGTCCAGTTTACCATCCACTAGATCACTGCTGATATATGAACTTAGCCTTGAGTGGCCGAAAAGAAATCTGTCGCTCTTTCCAGTTATCGGCTGGCGGCCAGCTCGATCGGAACCAGTGTTAAGCGCTCGATGCGAAAGGCGGCGGCAGGCCTTTTTCGGCTCCTGTTGCATAGCATATCCTGTTCACAAACTCGATTCAAACCGGATATCTCCCCGTCAATTATGCTCTTTCCTCTTAGCTATCACTTCTTGCCCAGTCGGCAACATTAGCACTTTTCCATTTGGACTTTTTGTTCTCTTCATTCCTTGTACTTTGCTTCGAGATACATTCGATCAGCCGGTTTCATTTCAGAAAAACGTAATCGTTGGCTTCTTAGGGAATCCAATCTTCAGTTCGAACGAGATTCATACTCAGAACGTTCCATAATCATTCTACCATCTCGTTTCCTCAGACGGATCTTCAATTATTCTAAAAACACGACCACCATCATGTTTCTCAGGATTCTGGATTCCCATTTAACCACAAAAGCTCCTCTCATTTCATCAGAAACAAAACAAGCCACAGAAAGAATTTCAATTTAAAGCTGATATGCAGGAAACGCTTCATGAACATAAGTAACTAATGGGATCGAACCCTTCACCGGTTGAACCAACCCTCCGCTCGTAGATAGGACTTATCTATGCATGAACTGTCTGTATAGACAAAAACGACCTAGGCTGAAGAAGAATTTGATGGCACAAAGCCTCAGCCTCACAAAGCCAGAAGAGATTTTCCCTCTTTTCCAATATTCAGTGGAAGTCGATGTGTGACCGCTGGGAACGGTTTACATCTCTGAAAACAGAAAGTCAACATCGAGTTCGAACCCAATAGGCGGAAACTGTTGAGAACTAGTTTAGGTCCGATTGGCTAGCGGACGAGTTCTACGAAGGAAAATATTTCCGTTTGTTTTCTATTGCTATTAAGCCATCGTAAGCATCTGAGACTGGGCTTAATTTTCTAGCTACTTGTACCGGTAGGTGGTCAGAGTTTGTGTGAGTTCTGAGTATGGGACTACTCTTTTTGTGGCGTTTGAGCTTCTCTTTCGGTGGATTTTTTTGCTTAAGTACCCAAGCCAGAAATCGACATTACTGGGTGTACTGAGTTGTTGCAGCTCGGTATTTGAGGTGCGGCGGCGAGCCTTACTCGCATAAGCGATGCTTCTGACTTCCACATGAAATTTGGCCGGGATTTATACGGCACCGGACTCATGTAAGAGATCGGTTAAGGTTCCTAGGTCCCAAGTAAATGTGAAACTGCTCAGCCGATTCCTGAGAAAGCACGGCCCAGCCTGACGGTTAGAGTTAGGCAAAGGTTTCAATCCCCGGGCACTGGGAGGCATAACGATGCCAATGATCACCGTTCTAGTTACTCCAGGTCATGATTTACAATAATCATAAACTGCTATGTATCATTTCTGCCCAGCGGTCCGTCAATGACATGAGGTCGCCGCCAACCCAATTCTGTTGATGAGCATGACAAATTGAACCCACCGCAGTTGAGAAGAAAACATAGTCCACGCTGTCCTCAGCATCCGTTGATTTTCTACCTATGTTCCCACAATTCGACGTCGCCAACGACCCATCCGCTTCCGAAATTTTCTGTTCAATCATGCAGATACCCATTTGAAAGGTTTATTCGGCCGATTGAGCAACAAATTCGGCAAACTACCCCGACAATAGGGCTAATTTTCGGCCCGTTTCTGAGTTTTGCTTTTAATTCTTTGCAGATCTCTATGTAGTCCATATGTGTCTTCAGATCTTGGATAGAAATCCAATTCCAACCTAATGCTCCTATCAAGCAATGATCGCATCCAGCAGCCAATGTTGTTGTTGTACTTATTAGATAATTGCTCAGTACCTGAATAACCATATACGTACAAAAAGTATGAAAGAATTGGAAAAGAACGCCAATGAACCCGCTCAGAGCGATGGAGGGCTTGATCGAATTGGGCAGTAGCGATTAGGGAGTTGAATGCGTGTGTTATAATGGGCCCTGTCACCAAATCACCCTTCAAAAAGACATCAATGAAGGAAAATATGCTACAGTAACAGTACTTTGTGAAAATCAAAGAAATTAAAAGAAAGAACAAAACAACAAGTAGTTAATAAACAAAAATCCATTATGGAAGTGTAATCAACTCAAAAAATAGTCTACTGGCTATAATAAATTTTGAAAAATTAAAGGGAGAGCAATAAATAAAACATAATTCAAAAAGTTGAAAGGATATTGAATTAAATACCGTCTGGGGCCGAAGTGGTGTAGTGCCAAGTGAAGCAGTATAAAACACAGATGGTCACGGGTTCAAACTCCTGGTTGATATTTGCCTGAGCAAACTACAAGATTCATCCCTCTGGGGTCGGTCTTAAACTGGACCGATAAAAGCCCAAAAACTTAATGACTTTTGTTTTATATCACCTGTCGCCACGATGTTCATCATTTCCCGAAAGAAGCCCTTCGTGCGTTCCCATTCGTCCCCTGTCTCGAGCCAGAGTGGTCCAGTGAATCGCTCTTGCCTGAGGCACGAGAGGCATAGCATTCCTTTCTTTCAGAGCTTTCGTGAACGAGTCAGATCAACCCGCTAGCACCATTCCATGTGTTCACTGGACGTCCCGAGGGATTCATTCAGAAACCGCTCTTGTCCGACGGCCATTACAAAATCGTATGACGGATCGGACGTCTTACAATTAGCATATAGAATGACGAAAAATGAATTTTAATAAGAATTCGTTAAAAAAAAAAACCTGTGGACTTGCAAAATAATATTAAAAAGGTAATGAGAAGGATGAGAGGGGACCGCTACGCATCCGCAATCACACCTGATGCCCATATACAGTATAACTGTGAGTATAGGGATTTTCCTTAAGCGCACCTCCGACGTGATCGACCTGGAGTGCCATGCGGTATCACTCTTTGCCAATCTTGCATCTGTTCCAATGTTTTTTCGCCATTAATCCTTCGCGGTGTCATTCAAATTCTAAATCAATCATGCGAAACGCCAGCGGAACTGCAACAGCAGACCGCGACGCGACCGCTTGCGTGATGCATTCTGGAAGTGTCACATGCGTGAAACAAACTGATGACTTTCAATTTTTATTGTGCTGAAGTTGTTCTTCAGTGCTATGGAAAGTGAACATCGCCAGAGAATCTGTTTCCTTGTCCCTTCCTTTGGGATGAGAAAAAGGCTGATATCGCAACATAATTAATCATAATTGAAAGTCAGCAGTTCTATCATGAGATGTCATAGAACCGGTCCCAGAGAAAATTGGGAAGAACGGGTAACAGCCTCTGTTCTGAGAAAGGCCAAAGTACGACTGTCTCGTCTACGTGAAGTCGGTAGTAATTGCAAGACCTCCCGTTCTGCCCTTTGGTTTGCTTTGTGGATCAAAAGCTGCCGCGTGTGCTGGACGGGCTTTTTCATCTACTTCCCAATCGCTTGACCCGGTTGCCAGGCGTTCAGTCCTCCAGAGATTCAGCAATGGCCTCTCGGGCAGAGGCGTTCTCTGCTCCCTCTCACGCCTCTCTTGCTGTATCTGCACCCCCGTTGCACCGGCTATGCTCGCTCCGCCCGTGGCCATTCTAATCCCCTTTACGGTGTCGAATGAGGGCTGCCATGCGATTCCCCATTAAACGAGTCGACGACCCTCGGAAGGCCAAATGTGCGACCCGGCGCAAACTGACAATTCGTCGGCTCGTTCCACGCCTCTACACTGACCCAGTTGCAAATCTCCACCACACCGTCACAGTGGCTGTACATGCTGCTCAACTCGTTCTCGTTCCAGTCCTATCTATCCCTTGTCTGTGAAACCGTTCTCGTCTTTGTCATCTTGGCCAAATGCCCTCTTTTGGCTGACTGCTGCTTTCTTCGCCACCCGGAGACCAAAGTTTGCCCAATCCTTTATCGTTGCCGCCCATGTAGGCACAGTGATTCAGTGAACGCACTGTTTTATCAGCGGTGAGTTATGCAACGTCTCCGGCCATTCATTGCCATTCTAGCCCTTCGCCAGATCAAAGATTTCCCGCTCCAACGATAAGCTCTTTCTTAAAGGATCTGAGTAATTACCGTAATCCCTTCAGTGGATTCAAATTTAGCCACCGATTTTTGGGAATGCGGAAGGAAATTTTTTTGCTTTAATTTTTTTTATTTTTGTAAAATTTATTTTTTAGTTTAGGTTTGGTAATTACCTATCAGTACTCAGAGTACTGTTTTGGGAACAGTACCTGCCAGAGAAGCGATAATCTTATCAAAATTTTCTAAAAACCCATTTGGGACAGTTTTTCAACTGTTTGTCTGGTATTGTCCAATCCCGTTCGTTTTTTTCCACGTCTACGGCTTTGAATTCCATTTCAATTCCCTGCTTTGCGTACACATTTCATGATCGATTTTCCAGTTCTGCTGCTCTCTGGTGTTCGAGGCTATTGCAAAAGTTCCATTCATTCGTATTCGCTTTCGTTTTTTTGCCCTTCTCTCCGATTACGTTCTTTGAACTTTTCCTAGATTTTTACGATTACATAGCATCAATGTCCATGAAAGGCTATCATTTAACATCGCGAAACCCGTTTCGTTCTGATTGTCGCCACGTGTTCTCAGTTTTGATATCCTTCATCGTCGTGCTATTCGTTCTTAAACTAGGATCAACTTTCTTAAATACTGCTGTTTACGTGGAGGCTCTATGTTGTTTGTCCGTTGCTTCGACGTTTCCCTTGTCCGTGTAGATCATTATTATTGCTAAGAGATCGAGACGCTTTCTCTTAGCAACCGCATGTTTTTTGTCTTTTCGTTCCGAATAGCCCCCATTAGTCCTTCAATTCCCGGTATATCCCTTGTTTTAGGGCTTGTGGTTATGGCGAGGTACGACTACCTTCCTAAATATGGACTGGAGAACTACACTTTGGTCTTACCCTTAGAGGACAGTTTTGATCCTGTAAAGTCCACTGTTTGGATGCAGGAAAGCTGGTTGCACTCAGTCACGTTCTCAGTCGGATACATAGCGTTGATTTATGCAGGGCAAAAGGTAAACAAGGCGATTCATCTTAATTACTCTCGTGGAGTCCCTTATGTCAACAAGTGATGTATTTGTTAATGATCACATCAGATTTTTGTTTACCCAAGCGTGCATGTTCAGGTCATGGAAAGCCGAAAGCCTTTCGGTCTAGAGATGCCGCTATTTATGTGGAATATGGGGTTAGCAATATTTTCCCTTCTTGGATTTATTCGCATGACTCCGGAATGGTTATGGAGTTGGAAAGAGTGAGTCTATTTCATTGAATTGCTTTAATTCCCCAAAGAACTTTCATCGTCAAACTTCGGTGGAAAGCATTGTAATACTCTTTTTTGACCGTTTTTTAACCTCAGACTACGTAACTGTATGTTGGCATAAGAAAAAGTCCTAAGATTGTGCCCGGATAATTCTGCGTGAATCAGCGTGTATAGGGTTTTTCTATTTTGGGTTTGTCGTTATAGACTGTTTACGTTGGAAACTAAATCAGTGTGTATTTTTTCAAGCCTTCAAGATTTTTTTTAAAGTAACTACTTGTTTTCTAGAGTGACTTATATTTACAGACCTGGTATCTGAGTATTTTACGGTTAACATATAATTAAATAGATATTTTTCTTTCTGCGGAAAAAGCTAATCGTATTTTCTAAAAACAAACGCAATCATTTTGTTGACAATCTAATAGGAGCACGAATGTTGGTACTACATAGCAGGTCGCCACTTTCTCTTTTGCTTTCTCCTAGGGTCAACGCAAAAGTGCAAGTTTGTTTTGAAAACCACAAAGGGCTTCAAAAATCAAACCTTTCACTTCAGTCTGAGGGGGCAAAAACACAACAAATAAATGAATGAATTTGAACAGATGCCTTTATATTTGCGCCATCTACTCTTACACACGCTTCCGAACAGGCGACCTCAGAGATAATGGCGACCCGCTAATAGCTCTAAATGAACTCAAAAAAATACGACGGCAACTGTTCAAACTGAGTATCATCTTGTTCTTCGAATTTTTACTTAGGTAACCAGGTTCGGTTAGCTTTAGTTTTTACCCATTTGAACACTCTGAGTGTGGTTTTATAAGCTACATTAAAGCCTAGATGATTTTGAAAAAGCATTTTTATAATGAACTATTTTTACAACAAAAAATATTCCCAAATTTTAGTTAGGAATAATATAAACACCAAACAATGAAACTATTTTTCATCATTCACAAACACTACTGATCTTTCGTGTTTACTACATCCACATTGATATAAACTTTTAGAAATTTCGCGCTGTCTGAGTAAACAAATATGGAATTGCCCTTGTTTCTGTAACGAGGAAAACAAATCCAAGGCAGCAAATGCTTGAAGAACACTGTGAAATGAGAATTTCTATGGGTTCGTTTCAGCAACTCGTTTGTGTACTCCGTTTGTACAGCCTCTTATGCTCAAGGTGTGACTGGATTTTGGACTGAGCAATTTGCCATGAGTAAGGTGAGATTTGTTTTTTCCTGATGCTATTCATGCAATTTTAGATTGATTTGTCGGTATCGTTTGTCGGTTTCATCTGCATTTTAAGTATGAATATGCCCAATAATTAGCATTTGAAGAGTAGGAGCGATGTCTTTTAATACGTCTTTGCGCATAAATTCGCTTTCTGAAAGTTGTGCTATTACTTGTTCAGAACAAACAACCAGTTCAAGGCTTTTTCTTTTATCTTCGGTTGCCTAGCCTCTTGTGATTAGCAATTTATGAGCAGCGCGATGTTTGGTCGACTAGCACCATTGTTTTGCATTTATTCGTTTTCCATTATGAATGAAACTACCCGGCCCAGTGGTTACCCACTTTAAAACAGCTTCCTTTTCTTCAAGAACAACTTTCTTTCAATATTCGATCTTCTCGTTCGAAAGAAAACGTGTTCAATTTCCCATTTCCAGGTGGCCGAACTACTAGATACCGCTTTTATTGTCCTTCGGAAACGTCCACTTCTTTTCCTTCACTGGTACCATCATGTCACGGTCCTGATCTTCACATGGCACGCTTATAAGGATCACACTGCTTCTGGTCGGTTTTTTGCTTTGTATCATCCTTGTCATTCAAAATTGTTTCAATTCTATAGGGCGTTGGTTCATATGGATGAACTATGGTGTTCATGCCCTTATGTACACATACTACGCACTTCGTTCTCTACGTTTACGTCTCCCTAAGCAAATTGCCATGGTCGTTACCGTTCTTCAGATCTCGCAAATGATTATGGGTATCTTCATTGGCATAGTTGTTTATAGAAGAAAGGTGTGTGACATTCAGATTCCTTTCTGAATTTCAAATACCTCAAAAAGTTATTTCAGTCGTCCGGTGAGTCATGTCAGCAGACATGGGAGAATCTGGGGTTGTGTTTCATGATCTACTTCTCGTATTTCCTGCTTTTCTGCAACTTCTTCTATCATGCCTACCTGAAGAAGAACAATCGCTATGTTGCGCAGAGGAAGACAGACCCCAAGGTAATCATTCTCTACTAGACAACTTTGGTTCTCTAGATTGGTTCATTTTGTATCTCTCAAAAATTTCTGGGTGTTTGCGCTGGTCGAAAAGCGTCATCGAATTCGCCGCGTCAGAATTAGGTTACTAAGGGTGGAAACAGCAGGTGGTCCTGGGGACTGTCCTTAAAGGCCACATAAACGTGGAAATGGAGGCCATGGATGACGTGGCTGCAACCGTCTTGATCAAACAGCAGTTACGTTGGCACAATGGTGATAACAGTTCGCATGTCGTAGACCATGACTAAGGCAGGAGAAAACTTCTCAGAAATTGGTTGTAAAACTGACGTTGTTCTGACTGACAGTAGTGCTCATGCTTAAAGAGCTCCATGATATCCAATTCAGTAACCATCCATGTGCGTATCGTTCCTCATGTTTCATTCGTTTCCATGAGGAGCTACTTTTCTTGTGGAATCAGATGGTGGAATAAAACTTGGGAGATATACCCTAAAGTTCCGTAAAATATAATCAGGGTCCTTATTAAACACATGCTCAGAATATGGTAAATATTGACTGAACGGTTTTTTCTTGGGAGTGGGGATGACACGAACCTAGGGAAACGTCTACGCAATTTCGTAGAGCGAGAAGACCAGAACCCTCGTGACGTAAAGGCTAGCAGCATCATGTTGCTTTTGCTGCTCAGTGCTTCTGCTTCTAAATGACTTTCCAGGCCTTGCATCTCTTTGGAGTCGACTGGATACCATTTTTTGAATACCATTACCATTTTTACCATTGCACCATCGTTTTACTATTGCATTTCTTTCTGGTGCATTGACGAATTATAGTCGAACCACCTTCATTTCACTTCAGGTCGAATCGGAGCCATTGTCCGAAGAACCAAAGGAGGATATCAACGCGAACATCAGTGAAGCCGCTATTTTGACCAGAAGTGCAGCAAGAAGAAGAGCGGTAAAGGTCGATTAATACCTAAATGCTGGATCACAATTGCCCTCAACGCTGTACCCCATTTTGCTTGTACAATAGTTATTTTTTGCTTTCTTTTTTGACGTTTTGGCATACGTTTTTGTGGACTACGGGTCCGTCGTTCTAGTTTCTCTTTCTGTGAATCGTACTATTATATCCAACAATCCTTCCTTCTTTGCGTTCCTGCCATAACAGTCATCACATCATCTTATCTAGTGAGTATTTCGTTCATTCGTTTCTATTGCAGTAGTATATTCATCGCGGAAACGCTATGTAGACAACTCACAGTGCGTACTTCTAGCTCGAGCCAGGCAACTTGCAGCTTTCATTCCGATAACTATGCAAAGATTGTCACTTTGTTGATGCAAAATCCATAATCGTCTTGTCATTCATAATAACTAAACCTCCCACATGAAGTTCGATTCAGGGAGCTTTTTTATCACATCATTCCATTGTTATAAAATCACTATTATTACCATTTATAGCCGCTATGGTTTTACGATACAGCCATTCGTCAGCCCGATTATTTTCAAAATGCAATCGATTTGCGCTTTGATTGAAGGTTCATTTTTTTGTTATTCAGAAGTAGCATATCGCAGAAATGGACAATATTCGAAATGTACAACCCGTAAAAAGGCAACATTCAAGGTCCAATTGAGCGGTACGTAGAGTATTGTCGATTACCTTTACTTACGTGATGATGAATTACTGGTGTCCTTGAAATTTGATGTAACCGACTGCGCCTTTGCAACTATCTGAAAAAGTTGTTTTGAAATATATGAAGACACATCAAAGCTTTTTGTGTTATAACCGATAGATCTATGATGAAAGACAAGCTACAAGATGTCCCATGGAAACAATCGACTTGTCAAGGAACATCTGTCAAAGTAGAGAGTAACTTTGGAATGTTTGGGTTCATGGATCGGGATAGGTCGATGTGTTGTTCCTATCGCCTCGGTACAGCTTTCAGTTGCATGAGGTGGGAAACCAAGCTGCAGGGAGACGGGCAGTTGCAGTGAGGACCAGTAATCTTACTGCAATCAGCCTTGACTCCCTAGCTCACTACAGCTATTTCTGGACTAAACAGCAAAAGCTGCTGCCCATATGACCATCATAGCCCTTTTCTGAGAGGTGACTCTACCTATCACCTGTTGTTCCTTGGTACAGCGTACGACTCTGCAACTTTCACGAGCCAGAGACGATGGACCGAACAAGGAACTTTGAACCATGCGTACTTTAACGTTTAAGGATTTTTCTGAGAATTGGACATGCTTTAAGAGTAAAGTAAAAAAGAAATTGTAAAATATAACACATCTTTTTACGACCACCATTTTAACAATGTTTGATCGCCTATTTAAATTGAAAAATGATGGCCAACAGAAATGGTTAAGGGGGAACTGCAATTTTCAAAGGTGGCCATTTGGTCGGATATAGTACGGGAATGGAATAAAGCAGTTATTTCACAACCGTGGAAGCATGGTATTGAGGTGTGTGACCGTTACCGATTGTTCATACAATAAGGAATCACCGTCAGATCAATGTCATGTAAAGACAAAGAAGGAGGGTATCGTGATTACCCATAGATCATCATATCGTATCACAATATAATAATCGAATTCATCAATCTGACTATTGAACACTCTTAAAGGGGCAAAAAATGAAGAAGAAAACAAGAAGTACTGCCTGCCTTCAAGTCCAGAATTAATGTGAAACAAGAAAAAACCCAATGCTCATGTAGAGTACTTAATATTTCCGGTAATGCGCCATTTCGAAACACCCCTCAAACCTGTCTACCGCCTAACCATGTTACTGGAGACCGGGGGTGTTGTGGGTAGAGGGAGCCTTGTTCTCGCGAACTATTGGGAATGAACTCAATGGGCTTGACGCTTTTTTAGGCTACTGATGCACTCAGATCCCTCACGAGTTGCAAAAGGAGAGGGGAAGCAAATAAACAGTGGTCAACGCATATCACCATCATGAAAGGAAAATATTCACAAATCCTTCTTTAGCCTTCGCTATTGTTTGACCACTCCTTTCGAAAGCCTCTAGAACGTGCCAAAGTGGTAGTTCTTTAACCGGGGTGTGACAGTTTTCTTAGCTTTACTCAAACCACTTACATAGCCTCCTCCTCATTACAACATTCCTTACAAGGTTTGCGGGTCGAAACATAGTTGATTTAGCTTTTACTACGTACGGGATCCACTACGTAATTCCGTGTTATGGAAGATGAAGATACGGAGAGATTGTATGGCATAGGTGCAGATACAATGTGGACTAATCACAAATTAAAATCTATTCATAATGGATATAAGTTTTTAGGCGCGATTAAAAAAATGTTTCGAGAATCTTCTAATCCTGCACTGAGGCATGCTAAGTGATGGCCTGCATACTTGGAATGGGGAGAAGCGTATGACGATAGGAAATTTCCTATCGGGAAAACTCCTTCATCCGCCAGGGATGCTGATGTAAGTGGGACGCAACCCCTCCTAGAATTTCATCAAATTTTGACTTCTTTCTGTCCGTCCTTTCTTTCAGTCTCAGTGTTCAGTATAAGAAAAACAAAAAGGGAAATATCACCCTTTAAGCACAACTCCCTCAAATAAAAACACTTTCTCGGCTTCGAAACTTCTTTCTGAACCGATTTGTGAAGGTATACCATTTCCAAACTCAAGACACTTCAAAACATTACTGAATCCCCTAGATCTTACCTGGAGTATCATTTCTGGAAACCGCCTGCGTTCGCGAACGATACAAGTTGTGCAGAATAAAGTGCCGAAATAAACACTGCATGCCTACAAATCACAACCTTACAGATCACTATTGTAGACAATATCATCGAACTCTCAAACAATATACCTTGTCCAGGCAAACAGACTGATTGCACAAGGAACAGGTTGAACCAATCACCAGAAAATCGGATAATAACGGTTTTCGCCCTTTCACTCGCCGAGGAGGCACGAAGGGGTCCCTCATGTAGAACACTGGGGCAGGATAGCTAAAGGAGGCAATGAAGAAAAAGAAGAAATAAACAGATACGTTCAATGACTCACAACCCATCTGAAGCCTTGAGTTCACCGAAAAAACACTTTTCCGTCAAATTGCATATACTGCAACGAAATTGTACAAACGGTTCAAGATTGCTGATGTCTTCGTTTCCTGAAAAACCCAATGCAACAAATTTTATCAGAAATATCCAGAAAGACAGCAATGAGCTGATGATGTCTTTCAGATAGCACACCTTGCTCAGCTTTTCCGGTGTTGGAGAAAGCGGAAGTCGATTCCACTGCATCAGCAACATTGGATTGCAGACCACTGGAAAACATTATATAAAACGGACGTGGAGAGTCGAATCTACATATGAATAAGACTTATAACACAATCGAATAGGGTAAATGACTTATATTGGGAGTGTTTCCATGCATTTCATCGCCTCTCATGGTGCCATTAATCATGCGCCACAGCCCTTTTTCCGATGGTGAAATATTTAGTTTTGTTCTGATCGTTTTCCATTACTAATTCGAATCGATCAAAGTAATTTAGTAAACACCCTGTTAAGGGCACTGTTGAATCACAATTTAAACAAAAACTACTGCCGGTCTGAATTGTTTGGACATGCCATACAGAAAGTGTCTCCACTTTTCGACACAATTTAGGGATCGATTTTGACATCGATCCCTTCTTAATCCAGAACCAAGGCCAACTAACTGGAGTCGTCTGAACAACCTCCCAAATATGTCATTTGTAATAGCATCGTCGGCGACGATACTCTCAATCTTTACTGGTCCCTTCGAGTCTATGGAGAAAATCCTTACGCAAATCCATCAGACTTCACAAGGAGTATGGGGAATCACGAATGGAACGGTCCACACTCTGAACTCCCACAATGTACCCCGAGCACAAGGTGTATTTACTTATCTTTTTCCCACTTAACTAGCCATATCCTCTTTTTTCCCCTTATGTATCTGCACAAACGACATTCTCCGACTGTGACGCCTACAATAAGCAACGAACCACTAGCTGTAAAATGTAGCTAAACGGCATTAAGAGAACACCCTAGAAAGTAATGAGTCAAAACGAGACATTGGTACAAGACAGTTTCAAATTAAACGACTTTCGTACCTTTCATTGGTTGTTCCTTTCGAAACCGAAGCACTTCCAGCTGAATCCATGAAGGAGTGAAGAAATTATTTATTACGCGTGGAGTACTTGACGAGTGGTGCAAATGCACAAATTGAAAAGGCTGTCACGCAATTCCTTTCCGCCCAACTCAACGAAACAAGACGGACTTCATAGACCCGTGAATATGTTGCACAGTAACCCGAAGATACAGGCAACTAAAACGTCCATTAGAGTCTTCCTCTTCTTCTCCATAGCGTTAATCACATGCTGTCGCAGGGTCCGCCGTTCCTGTCAACCATCTCCACTTCTTTCTATCTGCAGCATCTTCACAGGAACGAAAATTCAGTCCGGCACTCGGCTCTTACAGTAATCCGGCACGCAAATAATAGTAAATGTTAATACGCAAATTTTTACCCGTCACATATACGACGCGTCGAAAAGGGGCTTTGGGCAAGGACACGGGGGTGGGTGTTGGGGTAAGCCAGGGGGTTACTGTAAGAGCCGAGTGCCGGACTGAATCTTCATTTTAGTCAGCATCTTCAGCCGTTATTATGGCTTCGGCGAGGTTCTTCTTGGTCACATCCTGCCTTCTCTCCTATTAGGCTCCTCGGGATTGCTTACCTTTAGCCTCGAACTCCATTGCTTCCTTTATCGGATGATTCGGTGGACTTCTCAGAACGTGTCCTTACCACCATAGGCACTGCTCTCTCAACTTCAGATGGACTGGGGTTCTTTGCACAGCCGCTCTGACGTCTTCATTTCTGATCCGACGCAGGCGCGTCCAACAGCAGGCCCATCCTAGCATTCTCATTTCAGCGGAGTGAAGCTGTCTTCCATGGTTCTTACTTGCTGGCCAACACTCGCTCATTGTGACTTCACGCAGCAGAGCATCGTGGGCTTTACCATTGTTCAATACACCTTTCTTATAAGCGTCCTGAGCATTGACAGTCGCAGAGGATAAAGGTTGGTTCCCTCCACTTCATCCATGTCGCGTTTATTCGATTTTCAGGCCTGATTCGCGCTACCATCAGCGGCTAGATCACTTCTCAGATACCTGAAGTTAAACCTTTTCGATGGCTTCCCAAACCGTCAAAGATTGACTGCGTGCATTCCTCGGAGCTTCGAAACATGGTCTTCTTCCATTCAGCCGGAGCCTGTTCTCCGCCAGCTTATTTACCTTTTCTGCAGTTTGTCGTGGAGTTCTTCCTTGCTCTGCGCTATGAGAGCGACGTCGTCAGCGTAGAGAATGGTCTTTAGAGGTCTATCCATGAATCTTTCGTGATGACGTCCATTGCAAGCAGAAAGAGGAACGTGCTCAGAGTTAATCACTGGTGTACCCCAATCTGACGTCGATTGCATCGGTTAGGCCGTGTGGGGTGCATATTGTTGTCGTGTAGCCATCGTGTATGTCCTTAACCAGAGATATAACTTGTTCTGCAAGGTTTCGTGTTAGGAGGGCTCTCCAGAGAACTTGTCGCGGGCGACGGTCGAATGCATTCTCCAGAACGAGGGAGGTCAGTTAGCAAGGTCTGCATTACTTGTCTGTCTATGAAGATACGTCCTTTGTAGACCGTTCTGGCGTGAAGCCGGACTGCTAGCGTGAGATCTGGGAGTTGCTGACTCTTGAGCCGACTAACCGCTCGTACGTTTCATTGTGTGAGCAGTCGGCCTGATCCCCCTGTAGTTGGGGCATTCCATAGCGTTCCCCTTCTGCTTGAATATGCGAACGACAGTGTTGCTCCATCAGGCTTCTACAATTCTTCCATCAGTAGTCAGTGTTCAGAAATCAGGTGCTCCACCTAATCACGTGCTCTCCGAGCGTCTTCGATGCCTCGATCGGTGCCGCATCCGGACTAGTTGCCTTCTGAACCTTCATTTTTCCTATTGCTCTACGCACCTCATCCTCTTTAGAATTTGATGGGGCCAGCTGTTGCCTCTAGCTGGGAGCTATGTCTGTCTTTAGCATTCCTTCCATCTGCGCCTAACCTCACCAGGCTTCCTCAGGGCTACTCAGGACATTGTGTAGTGAACTCTCGATGCTCCCATCGAATTGCACTACCAAGATGTTTTGAGTAGCCTGGTTCCGTTTTAAATTCATTTCGGTTTCCCAAGTCTTCTGCAGCTCGGTGGCGAAGTCCGTTCTTCCAAGGGGCGCCACTGAAACTGGCCACTCTGTGGGCTGAGCTGACCACGGACATTTGAATGCAGGCGGCAGGCCTCCGTGACAGGCCGGCCTACGAACACCCCAGTCACATCAAAAATGTTAATGTCGCTTAAAGAATTTCGATGTAATGCTACGGCGTCCGCGGGAGCCGACGCGCACTCGCAAGGCCCGGTGAGTGTGAAAAGTATGCGAGGGTCTTCGGTGCAAGGACGGCATCGGGGGCAACTAAGCTAGTCCGGAAGCCACGCAACGTGTGGAAGACCCGTGTTGCAACGTTAAATGTTGGCACATTAACGGGACGCTTGTACGAGTTAGCAAAAGCTCTAGAGCGTCGACGAATTGATTTCTGTGCCGTGAAGGAAACGAGGTGGTCCTGCTGCAAGTCCAGGGACATTGGCCTCGGCTTCGAAGCCGTTCTTTGGAGTGGCCCCAAAACCACCACGGCGTCGAGATAATAGTCTGTGAACGGTTCCCTCACTCGATAGTAAGCGTGGAACGCTTCGATGACCGCCTAATGAAGATCTTGGTAGTCATCGAACGCCAGAAACACCATTTCTTCTCAGCGTATGCCCCACAGACTGGATGCTCCGAGCAAGCCAAGGACACGCTCGACGAAAACACAGCTGAAGTTGTCGCAGGTGACCTCAACGGTCACATGGGCGCTACGAAAGACGGTTATAGCTGTCATGGGGGTTTCGGATATAGGTCACGTAACACTGATGGCGAGCGAGTTCTTGAATATGCAGACTCGCAAAATTTCGGCATTGTGAACACGAGATTTCGCAAACGTGACTCTCATCTCATCACCTTCTATAGCGGTTAGAACAGAGCACAAATTGATTTTGTCCCTTTCAGCACAGCGATCGGGGGCTCGTGACAGACGCAAAGGCAGTTTCCTATGAAACGGTCACAACACAACACCGACCACTGATTTGTACGTTAAAGATCGCCCCGCCGAAACCGAAATTAGCAGAAAGGTGTGGGCATGCGAGAATCAAGTGGTGGCGACTGAAGGAGAGAGAAGCGGCCGCCGTTTCCAGCGTTCTGTTACCAGTCGACGAAACTTAGAAGGGAGCTGCGGAAGCGATAACCCAGGTTGCGCGGTCGAAGCTCGGCATGACCAAGCCTGGACAAAGAAAGCTCGATAAGCAAACATGGCTTTGGACGGACCATGTCAGGGATAAAGTTCGTGAGAAAAGAAAGCAGTACCACGCATTTCTTATCGGAAAGACGGTTGGCAACTGGCATCGCTATCAGATAGCGAAGAAAGAGGCGAAGAAGGCCGTTGCTTCTGAGAAGGCAGCTCATTATGCCGATCTTAATAGGAAACTCGAGTCTCGGGATGGTGTACGTCTACCGACTCGCAAAGACCCGCAACCGCCAGGCCGAGGATATGGAAAAGGAAAAGGCATAAATGACGAGAACGGCCACCTCTCAAAAAACCGCAGGCGAACGCTGAAACGATGGCGAGAGTACTTCGCAAACATCTCAACAATCGAACTCGCTAATCCCGCCATCCCCTGCGCTCCGCCAGTACACGGTCCCATTCAGAAGATAAGCGTGAATGAGACCATTACGACTTTGAAGAAGGTGAAATCAGGCAAAGCAACTGGTCCTGACGACATAGCAGCGGACTTGTGGAAATTGAAAGGCTGGAATCCTGCAGGATAGTTGGCAGAATTCTTCAACCAGATCGTTGCAGAGAAGGAGGTGCCTGAGAGCTGGCAACAGAGCACGACGATTCCTATCTGGAAGAAGAAGGGCAGTCCTGGAGACTGCACCTGCTACCGTCCGATTCGCTTGCTCTCGCACAGCATGAAAATCTTTGAGCGAATTGTAGACGGCCGTATCCGGGATATCGTCGAGCTGACCACTAACCAGTGTGGTTTCGTAGCTGGTTGTAGCACCATCGATGCCATACACGCCACTCGTCTTCTTTTAGAAAAGCATCGCAGAAACGAAGATCGTTACATCTTGCCTTTCTAGACTTGGAGAAGACTTTCGATCGCGTTCCACGTGACGTTATATGGTACGCCTTACGACAGCATGGCGTACCCGAAGAGCTCATTGAGTGGGTGCGCATCATTTACACTAGCCCAAAGAGCCGAGTGCAAACGGCAGCGGGCACGTCGACGGAATTTCCCATCTCCTTCGGAGTACACCAAGGCTCTGCGTTATCCCCACTACTTTTTGTTGTCGTCATGGACACCATTACAAAAGACCTCCAGAGGCCGGCTCCATGGACGCTCCTTTATGCCGATGGCGTGGTGCTCGCCAGCGAAGACAAAAGCGAGCTCGAGTCGCAGATGCAGACCTTGCCCGACCGTCTGGCTATGTTTGGGCTCAGGTTAAACGTCAAAAAGACTGAGTACTTGACCACTGATTCGAGCGAGCTAGACTCTACCAAGATCAATGGCACTGAGCTCACACGGACAACAACCTTCAAGTACCTTGGATTGGCAATAGCGTCTGACGGCAGCCTGGGTTTTGACACGAATTCTCGCGTGAATGCAGCGTGGTTGAAGTGGCGCTCAATGACGGCGTACTCTGCGATAAGAACATCCCTGAGCGTCTCAAATCCAAGATCCACAGAACCGTCATCCGGTCGCAATTTACGGCGCTGAATGCTGGTCTGCAACCAAAGAGGTTGAAGCCCGTCCCGTTGAGACCAAAATGCTGCGCTGGACAGCCGGAGTAACACACTTAGACCGTATAAGTAATGACGCCATCAGGGAGCGATTCGGTGTTGCGCCCATTGTCGATAAAATGCGTGAAGCTCGTCTACGATGTTATGGTCATACTCTTCGCGCAAAGAACGACAGTGTCCGTAAGATCGGTCCCAACCTCGACGTGTCCGGAAAGCGGGCTAGAGGACGTCCAAAGCAGCGGTGGCTAGATACGTTGCATGTAGATCTTAAAGCGGTTAACATCCACCCCGATCATGCGTTCAATCGGGAGAAGTGGCGTCAATATATCAGGAAAGCGGACCCCGCCTACAAGCGGGACAAACGCTAAAGAATGAGAAGAAGAAGTCTTCTGCAGCTCGTGCCTCTTGGCAGCACTTGTAGGCCGTTTTCTTCTGCCTTACAACTCGCTAGACTTCATCTTTCCAGAGCCATGCGTCTCTGTCTCTTCGGAATCCACCTCGAGTTTCCCCAGCGTTTCCCTTGCACATCGTAGAATGACCGCCAGGGCGTTGCTCCAGGTCTGCTGGATCGCCCTTTCAGGATCTGAGTCCACTGGCAGGGCGGATTACAAGCCGTGACCATGCGGTGTTATAGTGCACCACTTGCCACTACATCATCTACTTCCGGCGGTAGACATAGGAGAGGATAACCGCAGTAAAACCATACATCGGTTGTGGATCTTGAACGTCTCCATAATATGTAGTTTTTTTTTGTGAAATCAATCACACTCATAGTAAGGGGAACAAGAAAGGGGGTTGGTGTAGTGAAAACTAGGCAACATGTTGACCAGTTTCACCTATGGGTTCTTATCGCCCTGAAAGTACGAAGACATCTCAAAAGGGCTGACGCTGTAATTGGTTGCGTCTTTTTCTCCCATTCACAGCACACTGCCGCCGCTTTTTTGCTCCTCTCCTATCTTGTATTCCTTTGGGTAATCAAATGGGGAAACTGCGACTTTGCACCACTTGCATGAATTTATTCTAATTTCTTTCTTTGATGGCTTTTTCTTCTTCTTTCCTGTTCCTTCCACTTTCGACTATAAACTCCATTGTTTTTATTGGCTGATCGCGAATCATGGCTTATGGCTGCGACACTTAGCTTACCTCCTATACAGTCTAGAGCTTTCTTGGGTATGACTTTGGTATAAGGCCAATGATATTAAGAAATAGTCATTTTGAAAACAAAAATCCGTATTTTCCAAGATTGGTTAGGTGTCCAGGTGTCCAAGAAAGGGTTTCTTCCCTCATATGGGCACGCTTATATTTCTCTTAAGCAAAAAGCTTCAGCCTAAAAGATTAACAGCTGGTCTTGGAGATGTCATTTAAAGAGCAAGCTCTCAGTTTTCAGGGCATCGAGAAAGTTCATCTTAGAAAATAGAAAAAGAGAACGAAGAAGTTTACCGTCGGAATTCATCATCTTCAGTTAATTATTTGGAATGCCGCTGTGTGTCGAAGGTCAGGGAAAAGCCTAGAAGAGTGATTCCCGACTTCAAGGTGCGCAAACCTTCCCTCCGAATGCATTCGTGTTCTATTCAGAATCGTAGTGACGTTTGAATGCGGGTATGGAATGGACGGTGATCTTCACCGGCTGGTCATGGGCAGGTATCCATTTCGGATTCGACACCCGGACCACGTATGTAATAGTAACCGATTTTCGCGTTTTCCTCAGAACTTTTGCACTACTCTAGGCTACCACTTCCATCTATCGGCTGAAATTAGGTACCCCAAAATTGTCGTGAACTGTGCCTTGAAATCGTGGTTGTAGTAGTGATTAATAAGAACAGCTTCTGGAATTAAAATCCCCTTCAGCATCATTGATCAGGTCAATGCGACTACGTTTCTGAGGCTGACCAATTTTCTAAGTTGATTTCTGCCAAGTTAATAGCTCTCTTGGTTTTCCTCGACGGAAATTGAGTTGGCACACTTGCTTTTAAAATTCAAGTAATCTTGATGAACCATTTCGGTGCTCGTTGAACTCACCCACCACGATCACACATGTTTTTATTTGCTGGAAAGATTGTTGTTTTTATTCGCTCAATCATCTATATGGAAAGAATCTTCGAGGCGAACCAAGGTTTTGTTCCATAGACAAATTCAGAACTGGTAGTATTGAATAAGAACGAACTCAATGAAGTAGAACATCTGAAATTTTGTTGTTGAACTCAAATTCAAACTCCGAAAGTACTATAATAGATAACTTCAGAAGTAATATAGTAGATATTCTGGGCTCTGCCATATTGAGTGACTGTTGTCGGCTTTTCTACTGGATGCCACGGTTATCGGAAAGTTTCGGCTCGGAGAATTCGTTACTGAAGTGTACTGGGGAGCGAGGGTGCTTTCGGATAATTTCCAAGATTTTTAAATTGTATAAACAACCATCCAAAAAAAACAGATTTGAAGAATGCCGTACATGTTTAAGCTGATCAGGATTTAGCCCTTACCAGTTAGGGCCGAACAGGTTCCAGAATGTTAAGCTCTGGCCACAGCCGACGAGTGTAAAGCGATACCGATGGTTCACTTTCCGCCACAGTTGCGAACACGTCAAACGGCGCAAATCAACTTTATTTCACCTCAAACTTGGGTAATCCCACCCAAAGTACAATCTTAGGGAACAGTACAATAACATAAGTCATTCAACAATAAAGGAGATCACAGTAATCAAAAACCCGAGCCCATGGCTCAATTATTTGAGATGTAGAGCGCATATACGTGATACTGAGAAAACAAAGGAGAAATCGCAAAAAACACACGAAAGCACTTGCATCCTTGGGAAAGAACTGATTTTTCAACGCAACGCAACGTACTTATACGATCGTTGGCATTTGCCTCACAAGATCAAGCTGGAGCGCAGAATACTGAAACATCCCCGGCAAAACAATTCTGTAGTCAGATGGGAATGCTTTATGCTCTGGGAACAATAGAAAACGCGAATCGTGGTCTAACCACTATAGGGGGTGCCTCCGCTTCAGAGGACAGTAAACACTCCCGGTAGAGCTTCTAGAGATGAATCAATCAGAATACATCCAATGGTTCTGAATTTCTGTTTGATGCCTTTTGGAGCAGTTGACTTTCGATTGTCTTCTCTTTATATTTCATCTTAGAACCTAGTTCAACTGACCTTTCTTATTTGCAATCTGACTTCACCCCACCGCTCCATGAGTCACTCTTATCAGCATGGCTCGATACTAATAATCATATTCAGCAGGAAATTCTACGCATTTACATTACAGCAGCTTCATTGAGGCGGAGCGTATTCAGTGAAAGCGCCCGGAGTCATTGCGGTCGCTCAGACAATTCATCACTTCTGCAGAAATTTTTATTTTGTTTCTTTTCATTGCCAGGAATTCCTATTTTACCGCTTTAAAACTAAATATTTAACTTTCGATCAGTCGCTCAGGTTAAAGGACACAACCCAACGTATACCGTGTTTTACCTTCGTGCAAGGTGTTTGCGGAATTTGGGTCAGGAAGAACCGTTGCGGTCGCCCAGACGAAAGTAGGTCGACGAGAGTGCAGCCGCCTCTGATGACATCGAAGCCCTTTATGTCCAACTTATAAATCGCTATATTGTAAAAGATAAGCCGCCCATGACCGATAGCCAAGGACTGCTACTACTGCGGCTAACCATATTCTAGAGGAACGACCGTGACAGCATTTCTGATGTCGCGCTCTGACTCTTTACTACTTACGACTTACATATGAGCTGGTCTAAAGCTATTGGTTAGTACAGGGACTTCCACCTTTGCTGTGACCATGATCAATCCATACAGCACGTAGTGATTACGATTTAGTCACGATCACTTTTTTCGTGATCGCTGCCACACTCCACCAAGCCGGTAATCCGCTAGGGTGTGGCAAAGGGCCGTATTACTGGGTGTAATAATTCCCCTGTACTCCACTATGATTTTTAGTACTTTACTGCAGGTGGTACCACTCACTGCGGCAGACATGCAGCGATAGTACTTGTAGCATAACTGCATCACTACTATGTCAGTTCAGTCTGAGCTATGAGTGAATAGCCCCAACCAATTCTAGAATCTGGTAAGGTGAACTGGCTACAGTAGTGGTTCCGCTCGTTCATACTAGCGACTTCGTCCATTCGCTGAACTGTTAGAATGACCAGGAGAGGGAAATGACCTAGTCCCAAGAGCAGCTCAGATCAAGTGGGAGGAAAAGGGGTGATTCGAGCCATTCCATTGATCTGGTAGGGAGAATAGGTCACAGGAATACTCTCGGTACTTCATCTGGAGACCGATATCTGTACCCATTTTGAGAACCTCAGGAAGCTGGAAGAAGATCCATTAATTCATCTGGGAGACTAAGCAACGCCTTTGCCTTCTCGAAAGTTTTTGAGGGGTGACATGACTCCGAGGAACTTTTGTAAGTTCTGTTGCCCCTGATTGAAACGTCGAGTACTCAGTCATATTAAACCTGAGCAGGAGCCGAAAGACTGGCGCACTCTGGAGATAGGCAGATTTACATCAGGAACTTTCTCTGTCTTCAAATTTCTCATCTGATATAAAATAGTAGACCGTGAACAATTGATTGGGCGAGACGGATTTCGACCCACAGCAGGGTTCCAAGCCACTGCAAAGATATCGTTATGGGCACGGTAATATCCTATGCGGTAACTTACAGTATTGAGACATCATAATCGAACAATTGTCATTTCAGATGCGTTGTTCACAGGCAACAGTCTGTCAGTTGTTTTGAAAACATCTTGTTTTTTGTGAAAGTAGCCAGATTTTTTTTTCGGTTGAAGTCTGTTATTAAACAATCGGATCGGGTCGTGAAAAAGTGTTCGTAAAGCAAGACCAATCAATCAGGCGGACACAATCCAGGAACACGTTTTAGGGCAGGCGGCTGCTGGGCACACACTCTAGCTCCACTCATATCTCGTCATAGGAAGTTGTTTTTCACGTAGACATTCCAATATTGACTTCCATCCGCGGAAGAAAGTCGGCTCCCAAGGTGTCCTTCACAATACAGGTTAGTTAAGTCTTCAAACAATAGCATCCTTCTGGCGTGATTGTAAAAAACTTCATCTAAGCAAGTTATTTATTTGTTTACCTAACTTACATAGTGGCCTAATTAATTATTTATAATAGTTTGCTCGATTCTTCACAGTATAGGCTAGTTGGATTGTTGAAGGAAATACATACTAGTGGCATTGCCTGCTTCAGGCTGTGGGGGACATGATTTTTTCAATCGACTTGTTTATTTGTTTATTATTTGGTTTCTTCACTCTTTGGTTTCTTTTTCGTTGGTTTCTTTTGGTTTTCTTAAACTCTTCACAAGAAGATTAGTGGAAATCCTATGTTATTAGCAGGCTTTTTTGCATGGCTAGCTAACCGTTAAGGAAGGTCACTCAATTGATGTTCACTCTTATTTATTTAGATGCCTGACTTGTTGATTTGTTCGTTTATTTATTCTGTTCAATTCTTCGCCACATAAGTCGCTTGAATTTTTCAAGTATTAGCATCCTTTTGCTGCTATTTCTCTAACGGCAAGGTGGTGTAGTGGCAAGTAGCGCACTATTGAATTCATGACCTGGGTATGGAAACCCACATCAAAACTCGCACTGGCCAACCCTTAAATCCATTCCTTCAGTTTCTTATTGGTAGTGGGAGGATAGAAGCGCTAATCTGTACATCGGCTGGTTGCTATGTATAGACCACATGCGGTTTAAAATGCCCAACGATTCAGGATGGAAGTAGATTGTTAGGTTCATCAAAGAATGGGATCGAGTGACGTCGAAAGGCCATGCCCTTTTACTTGATATTTTTACATCATTAGGGCAAGGTAATGTCAAGGAGCACCGCTACCCTACTACTTACGGCAGTTCACCCTTCACCGAATTCCGCCCAATAAACTCACATACTCAACAATGAACCTCTTGTGGAGGTGAAAATTTGCCTGGCAGTAGTTTAGGACTATTACAAAGTGGAGTGGTCCAACATTGTCTAGTAAAACAAGAACACTTGCCTATCGATATACAACTCGGAGTTACTGTGTAAGCCAAACAAGAGTCCAGAGCTCTTGTCAAAACAGAGAATGTCAAGTCCCAACAAAAGACTGTGCTTAAAGTAAACTGCAGGATGGGGGGGGGGGGGGGGGGGTGGGAGGGGAAAAGGATGAAGAGGTTTTGTGAGATTTATATGATTCTGCAGGATTCGTTGATCGAAGGCAATTTAAGTCAAGGAGTCTTCCTTGGGTTGGTACGGCCTGCAAGTTTGAGTGCTCGTGCGATTTTGGAGTGTAATCAGATTCGCGGCGCATCCCAAAAGCAGTGTTTGGTGCTTCCATTCCATCGATTCCCTTTAGTTTAATCGATAAGTGCAAACTTTTGCAGCCACCTTTTTTAGTGGCTGAGACTCCGCAACCACAAATATTGCATCGTTTCTCTTCCTTCTCCTAGTCACGACTAATTCTATTAGCCCACATGTGTTCCTCTCGAACGGAACCTATCTCGAACTGGAAGGTAATCGCAACAAGTATCTCCAAGATCCTAAGGAACACCGACTGATTTGAGTTCCAACGGGTTGTTCCAATGTGGTAACTCGCTAACTTTGGCCGTCGATCAATACGGGTGTTTTCATGCGCTAGCTGGACGTCGGGTGGGAGGTCTTCGACCCTCATCAAACACCGTTTTGCCCGTGCTGTTGTCTCGTCTGTCCACAAAAATCGTCGACCGACATTTTTCGGAGCACCTCGTCAGCCTCTTCGGTGAGTCAGTCATGCCTAAGCACTAGTGTGAAGTCAGACAAACTGGTCTTCCCGGTGGAAAAAACCGATACGGCATTGGCAAGCAGCGGTATCTGTTCCCATCTTCCTCAGCCATAAGCCTGTCTATTGTGCCCAATAAGCGTTCCGTTATGGTCTATCGGAAAGAAGTGAAGGGTGAGTGGTGCGCAGCCGGCTGTTTAGCCAGCATCAATAGCTGACGCAGGCAATTATGCCCGATCGGACATCGCTTCGGCGATTTTGGCATGTCGGATGTTAAAATTGCACTCAGCTGGGCTGCTCAGCTCCCACTCTCCACTCCTCTTAGGCGCCTCCTCTTCCGTAAAATCGTATAATCAGCTTTCCAACGCTTCGTGGATTCTTTCTCTGGGTAAGCGTCTCAGCACCCAAGCTCCTTCCCTGAAGCTCGTTGTTAGTGCTAGAAAATTCTGGAATTGTGGGTGATTAGATTATTGTCGAAACAGCTATTCTTGGTGCTCTCATGCTCTCCCTAATTGCCATGCACGAAAACGGGATGACCTCGTCGATTGGCCCGGATTCTATTATAACGTGTTCGTCGTTCTCGGGTTATTGATTGTTGCCTGGGAGAGAGCACTGTTGCTCGCTCCCTTTCTGGCCGGGCTTCTCTAGCTGGATGCAAGAACCTGAGTGGCTTCATTATATTTGATGAGCTGCTCCCTCCCATGCTGCCTTCCTTAGCTTAGCGTGCTTCGTCCCGATTCGATTCGATGCTATCAGCTGTCATTGCATGTTCCCTTTCCAGTTTTCATTACAAATGTAAAGGTTCGTTGCATTCGCTGCCTAGCAGCCGACTGGTATTTGTCATGGGAAGATGTCCCATTCTCGTTCTACTTTTACTTCGTAATTCGTCGGTTCGAGGTCATATCGCCACTTTAACGCCAAAGATCCGTCTGAGCTGGTTGATCCTTCTCTTGCACGCCTTCCCATGGAAACAGGAAGGATTCGGTCCTCCGAGCAGGCTTGGACGACCTTACTTCACTTGAGATTTTTGTTAATTGTTTCATTTTGACTCTTAATAGGCAGTATATGTCATACTACGTCCAGTTCTATGTCTATTCTTCATTCCAATTGTTTCTGCTCGAAAAAAGCTTTTTCTGTTGTCTTTGCTCCGCTTGTCCTACTCCTGTGGGTGGGGTTTGTGAAGAGGGCGGGACCTTTACGTCTATTTGCTCGTCCGTGCCGCTTTGACCTCTGTTGCGGTTGGGTGCTTCAATCGGCTTGTCATATTTCTGAGAGCACGACCATGGAAAGGCGAATGTGTCTGATCATAGTTCTCTATCAGCCTTTCTTTTTATGAAATTATCGTCTAAGGGGCGGAGCTTGTGAGATGGGCGGGCTTTGACACTAGGGTGCGTCCCCTTAGCCTGATCCAATGAATAAATTTCCAAAGAACAATTTTTTGAACAGATTCCTCAAACAGCTTCTTTTTCGAGTTTTTGCCTTTTGAAGGTCGTGCCTCCTCCCCCTCTTGACCTTGCACTCACCTCAGCTTACGGACGTTTTGACGAGCGACATAGCTCATTTCGTGGTGCATGCCTGCATTTGCATTCTCGTCGTCGCCGAAACCATCCAGAACGTTACGTATTCTCCCTGTGTTGAATATTTTCAATAGTGATTGTTTTGCGTTGTGTACACACACACCCATCCAGACTACAAACTGCCCCTGAGCGCACTTGGGCGAACACCCGACAACCGTTTTTATGTCAACGGTGGACTCTCGCAACATTCCGCCTTCCATCATCACTTACGATGAAAGCGATCTCGCACCAGCTTGTTCCAGACATTTATTGTTGGACACTCGTTAGCAGCCTTTCACTCGCCCCTACGTCTGTCAACGGGGCGTTTTTAAGTGTTCCCCAGTGATTGGCATGTTTTATGGCCCTTCGCACAAATCGTTCAACTGAATAGGACACGTCTCATAGCAACGCTATGGAAATTATTAATTCGGCTTTACAGATGAATTCGAGGCGGAGCTGATGAATCGTAACGGAACCAGCCGATCACCGTCTGTCATACTGGCGGATGACAATCCTGCTTATTCTTATGGTTTTGGATCGCCGAAAAGAAACAATGCCGCCTCCGGAGGGTAAGCATCGCTTTCAAATCCATTTATCTAAGTGCTTTTGTTGTTCGTCGTACGGTTTATGTGGATCTTTCTTTTTCGTTCTTTCTTTCGTTCTTTCCTACCACCGACATTTCTTTGCATCGATTTTCCTGATTGTCAACGCTTCGTCTTTATTGAATAAGGCATGGTTGTTGCCCTTAGGTGATTTCGCTAATCCGTTTTAGCCAGAGTATCCCAGGAACGAAATCTTCGAGAACACCTAAGCCCCTTCGCCAAAAATCTCCCCTCAAAGGATATCTTCTTCCCACTCTCTTCAATGACGGCCCACGTTTTGAGGTTTAGTTTCATTTCTCACTAAAAGGATCTATGAAAATAAGTTGTTCTGGCCATTCCTCCATCCTCGCAAGAAACAACGTTAACCGTATTTCTTTGGGGGGGGGGGGGGATTGCTCTGGTCATTTCGGATGAAAGTCCGTTTCACACCAGCTGAGACCTTTGCCTCATTGGAGTGATCAGCAACAGACCGGGTGAAGCGCTACAGCCACTGTTAGTACTGTACAAATGATGTATACCGTATATCCAGTAGATACAGTACCTTGGCAGTGGCAGAATAAGCATCGAAGTCCCAATGAATGCATTGGATGTTCATTGCATAGTCGTTGTGAACAAAACAGGATGTTTTCGCTGCCAATCATTTTATTTACATTTCTTTTATTCCTTCCCGGACCTGATTGAGATCTGATCTTGCATGGGAGCAGTTTCTGGTGGGAAGCGGCTGGATGAGATGGGAGTTTCTGTAGCAAGAAAAGATCTCTTCCGGCTGCTACGGAAAGACTTTGACTGCCTTCACCGAGGCTTCGGCCTGTTAGTATATGGTGTGGGTAGAAGTAGTACGGCCCATCGGTAGATTGGGTGACTTTTAGCGATTTATTTGGTTAGTGGGGAGTTTGCATTCCGCATTACCGGTTTTTAAAAAACCTTTTTTCGCAGACGGGTTCTATGGATGTACTCCTGAAATGAATCGATTCTATTACGATACAGCCCACTATACTCTGTGGGAATTCCCACGGAACTGGTTGAATTTATTGGAAAAAAAAACGCGAGAAATGGTGATTGCGTGAATAACCGTATTGTAAGTGAATCTCTTTTTTGTGAAACCTTTTTGGATGCTCGTTTCGATTAGGCATGTATATTCCCTTGAGTATCGTTTTTCCATCGCCATTGAAGGAGCTGGATTCGTCTCTTCCTGGAAGAGCGCTGGCAGAAACCTTTCCTTAACCATCGCTCCCTTATGTTTACTTAGGACGCACTTCAATAGCTTTTGCAAAATTCTAGGCTCCCAATGATGCTTCTAAGTTTTCAGGGACCAGGGAAACTTTTTTATCACAGGGTGGCGGATTCTGGGCAGAACTTCGGCGTCGGAAGGGACTTTAATCTGACTTCGACTTTTTATCAGACTTCACCATTTCTTGTTATTTCAATTTTGCAAGAGAAAACAGCTAGAGCAGGTTCATTCTCTGCCCAAGCCATACAGCTGGCTACATATTTGTTGATCGTTTGGAAGAGAACACCTACATTCTTATGAGCTTCCCTAAACAAGGCCGTCCTAGGTGAAATAACGTATAGTACATCCAAATGGTCTCAAAATTCTGAATGAATATTGGATGCATGGCGCATAGTCGAGCTAACTGCCGATTTCAATTGTTTTGTATAAATTTTTTCCTATATTCGATCGTTTTTGTTCTGCCTCCACATTGATTAACGAAAGTTCTTGGCAGAGCATTTGAACTCCACTTGTCTTCTCCTTCTTAATAGGTTTTATGCCATAGAAGGAGAGGGCGAGCAGAATTCGAAGGTCATTCATTTCTCAATGTATTCAAATTCCAATAGCTGTAATTTGAAAGGTTGACTTGTGATGTATGGTAGAAAATGAAATAGCCCGAATCCTGTCAAAGAGAAGTGGATCGGGCCAATGGGTTTGGTTACCATAGCCACGAGCTGACAGATGGGAAATATCCTTTTATTTTTTTGAGCTCGTTCCGTGAAGTGGTCATTATTCTCAGATAACATATTTGTAATGAAATGGTAACCGTATTCGGACTCCGATGGTGAATTATTTGCAAATCATGCTTAGCCCTGGTCACTTCATAGCGCGGTACCCGGTTAGGCCCTTTCGTACCCCTTGCTCCTGTTGTTCTGGTCAAAGCGTTAATTTGAATAAAAAGCACGGATTAAGTGGGAATTATAAAAAAGGGGGTTATTGGAATACAAAAGTGGTGAAGTAATAGGTGATGAGGAGTGGTGCGAAATTATACTGGAGCTTTAACTTTGAGGTAGGGTTAGGAATTTGAATAAAAAAGGAAATAACTTAATAAATAATCAATTATATGAATGATTACTAAGGATTGAAAGTGCAAGGATTTCTGGGCAGTAATAAAAGTGTCGTAAGGAGTCAGAATGATTTGGATCTTCTTCTTGTACTTTTCTCGAAGATGTTGATCCCAGGCAGTCGCAGGGTTGTCCCTGTTCTTGTCGGCCGTCGCCGTTTTCCCCGATCTGCAATATTTTCCACCACTACCTTGGTCTCAAAGTGGTCCCTCTTTATCGAGTCTCTTCACCTTTTCGTGGCTGATTTCCACCAAGTTTCATTTGAACTTCTTCATCCACATTCTACCCTTTTTCATTTTTCAACTAATTTTTTAACTGAGGTGTACTTTAGAACTGTTTGGGTCTCATCAATTTCAAATTTCTTCTTGGATTTGAGGTTTTGGTTGAAAATGGCGGCATTGTAGCGGAAAGTGTGGAAGGAAACAGGAAAGGCTCCCTTAAATTTCTGGCTACAGTATTCTCTTGGAGTGATGACCGTTCGTATTCTGACCATTACCCCTCATCTAACCTCTTTTGGGTAGGTTCATATTTGAAGACGGGAGCTACTCAGCTCTAACTCGCCTTAAGCCTACCTCTAGCTATCGGAGAAAAACTTTTCCTTGTCGATAGCTGGGCGATACAGAGTGTGAACCGGCGGCTCTTTCACAGCCTCTCTTGTGAACCTCACACAGATGTCAATGATCCTTCTCGCTGACGTCTAATGCGGCGTCTTTTCCTGTCGTGGACGACAATCCCACAGCTTAGTATTGATTCTGAGTGAAAATTCGCTTACGCTACACTCGAGCGTTCTTTGTAGGTTTTACACTGAAACATTTTGTGACTCCAACCGTTGTACACAACCTCCTCTCTTCGATTTTACTCGTGGCTTTAGTAATCTTTTTTTATTCTCTTTCAAAAAGCTAGGACGGAAAAAATGATAGACTTGCGCCAGACGATTTTTTCCGCAGAACTTCTTCCTAGGCTATGAGCCGGGGGGTTGATACGACTTCTAACCATTGTGGCTAACTATGGTTTCTCCAATAGTCACGATAGGGTGAGCCCACAGGGGCTGGAACCACGCTCATCACCCTCATTATTTTGTAGGATCCTGTTCAAAATTTGCCGGTACGACATGGCGAGTTCTATGATCTGAACCATGTCCAGGTCATAGAAATCGCTATGCCGTACCAGCAATGTCCGATTAGAGGACTTCGCCAAGTCGTATGTATCTGGCTTTTGGGCTTTCTTACGGAGGTCTCCTTGTGAAGCAGCAGTGCTGGAACATTTTCTGAGTAACAGATGACATCCTCTGCAGCAAAAACAGAAGGCTGACTGATTAATTGCTTCAAAAAAAGTCGTCGTGTGGAACAAATTAGAATTTAACAAAAACAAAATTATCGATCATTCTGGGTAGTTCGAAATGCTTTGTTCAGCGTGAACATTAAGCCGCTTCATCTTTTTATGGGGGTGAGGCTATAGCGGCCCGTGAAGTACCATCTATCGCGTCAGGCTGAAGTGGGTGAAGTGGTTAAGAAGTGCCACGCACCGTGAAACTCATTTCCAAGAAATGAAGAGCTTTTATATTTCCGATGCAGACTTTAAATTTTGATGGTGCATAATGAGTTGATCATTACACTACACATTATTCGTATTTCCATTTATTTATTTATTTATTTATTTATTTATTTTATAGGCATGTTTTTACAGTTTTTGTTTTAGATTAGCCATAATTATTATAGCATGTATTAGTTATACTTCATTATAGCATGTTTGGTTATATTTTCGTAGTTTCATAAGGGTGGTGGTGATGTAGTGACAAGTAGCGCTTACCACACACGAATGCTCCAGAGATTGGATCCCGGATCGACACTGGCCCAGGTCAATCAACTTTCTATCCCTCGGATTTCAGTAAATCTCTATCATAGTTCTTCGGGAGAATAAATGATCTGGCGTGAGCATCAGGTGACCTTTTCGAGTCATTGTATAGGCCACATGCCCATTCGAGCTCCTGTACGATTTTTAATGCAAGTCGGGTGCGTAGCGCATACCAAGAAACAGTCGATTGATCCCAAACTAATCACACAGGTTTTATATTAATCGCAGTGAGCTCTTGTTACGAGAAAACTCCGATTTCCTTTATCATCAGCTTCTCGCAGTTCCTTGAACAGGGTGAATGCTCATTCAAAGGGCGTCCGTTGTCAAACGGAAGTCGAAAACATGGCGTAAGTCCAAACAACTGGTAACTGGAGCAGATGGTCTAGAGTTAACGTAGGGTGTTACAGAGATTTTTTTGTTGAAAATGATTTATACTCTATTTTTTATACAGTTATTAACCACAAGTAGCAAAGTTTGACAACTCAGGCCCAGCCCTATTTTTGGATGGGAAAATGAATTTTTCTGCCGTTGTTAACACCATACAATCTAATCAAATCAGTTACACTCACTTCCAGCTCTTCCATGTCTCAGTCTCATTCTTCTTCGTTTCCCACATTGTCTCCGCTAGCCTAGCTCGACCTCTCTTTTCCGTTCGCCAATTCTCCGTCACCATCATCATCAGCAACCGACGAGCATGACTGCTGTTCTCGCCCCCCGTCATACGTCCAGCCCGCTAACCTATCGATTGCCTTTGTGTTTGAACCAAGCAGATCTTCTGTCTTCCCCATGCAATCTTCCTACACATCCTCATCCATTCGGCTCCACTTAAGCCACCTTAAAGGCTTCTTTGGCTATTTTCATTGTTTCGGCACTTTGTTTACCTTTTGCCTGACGGCCGAACACATTCACGCACCCGTGTGAGGTAGCTGGCTTTGACTGGCCAGATATCTGCTCCCTGAGGGGCAACCTTTGAGGGTCACAATAATTGTTGTCCATACAAATGCTGCATTACTATCGCAGAGCGAAAACGGCGACATTTCTCCGCTGAAATGTGATAGTACAGTGACGGGTTTTTCGCAGTGGGGACTCGATAGCATGACTAAAACATGCTTGAATTTCGGCCCGACTCAAATCCAACGGTACACATGTGAATCATCGTCCCGTTAAATTCTACGAAAACAGTGACGTACGTACCTTTTACGGATTCGTTTACGATTTCAAACTGGGGCAATATAAAAACGGGGACGTGAAAACAAATTTTTGGAATAAATTTTTGGTCTCTAAAACATCCAGCCATTTGTCTATTTGATGCACAAACTGTACATGTCATCGAGTTTGAAGCCTTCGATGATATCGCGGAAATTTGAACCAGAAATGTAAACATACCAGGCTAAAAGAGGAAGTTTGCAGTGAATTGCTGTATTTTTGTAGAAGGAAGATATTTTCGATGGAGAAATTCTTTTCCTTCATTATTTCGGATTGGGGCTCTTTCAACATTCTCGCTGGTTTCTATCTTAATAAGAGCAGCTATGTGCGTACGGTCAAGGTAGATTTATTAGAAAAAATATTAAAAATATTTTCAGCTATGAAGGATATATGAATAAAAAGAATGTCAATTAAAGGATAAAGTTCTGGAGCATTAGGGGGACTCCGTTAGAGAGAATCACGTCAGAGGGATGCGACCACACATTCGACTTCCATTCAGACTCGTTGCGGAGTATTGAAAACGTAGGTAGCCTACACAATGAATAGCAGTATCCAGCTAATGTACATGTCAGTGCTTTTATCCTCCTAGACAAGTCTGGTACCAATTCACCGACCCCGGAGGGATGGAAGGCTTGGTTGGCCTAGACGGGCATCGATCCGGGATTCGAACCCCTGACCGTGCGTGTGATATAGTGCGCCACCTGCCACTACACCACTTCGGCCTTATTAAAGAAATACATTCAATATAATGCAGTAAACTTTAATATGATACTGTGATCTTTCGCCAACTTCTTTCTTCTTCCTCTTCGCTTAGGAGCCGATTAATGCCCAATTTTTTCACTTTCGGACCCCACCATCCTTTTCCTAGAGTCGGTGGTCACTGAGGGTAGGTCGGTTGTCGAGGTAGGTAACCAAAACAACCTCCAATGCTACTGAGACAAGGTGCTTCTTCTCTAGATCCTCCCTTTTGGGTTGGCATTCGTATGAACGAAGATTTTTCCGCATCGTCCATAACTTTATCGTGTACACCCTGCACCTTCAGAGGAGTAGGGAGCCCAACACTGTTTGAATTCTACATATACAGTGCGTAACAAAAGTATGTGGACACCCCAATATTTTCGTTCACCGGGCTTGCCAGCGAATTTTGAGCAATAAAACTTATACCATTCGAATCCTGCTATGCGAAAACCTAGAATTACCTGTTCTTTTGAAATTTTCAAGTAGCTCTTGCTTTGTTTTAATTCGAGGGAAAAGTCTTCTTTGTAACAAAAGTATGTGGACACCCGAGTCAGATCCGACTTTGGCGCGAAAATCCCGATGCGTTTCCGGTCATTTTTGAAATAACCGGTGTGTCATCATGCCTGTACGTGGTAGGCTTCTCTCCGAAGAAGAACAAGCGCAAATCAGGGCTCTTCATGAAGCCGGACACTCGAATAGACAAATTGCACGTCAGCTCCTACATGCATTGGAAACTACATTCAAAATCCCGGTGCTTACCGCTCAGCTCGAATAGTGGGACGACCACGAAGCTTGACAGCTCAAGATCACAGAAGAATAGCTCGAATGGCCTCGAATTCCACCTTATCTCTGAATCAAATTCGTGCTTCAATGGGATTGGCGGTCTCGAGGATGACGATATCGCGGTCCATTCGATCAAATGAGCACATAACACGAGAGGTAATGAAAAAGGCGCCCCGTCTAAATGCTCAACACAAAAATGCAAGGCTGCAATTCGCACGCAGGAACATGGCAACTTCGTGGGACGAGGTACAACTTTTCGAGAGGGTTTGAAGTTAAGTTTAAACGTCATTTTCTGCATGTTTTCCGTTTAGGTCATCTTCAGTGATGAAAAAAAGTTCAACCTGGACGGTCCAGATGGATACCGTTACTACTGGAGAGATCTTCGTCACGACCCGCTAATCCATTCGAAGCGAAACTTTGGTGGGGCCACATTAATGGTTTGGGGTGGCTTTGGAAGCAGCGGCAAATTGGAGCTGGCATTCCCTTCATGCCGGATGGATAGTCAGGAATATCAGGAAGTGCTCGAGTTCCACCTCCTGCCCTTTCTCAGAAGTGCGCGACGCAGGGCACATGTGTTCCAGCATGATAATGCATCTGTCCATGCCTCACGGTCTACGAAGGAATGGCTCCAACGCCACGGTGTTGCTGTGATGGATTGCCCAGCCTGTTCCCCTGACTGCAACCCCATCGAAAACCTATGGGGAATCATGGCTCGGCGAGTCTATCTCAATAACCGCCAGTACAACTCCGTAGAAGAACTGAAGGCGGCGATCTCAGCTGTGTGGGAATCCATCGACGACACGACCATCACAAGTTTGGTTCAGAGCATGCCCAATAGGATGTTCTAGCTGATCAGGCACTCAGGAGGGCTAATTGATTACTGATCTCATTCATATTCTTTTTTTTGTACAGTGTCCACATACTTTTGTTACAAAGAAGACTTTTTTCTAAAATAAAAAAAAGTAAAAGCTTTCTGAAATTTCCGGAAGAACAATTATTCCAGGGTTTTTCCACCCGAATATTCGTATAGTAGTGGTGTTTCAGCTCAAAATCAACTGGCAAGCTCGACAAGCCAAAAAAGTGAGGTGTCCACATACTTTTGTTACGCACTGTATCATGAGGTGAAGCATATATTGCTTCCTCAGAAGTGAGCCGTCCTTTGTGAATTTTCAGTTTAACGTCCTCCGAGAGGGAGTAACATCATTTTAGAGCGGTTCGGGAGAAATTTTCAGTGGAGGTTCTCCCTCGGAACTCTCATTTTGCTCACTACCTCAGAGAAGACATCTGTTTCTTGCTTCTCCAACCGCCCTACCAAACAATCCTGGGAATCGTCGGATTGGAATTCATCATCTAATGTGCACTATCCTACGTATTATAGGAGTACACAGAAAAATCTTCGGCCGTGGCCCCTTACAATCCTCCTTTTTTTCATCTTTTATGTTTTATTAATATTAGATTCCCTCAGGCATACAGTAGACGAACAGCACTTTCATTGAGCCTCTTTTGCTAGAGCAACATTGATGAAATGAGACAAGCATCCATGAAAAGCTCTCGCGAGAGAAAATTGTGAGAGGGGGCGCAGAGAATTCCATCAGCTCTGCTCCCTCCCCTTGCTTAGATGCACCCCGAGAAAGTCTCAAAAATTCAATATCAGCCACTTAGCTCGTAATGTGCTGAGTTATGGCCAGGGTAAGGAACTTGTGCGAGATTGACGTAGGAGGATCGTCCAGATGTGGATCTGAGGATACCCAGTGTAGAAGTGCATTGAAAGTGCAGAATGCATTGTGAAGAAGCCATTCCATCCCTAGGGGGTCTTAACGTTTGTTTGCAAATGCAAAATCAAATGTGAACCTTTCTTCACTCTTCTATAACTGCCTTCTGGGTTGTGGTAATGTTATCTTCACAAGTAGCCATCTTTCTGGTCCTTCAGCTGTTAACTGTGCTCGGCCTCCCGAGCCCCAGATAAACCCCTTAACCCCCCCCCCCCCCTCCCTTACTCTTATTGTAGTAAAAGGCGCCGTTGTTAAATCGCATAGTCCGACCTAGGGTTCTACCCGGTAACCCTTGGAATGTGTTGCCTACGACGCTGTCGTTGGTTGTTTGTTTACATAAGTTCTCCGTTTACTTGTTGACAAGGATTAATTGTAGTAACATGGGGTGTTCACGGAAGTATTGAGATCATTCGCAGTTCCAAGATGCTTGCCAAACCCATATTCGTGAGAATAGGCTTTAGCTCGCGTAAGCGCAAAATCGATACCTATCGTGAAGCACGTAGACAAATGTGGTGGATAGATAGTTCATGGCAAAAGTTCGGCCATGTTTGCTTACCGTTTTGTGTACTCTTCTCGCTTCCTTATGACTAAATGCCTTCTTTGTCGGCTATCTTGTTTGTTCCTACGTTTTTCTTCCCAAATGCGATACAAGTCGTGACTCAGACGAATTTCGAGGCTTCTATGGACTTTTCTGATCAGCTGATATAAGCGATATCTGATTGGTGAGATGGGCCATCAGACTGTAAATGTCAGCACTAATCGAATTATCAGAATTAATCTGAATCATGAGCGTTGAGTCATAGACAAAAAGGAAAACAAAATGAGTCACTGGATTTTCGAAAAATATGATAAAGGATGAAAGGAACGAGTCTTCAGCTTAAATCATTTCCCTTTTCGGGATGCGCTGCCTCAGTCGACCCCCATTCAGAATCTAGTGACATTTGATTGCTATGTGGATTTCCTAATGACCAGTGGTGGCGTTTGATGTACAAGTCAATGCGGCATTAGAAGGATGACAGAATTGGTTGGCCTGAGCGTGTTTCGATACAGGATTCGATCCCTCGACGTTCTGTGCACCACACCACCTCCTTCCGATAATATGACACAATAAAAGAAAATCGGTCAAATACATTGAAACTACAGCTGCCCGTGTTTCTTCTTCTCGTTTTTATTCGTCCTTGTCTGTTCTACCCTTTTCTTTCTCTTTTTATTTTCCTTAGTTGGGCTCTTTCTTACCAATTACTGCTTCCTATGGAGTATCCGGCTGAAAAAAAATCTTACTGACCATCTTCCAATACTCAACTGACCAGATTCCATAAATATTGATTGTATAAGCTATCTCAAACTTTTCATTCAATAAATTCTTGCTTTCCCTTTGTAGCCATACACGATAAAGCCTTTCAGTTCGGAGTCTGACTCACGTTTGGCTCTTGCGGGTGGGAGGACTGCATCATAAGTAAGCAATATATGGGTGGAGGAAAAGCCCTTACTCGCCGAGACGGTGAACAACGGTCTCAGTTACTTCGAACTTTTCCGATTTCCTCAGACTATGTTTTGGACTGGGTGGAGGTGGTGCAAGGGTATGCGACGTACTACTATAACACATGCCTGGTCCGGGACTCGAATATAGGATCGGTTCTCGCCTAAGCCAACCAAGCCTTTTATCGCTTGAGGATCGATTAATTGGTACCAGGCTCGGCTGCGAGGGTAGAAGCACTGACTTGTACATTGGCTTGCCAGCGCAAATCATTGTATAGGCCAGAAAAATCCATGACGATTGGGAAGAAGGAGGGGGGGGGGTATAGCGAAAACAGGGCCGGCTATGTCGAAGACTTTTCGTCCTTCCTTGAGGTCCTAGGCTGAATACCTCTCTGAATTTTCTAGCGACGCTAAGCATTCCCTGAAATGACTAACTTTTGCTAAAATTTCGTTTTTCTTCAAGTTCTTTATATTATTGGTCTGTGTGAAGTGCACTTTCATGCAAGTCAACAGGCCCTTGATTTTGCATCTCACCCCACATCCTAGACATGACTTCAATTTTCTTGAAGTTTTACCGATCATCTCTCCTGTTCCCAGGGTGATCGATTACCTACCCGATCAGGTGACACTCGAGCGAAATCCCTGACCGATTTCATTCGGTTTCAATTTGTTGAACGTACTGCTTTGCAAACTGCACGATTCCATATCTTTGTTTGTAGACTTTTTGTACTCAGACGTGGGTTGATTGCTTCCATCCATCAATATTTTGTGTGACTCAACGAGAATCGGATCATTCACTTCATCTATGTGGCTTTTCACAGGTTCTTTTCTATGGATCAATTTTCTATCTAGGGATTCAGCGCTTATCCGCTTTGGAACCAGTTTTGTTCCCACAAGAATTTCCAATGTAATTGTGAAAGGGCAACTCGAATAGATCTAAATCGGCCATGTCTTCGACTTTACTTTAGCACCACACGGCTAATTGAATGGGTGTCAATCTATACATGGACTATAAAGGATTGACGGTATTCCTGTTCCAATGACGGAGGGTTTCACGCAATAGACGACTACTGAAGGAGGGAATACCTCATCGATCAAAAGGAAAAATCCGACGTACGTGTGGTAGCGATCGAGAATCACCATGAAGGTGACCATTCCTGTGGGTTACGGTACCTTACAGTAATATTCTAGGAACACTTTCGTCTGTTCGTTGTTTGAACGAGTAAGTCGGCTTTCTCGAGTACTAAGCAGCCGTCTCTCAAAGTAAACTGGTGATGAACATCTAGCGCTTGCTTTTTGATGGGTAGGGGACCGTTAGCTGATCCTTCGAGCACCAGTACCAAACTAAAGTCTTCGCCCTGCACAAATCATTACTTTCTACCAGCTCGAAACTATTTCTTTGCAAAGTCAGACGGTCGAAGAGCCGTGGTATCTGTTAGGTCATGCATCGGAAAGCAATCGCTGCGAGATCAGGACGGAAGAATGGAAATATTTCAAAATGACCAGCTCTTTGTATCTCATTGTAAACATTGAGCATGCACCTAGACCTGATCATCTGGGTGGCACAAATGAAGCTCCTACAAGGGGATCCCTAAGAAGTCTCAATGTGTCTGGAATTCCACAGTGAAAGCAGGTGCATGTTGCAATACAAAGTAATAGGTAAATGCCCTTAACCACTGCTTTTTCATATTCCTCTATGAACCTTTGTGGAAAATCGAAACTATCCAATGGTTTGGTTTTCTAGCGTTTTGAATAGTGGAAACGTTTTTCCTCTATGGGCAGAGCCTGACACCACAGGTTTTTATCAAAGAGACCTTTTTCGTACCGAATGGATTTATCGCTTTGAGCACCTGTCCCGATGATGAGGATAGGCGCTATTGGGGAAAGGGCCAGCTCTTTGAATGGAATCGTAAACGGTTTTGCAAAACTGGTATGGAGCGATTAGAACGAAGTCCATAATTTCTTAGAAAGTTCATTGTAAATCGAAATCGATTGGGTTCAAAAATTGGCCGGAACATCTCTTTTCACGAACCAGCATCTCATGTTGGCTCATCGTTGTTAACCGTATGTATTATATGTCAGAGGCACCATATGACCTCATGATATGATTGTTTACCATCATCTCATTTGTTTGTTTTTCTACCACAAAGCTGCTGGCGCGAGCAGCCTTTCTTTGTACGAAAACTCGTCCAATGCTCCTTGGAAGATCCCCATCATTAGACTTTGGACCTCTTATGATTTTGAGATTTTGACATTTTGACCCATGTTTTGCTCTGCTCTGCGATTTCTCTCAAGAGCAAGAAATGGGCCCGTCCTGTGTGAGTGCTTTTTTGTAGGCCTACCAAAACTTGTGAGGCTCCTTTCCTCGATTTGTAATCTGATTATCAGTACAGGGCAGAGGTGGTGTAATAGCAAGTGGTGTACTATCAGGCACACACTGTCACGAGATCGAATCCCGGATCGATACCCGCCGAGGCCACCAAGCCTTCCATCCCTCCGGGATCGCTTAATTGATACCAGACACGTCTGAGAAGCTAAAAGAACTGGCTCCCACATGAGGTGGGCCACCGCAGGTTATTGTATGTATGGTTTCTACTCTCCTTTGGTACGCCATTGCGCTCGTCTCGTTCTCCAACTTCGAATCTCTCTTTCCACTCTTTACAATCAGCTAATTAAATAAGAACGATCATATGGATATAGTCATATAAGTAAATACAAATAAATAAACAAATAAATATACATAGAGCCCTTTCTATGCGTTTTTTCGAGCGATTTCCCAGGACCGGACTTCCGAATGGAGCGCAAGCAGCCTGAATGGCACTGTACCTTACTGAAGAATAAGGATTTTTCTAACTTGAGCGTGATAATTCTTCAACCATTGAGTTCACTATCTGGTCCTTCATTAGATCCTGTCAATAAATGTCAAATTTTGCTGGCATATTCTCTGTCTTATTGGCATTCCGTGCCGGTATTCAGAATGTCTAAAACTTGTGCTAACAGCTTCTGTCGATTTTTCGCTCATGCATTTTTATGACAACGCTCAACAACATTACACCCGAAGTTTTTCTACGTTCGAGCCGACAGTGGCAGCAAAGCGCGAGCCGCGTCGATTCCGGCTATCTGATTGTCTGTCCGAGTCCCCCACGATCCAAGGCAGTACCTTTTTTGACTGGTTGTGAATTCGTTCAACTCCTTGCGTTCTCACAACAGCCACCTGGCTACATTCAACATCTGCGCTGTGGTTCTTTGAAGTAGGGAAAATACTAGCATGACTAAGTGACGGCTGTTTCTCTGTGACGTCAGCGGCACAGCTCATTTTCGCTGCGTGTTCCAAGCTGGAAATCGACCATAAGATCGAGATATCCACTCTTCAGAACATCCTACCTAATCCGTTCGCTTGCAGGTTTTCCCAGCTGATTGTCCTTTCTGTAGTCATTTCCGAGTTTGCTCCTGTGGTAGCTTCGTTCCTCTGCTTTTTGCGAGCAAGTTTCATGGGTCCTTCAGACCAGATTTTTGATTTTAAATTTACCGTCTTCCTTCTTTCCGTATTCAATCTTCGTGTGAAAAAACTCGGTTTCATCCATTGGAATTCGTTCTCAAACCAAATAGCTTCTTTTGGGAGTAATGCTCGAACTTGACTGCTTGGTAGCCTAGGCATCGCTTTTCGGTTCCGGTTTTGTAAAGCCCCTCGGATCAGTGTCAGAAGCTGGTTGGGTTTTTTCAAAAAAGTTCATTGAACTCATAACTGTGAATAAAGCAAGTTAGCTCACAACCTTGTGACCAAAGGGGTGAGGCTCTCTACAGTTATGATCCGAATAAATCAATTATTTTCTCTGCCTTCTAGCATATAGCATACTTGTGATTTATCGATCAAAAATTGATTTTCGAACCATCCTCATCATGATCAAATCGAATTACCACAACGAGTTTTCTCATCAGCAATCGATTCGATCGCTGATGTCTGCCTAATCGACTGAGACGAGCCGTCTTGGTGGTGGCCTTTACGATTGTGGCTATTCATAGGAATTGTTTGAATGTCCATTCATGTGACTGAATCGCTAAAATCGCTTGATATTTTCCTTCTCCTAAGCATCCATCCATCTATCAATTCATTTGACTGTTTCAGTTGGTTTGCCGGCCTCAAAGCCAAGATCTCACAACTTGCCGGTATCTCAGAGTGGATGAGCCAACTTGGTATTGGAGACACTCCCACTACCACTACTGCTGTTCAACAAAAGAATATGGTCAGTTACATCTTCTACTAAGCTGGCCATTCATTTGCTTTTCTTTTTTCGTTATTTATTCACTGTTATTTATGCTATTTATTTTTTATTTGTACATTGTACGTTTGTCTTCGTAATAACAACTCACTGTCGGAAAATTGTGTCGTATCTGGTCGATTTTTTTCTCGGATTTTTCCAGGAGCTTTCTATTCAAAACGCTGGGAAATAGCGTTCAGTGAGAGTGCATATCAGACCAAACTCAAATTAAAAATTGCAGTTTACTCCCAGTCAACTTACAAGTGGTATTTTCATGTTGGGGATAAAGTTATGCTTGTAATGAACGACAACATTCCCCGCACCTTCCAGGCTAACAATAAGGGGCCCATACGTTAGTTTCCTAATGACAGGAATTTTGTCAATTCCTGCCTTCACCTCGGGTTTTGAATTGTTTCACTTTAAACGGCTAATCGGTGAAAACTATCGTTTACATAAAGTGCAGCCATTTTTGAACTTCGAACATCCTCCTGGCCCATCGTTGTGGCAGCGAAGACTGTCCCTGAATGTCCAAGCAAGTTCGGCGTTCGTGTTTCTCGAACTTCTAGAATTCAGAGACTAGAAAGAGTAAGAAAAATGTTCCTTCTAAATCAGTATGCCATTAATCAGGCCATTCAACTACTTCCTACGAAAATTATTTGCTGGATTTGAAGATAGCAATGGTGACCTTGACAAGTTGGGTGACACACCACAATTCTATCGGTCGTTCAAATTAATTACCAATGCTTTCATGGACAATCGGGAATTCAAAGCTTGCTACACATGAGCTTTTCTGCCAAGATTCTCTCTAGCAGGCAGGCACAGGAACTCTAGTCTACTCTTATCGCGTCACAATGCCTCTTAATAGCCATACAATCGAAAAGCGTAGATATAATTCATGAAGGTATCATATATACTTTTTGATCGCCCTTCAAATTACTGATGCGCAAAGAACTCAAAACGTATATTTTACCCCAAGACTTCACCCTCATCCAATATCGATTAGAATCCGTTATCGTTTTTTATCACCTATTACTACTTTCGATTATTAATCATCCATTCATTTCCTTTGATAGTGTTCCAGTACTCTAATTATTGACCTTCAGCAACCGTACATTATTACCAGTGTTTATCACTTTTTCGCAAAGGATGATGAGAATGGTTGTAGTATAATGATATTGATATTTGTTGAACCTGTTGGCTCGCACTGTTGAAGCTTTCTTCAGTTCGTAGTATCGGAGCCGCGCTTAGTCCCCATTATCCCGCTTCTTTCCTAGTAATCAAGCTGTTCCGTGCTCGTATCCCAAACATACGCACCCCGGATATCTGCTCGACCGATGGAAGTTCGATTTAGAAGCGGTGGTCGTAAGTGGGGCTGGGGTAGGCTGCGACCAGGCTCACTTACCATCGTGTTTCTCAGCGTCAATGAATCGGTGTAAGGCTTTCATGCCAAAGCAAAACGTGGTCAGTCATATTGGCAGATCTAGCAAGTTAATGTTAAGATCTAAAAATGCATCCAAATGCTGCAATATTCGGTTTGAATCGAATGTGGGGATGACTTCCAATATCGGCCTATCAGTGCTGGGAGTTCAATCCGTTAAGCTACATTGTTGACTGTTCATTAAACCTACTACGACCTTCCTTCCACTCTCGTCGATCTGCCTTTCCTTTTCTTTTTTGTCCCTTTCAAACCCAACTGATTTACAACCTACTGAATTCACGGGCCAAATATACATATATACCTACCAGGATCCAACTGGGTAAAAGTTTAGAATGTATGGAGTACCTATGAGAACCAAAACTTACTTTTTCAAGCACATTTGTCAACTACGAGCATTCCATGAGTTTTTATTCTCTGGAACTCCGCTAGTTTCTCGATTATGTGATATGGGCAGTGCCTGGAATTTTTTCTCGAAATACTTTCACATCTGGCATTACAATATGCGAAGTAGTGCGAAGACGAGGTTGCCTACCATAAATCAATATAAAAATACCCATTGTAACTGCTTACTAAAAGTAGCGATCCGTCTCGATGTCTATTGAAATGACTGCATGGTTTCGTAATAAAATCGAATCTACAGGAGGTTCAACATCGAATAGATTATTTTTAACTACGATGTCTCCTGTCTTCAGTGCGATAGGGAATATCCTATGGTTGAAGGTGTTCTTTTCTGGGCATATTATGTTGAGTAAGTGCATTTTTAACTATTCATTTTTTTATTCATGCAACGATAGTAGAGTTGGGGAGAGAGGTTACTTCATAGCGGCTTGGACGAAGTTGTAAATTTCCTTTTGGGTGCTACCAGCAGTTCATGAGACGGACAGGAAAAGGGCCAACGTTCCTTCAGGATAGGACTGGGTTGATGTACACTGGAACCAAATACTGCTATAAAACAAATGATTTACTATACTGCTGACAGGATACACCTACATTTTTACTTACTTGATTTTCTCAGGCACGGAATCCATTTGAATACCCAAACGATATGTTCGGGGAATAGGAAGTGAGAATGGGAAGTTGTTATATTACAAGGCTAGCGAAAGTGCGAAGGCTTAAATCGTCAAAACATCCACAGAAAGCTCATCTCTGAACAGATACATCATACAAGAGTGGTGTCACTCTGTAGCTTATCACGTGGGCTCTGATGGTACCAGGACCGAAGGCTGGCACGTCCAAAGCCGTCTCGCTCATGAGTTTGGGAGCCTAACCTTTACATGACCAGCTGCTCATTTAAAAACATTAGACTGATAGTCATTGTGATTACTGTACTACCAGGAAAGGCCTCGTTGATCGAAGGTTCCTTCCTTAGTTTTCTCTTTTTTATGAGTATCCTTCGTTACATCCATCTTGCATTTTTATAATTCAGTCAATATTTTGTATTTATATCACTGTACTTTATAATCATCCTTAAAAGTGCACATAGTATCGTGTCCATGAAGCAGCAGAACAAATTGTACCCGGATGTTCTTTCCTACGTATTCTACTCGTATGATCATCGGGGATGCTTGGTGAATGATCAGGCCCTCAATGTTGCCGATATGTCATGCCTGCTCGTAACTGGGGAAGTGGACATGTCATCTGATGATGCACTTGTGAAAAGGTACCCCGGTTCTAACCGAGAGAATTTCTCGAAACTGCTTGGGAGGATCGAGGTAGTCAAATATGTCTTCACATTCCCAATCTCTCATTGCTAAGGCGGAGTCGTCTCTAATCGACCACGGAGAATTGAGCCATCCGAGTTTTTGGCAATTGATTTATGACATGTGGAATGCATTACATTACATTGCCGAGTTGTGGTGTAAAGAATCGACGACGGGAAAGTTACTCCAGTTGTTGCTACGTCAAAGGGTTAGATGGTGAAATATTGGGGAGTATTGACTACGGCATCATTGCGTATAATCCTCCCAGGAACATGCATATTCAGTAATCAAGATGTAAAGAATCGAATCTTTTCATGTTAATCAACCTACCCTCTGGGCCTCATCCAAGCGATCGACTTCCATACAAAACCTTAGTGACGTTTTGTATGTGTCTATACAATGGCATGCGGCTGTCATTGGATGAGCAAGTCAGCGCTTTCATATTCCTAGAAGGGTAAAGTATATAATCCACCCGAAATGGATTGAAGGCTTCTTTGGTCTATGCAAACATCGATATGGAACTCGATCACATGCATGTACTAATGTAGTGCGCCACTTGTCACTACACTACACCTCATACCTTATTTTGGTACAAAAAAATAAGGTATAATATTTTCTTGAAAAGGCATTGTTTTGCAGGCTTCGCACTTACTTCGGGCACCCGGTCACCCAGTGACCAAATCTAAATCTCATCTCCCATCATCGCTGTGTTGATTAATTAGAAGGATTGCCTTTTCCTTTTTACTTGGTACGAAATAGAATCTTGTGGTGCCCAAGATGACCTCCTAGTGTTTTTTATCATTTTTGTTTTTTAACTCAATTCGACTTTTTCATTTACATTTTTCTTTTTCTGGTGAATTCAAAATGTTTGCCTGTTTACTTTGAATCCAAGTGAAAACACTTTCTTCAAGAGCTAAGAAACTACTAGAACTATAGAAGAACCTAAACCTATACCAGTTGACTGTAACTGATTGAAGAAATGAACTTATCCTTCTATTAATTGGTCCCCTCCCTCTTCATCGTGAGATGTCTTGATAAGAAACAAACTCCACCGCTCTTCAAAAGGTCTCATTTTTTCCAAGGCAATTGTGAACAGTAGAGAAAGGATAGCATGAGGAAAATGCTGCTGGAATTGCTCTCTCTATACATTTATCACGGAATGTGCCTTCAATCAATTATCAGATTATTTTAGTTGTGTGTGGGATAATCCCCTGCAGACTGATGCAAATGATGTGCTATAAGCCAGTGGAACGCTGTCAATCTGTCTAACACCCTCAATATGTAGCAACGGCCTGTCACTCCCTTGCAGTTACAATTCCCCATCAATTACTTTTTATCGAATCCCCCATTGCAAAGACCCAATCTCCCACGTTGCTTTATCCTCCGACGTCATTGTCGTCAAACCCTTTGCATTATCATTATCATGCCGTTCACTGGATGACTTAGGAGGATAAGGTGCATCACAATGAAGGAGACGTCGTACTTAAGTGTGACTAGTCATTTTTATAGGGAATACACAAACCCTCCAACCTTCCAGGGTAGGTTGTCTTGTACAATGTCATTCTGGAAAACTGACTCTGACTGAAGGATGCTGGAGAGCGGTGTCTGGGATCTGTAATCAAGGAAGTTTTGAAGAAAAAAGGATTATTGATCAAGAGAACGACATACGAGTCAGTGCTTCCATCCTCCCGAATGAAGATGGTTTCAGTCAATCGACTCAGATGAGAGGGAAAGGTTCGGAACGCTTGGGGGATATCAACCTCTAATACGACTCCCGAACGATACTTGTACTTGCGTCAGTGTACCCTTGACACTACATCACCTCCTCCTCAATAAACGCGGTAGGGTGAAAAAGTAGGAGCTCCAATACTCGACCCGATCAGCAGATCATAACAATGAAGCGTAGCGTTGGGGTAAAAACAAGTGGGAGCTCATTTGATTACAATTTCATCTGATCCCTCTCGTACAATGCCCGGGGTCTGGTTTTTCGGATTTCCAACGAATTCCTTACCTCCCTTCCAGCTTACGTCGTGGAAGCCACTCAACGCCCCCACTTAGACTTTCCATCTCAATCCAAAACAGTTGACGTTATACCTTCTTACTTATTCGACGAGATGAATAAACAATCAACATAAGCAATAAACATGTGAGAATTCATGAAACAATCCAGTCACTTCATTCCCTTTTCAAGGACTTTCAAGCCATTTTGCCGTTAGGGAGCTTACACGAGGCCCTCGCGTTTGGAAGTGTTATGTGAGTGATAGTGATATGATAGTTCATTTCAAGCTAATGTTCTACTCCGAAAACCCGACCTTCAGGCACTAAGAGTAAGCCGTTCCGAATGTTCTTACTCGTTTTTTCCTGGACGCTTTCTCTCTGTGGATTATGGACTTTGTGCTGTACAGCTTTTCGAACAGCAAATCCGCTAAATGGATTTTCAATGGCCCTTTAGGAGGTCGGGAGTGGTCGGCTGGTGCTCAAATTTCGTCGTACAGCGTGATTTGCGACCAGAAGCAATAGGACATCAAATGGTCCGAAGTCATAGCCAAGATGACGGAATATTGGAAAGAAGTAGAAGAGAGAATGTACCAGATGCAAAAAGTTTGAAAGCGCATCAAAAGACGTTCTGTCTGACCGTTAGACGGGTATTTCCAATGATTCTTGTGGCTCAAAAAAGGTCATTAGGTCCGGTTCGGCTAGCGCGAATTAGCTGCAGTCATTCCTGGGACACTCCTGATATCCAGCCTCCGATATGTTCCTCTCAGAAGCACCCAAACCCGTCTCCATCTGGCTCGCAATCGAACCTAATGTCACATTCTGAATTGGAATGTTTTCACTTTTGTGCTACCATATGCATATGTGTGCATGTATGGTAAATTGTTCATTGAGTATCTGAATCTAGTAGTAGAAGACAAATTAAGGTGGAAAAGAGGCGGAGTTCCCAATAAAAATCGCAATGATTGATGTGGGTCCCATTGAAGTCACCCTCACAAAAGATTCTCAAGGGCAAAACTATTCAGAAAGTTTTGCTACAGCGACTCTGCAGCAAAACCGCTTAGACGATTTCAGAAATGGAAATGAGGCAATGGGAAAGTCGGGCTGTCCGGCAAACTTTCCCTCGACACGCAACGACGTCACAAAAAAGGCAGGCGACATCGGCACACAACGAAGGGATCCACACTTGAGGATGTCACTTGGCATGGGGAAACATCAAAATGTCAAACAACAGACTTTTCGTTGGCCCACGTTGACTTCTATAGGATACGCCATGAACCAAACCTCGAACCGATGTTTTCATTCCAATAGAGAATAAGTAGGCGAGTGGATTCAATCTGTCTAACATGCACCTATATAGCAGTCTCTTTTGGCAAGTGGTAAACAAGGGGGCTTCTAGTTCAAGGGATCAAAAAGCGGTGCCCGGCAAGCACATTAGGAGTTTCGAGTCCCAGTGGAGTCCTTTCGTATTCCTATCCGCCCCTACAAGCCTTTCTGTACTCAGCGAAATAAAAGACTCAACTCGATAAGGAAATCAAACTTTATTTTTTACCACTAGTTCTTTTCTGTTATCGTTGCTTATTTCTGTTTTTTTCTCAAAATGATTTATTTCAACCGAAGAACTACATCTTCTGCTACTGTCGATATCAGGACAGAAAAGTGGTTGAAAATCGCTTGTTCCGATTTGAATTTGGATTTATAGTCTTGTCAGTCGACTTGCTATCTATTTGAACCTTAATATTGTCTTCCTCACCCTACTGTTTTCAGGCATCGCCAACAACCTCAGCTCGTCGAGAAGTGGATGATGACTCGATATCTTATCATTCCATATCTCTCGATGACTGTACTGCCATGCCGGAGTGGGATGAAGAGGTAAGACCATCCATCTGGTTGATTTTTTCAATGTACAACTAACAAGTACGTCCAACACATAAATCGATTAGCATCAACATAACATCAACATTTTCATTCATGCATTTTCATCCTTTTTCAGACATTATTATTTTTATTTGTATTTCTGACGTCGCCTTGTGTTACATATTTGATAAATGAAGTAAAATGTCCATAGGTCGTTAAATTTCAGCATTGGGACTTTGGAGCTTCGTTTCTGGCTGACCTGGATTCGTCTCATGTATGGAATGATACGTTAGAACGACAGCATTTTGGTCCGCTTAAGGGTTTACTCACCACTGGTGGCACGAAAGCCGACAGTCATCGATTTGTGTACGATTTTTTAGTCGTCTTTCCTATTTTTTTCGTCATTCCTACTCGGTGCGTGTTGTAATTTCAGATCCATTACACTCGTTCATCCAACATGGTGCGATAAATGTGGCGATTTCATTTGGGGTTTACTGAAGCAAGCTTCTAAATGTGAAAGTAAGTCTAAATATATTGATATTATTATTATATTTATTGTTCTTTGAGTTTGAGTGATCGAAAAAAGAGAGAATAGCCACTGTCAGCCGGTTTTTCGAGAATGTGCCATGCTTCTCATACCTGTTTGCAATTGTGGAGGCATAAGAACTCGTTTCATTCGGCCAATGCTATTTCAAAAAGTCTTCCGATTAAGTGCAGAGCTTGAGCTTCCGATACAATCATGGGTTCCCATTTCTAACCTCTAAGAAATGAAATTGGTAGAGTTTGAACTTAATTTCTGTATAATGGGTATGTAGCGCTAAACCCGACCCGCTCACAGCTCCTGACGGCGCTTGGCCTGATGCCTCACATCGCACCGTGTTTTTGTCGGTTGTTCTAATAGCTGGCTATGCGTTGTAGTGTTCGGAAATGAAGAACAGTACTTGGTTTCTGGGAAATGCGCTGGATACGCTTTCGAAGGACCCGGTAATTCTTTTCAGAGCGAACGTCCGTTAACATCGTTCTCACTCTTTTACACGACCTTATTCCCGTTCCATCATATTGCGCATTTGTTGTTACTGAAAAACTGAAAAGCTTGACTGCTTTTCTTCTGGAAGATTCTGACTTCTTTTCAGATTGCAACTACACCTGCCATAGTCGATGTCAAGAATTGGTGACGTTAGAATGTCGATCAGCCGGTTCATCGCTAGCATCCGACGAATTTCCCTCCATCTATCCCAAATTGCTTGATGGAACCCTGGGAACTATCCCGAAAGAATTACATCTGCCACCTCTCCAATTACATTCATCATTTGGAGATTCCGACAAGGAGAATGAGACATGTTTCGAGGTAAGCCCGCGTCATTCCACTCCTTCCAGAGCTCTTTTCGTTTTTTTCGTTTTCCTCTGAGTGCCTGCAAGATGGCAGCATGATCGGATTATCGGCTCGTTTTGAGAAGCTTGGGAAGGGTGATGTGGGGGATTTACGGAGCCGAGCTGTTTTTGCAATATTATTTCTGTGGCTAATGTTTTCCATCTAGAATCCGCTATTCACTCCATCAAAGATGTCCCGTCCTGTTGAACCACCCTCATCATCCGCTCCTAGCCGCCAACCCAGAGAGCAGCAAGAGCCTCAAGAACCTACTACTAGCCAGGTACAGTTGTCTTCACTTTCCGTTTCCACTTCATCTAAATTGCTCATTTTTGACTTTACGAATTAGAATTTGCCAGTAGGCTTCATGTGAAAGTAGGTGTAACGAACTGAGCACATTGCTTTCTACACCATATGGCTATCGGAGCTATCTAGTTTTCTGGTGGTTCCCATCAACGAGAGCTTTCTGTAGTAAGAAGGTGATTTCAGAGAAAAACACTGTAGAAAGGGTAATTGTGGGTACGGTATCCTTGCTTAGTTTATTTTCCAGGTTGAGTTCTCAGGAAAATTTCTTTCCGCCCTCATCCTCGAGCTAATCCTTTTTGAAAGGCCCTTCAAAACAGAGTGGTGCCGAATATTGCCCTTTCTTTACCAGATAATGTTGACTCAGGAGTCTGAAGAAACTGAAGGGGTATTACCCTTTGCGTCGGTTCCGCCCTCGATTACAACTCTTTATTAGAGTGGAATTATAAATTCTAAATGGCGAACGATACATTTAATAAGGATGGGTTTTATCAGAGTAATCCAGCACCGTATCAACTGAAAATCCTTGAGAAGATGAATTTTTTTCTCTGACAAGTACATAAATGAGAGCAGTCAGCCAGACAGTATTTGAGAAAAATTTTCCATCCTTCATACCAGATTACCCTGATTCCTGATGAAATGGATGGTAGCATGGAAAAAAAACTGATATCTTGAGCTGTATTGGCAGCTTTTAGCACCTCTTACTACTTCTGTTTTTCAAGTATCCATGTTAAAATCTTCTATGAGACCCAATCGCTAGTTCTGCTGTAGCAACGATGCTTTTTCACCATGATTCATGCGGAAATTTGTCTCGGCAATTGTGATTCAATGTGGGGAAAGCACTCTACATGTCCTTAAGAAGTGTTTTTCCCTGACAACTGAATTTATCCGTCTTCAGCAACAGTCAGTAGCAATTTAAAGTGTGACCACCAAGCTGCATATCATGGCTGCTCAAATTTGAGAAACTCCAATCGCATGGCGTACACCAGCACATAGCTTCAAAGCTTCCCTTGTCTTAGTATCAGCATTATTTTTATTTTTACTAAACTATTACATGATTAAAAATTCGTTTCGGGATCAATATGAAAATGATTTAGACGTTGCGAATATCGGAAGTGTATGTGAAAGAGGACACGCCGTTCGAATGGTCTCCAGCTTATCGTGATGAAAACCTCGCTGAAAAGATAGAAGAATACAATAAGACCAGCGATGGCCTTAGCATGAGAATAGTAGGTCCTAAAACGAATTTCGTCGTGAATGGTGGTTAAAATCGTACGATTTTAGAACGACGACGGTGAGACGTTCTCTGGTCACATTCAAATCCATATGAACCTTACCCGACCGATCAACGTGGTTGCCGGAGAGAAACCGCCCTCAGTGTACGATGTTGTGAATACAGGTGGGTACCAAGGACAGTATTTCTGTCAGGTTGATGCATAAGTAATGTCGGTTAGGAGAAAAAATATTTTTAAAGATTGACCTAAGTCCTGTACCGATTTGTTCTGTCTAATTGATTATCAGCTCGAACCATTTCCTGTTCTGGAGTTTCATGAGCTTTTTCGAAGAATTCGTATTCTTCTAATGTAAAGTAGTTTGATCAAATCTCTTAGTCACTCACGTCATCAAGGTCCACGTCTCCCATGGGTGTGTTCCCATACGGCACGCACCCGCCACGTATTGGGGCGCATAGTGTAGGGGAAGGGGGACGCACGATTCCTGCGATTCTGGGTGCACGCGGCAAACTGCGCGGCGGAATTCGTGTTGATTCGAACGACTCTGACGCCTACTATTGGAGCACAAACTTGTAGTAGAGTGGATTAGTAGGATCAGCTGACCATACCCAACTATTCTACTTCAAGTTTGTGCCCCAATAATAGGCGTCAGAGTCGTTCGAATCATCACGGATTCCGCCGCGCAATTTGCCGCGCGCACCCAGAATTGCACGAATCGGCACACACCCGTAGGGGAATAGATATCTGCTAAAGGGTATGGACTCATGGTAGACGGAGGGTAGGCTACTTACACTTTCCTGACATATTATTCCAGAAGAACTTGTTGTTGTAGGTAGAAGTGGGAGGAAGGCCACCTTTCCCTCTACTCGTTCCTCTTCCCGCTAAAGAATGAAGCCTGTGTTTCGAAGTTTTGTTCCCAACTTCGGGTGGTAAGCTTAGAGGTTAATCAACCCAGCCAATTTGTCTTGTTGTTTCTATTATAACTGTTCCTGAAAACCCCTGCCTCCTCTCCCTTCTATCTTTAACGACCTCACTCCTTTCTGTCTGTCCTTAAAAAACAAAAATCATCCTCAAATGTGTGACATAGCATTATCACAGCAAAGCATTTATCATAGTAAAGTCAGAGAGTCGCATATCAGTGTTGACAGCAAATTATTTTAACAAGTCAAGATAAGATGTGGAATGAGCTCCACTGGGCTTATTGTTCTGAAAAGAACTTTGTAGATGTCGTTGATTCCTCCCAATGTATGGTGAATCACCTCGATCGGCCAGTTTTTTTCCAACGGTCGCTCGTCGCAGGCGACTTGCTCGATTCTCCAGCGGGGTTTCGTTGTTATCAGGAGGTGGTTCGATACGGTTTATGCGATTTTCGCTGTGATAGCGGAGCAGCTGAAATGGATCGGTTCTGATCATATGTGCGAGAGACTCAGAAGAGCTTCTCGAGCTTCAATTCCCCTACCACTTACCGTGCCATCTCCTCTGACTCGCAAACATTTCCTGTCGTACTGTGGCTGTGGCTGTGCTTGTCGGGTTGCTGAAAGAGCCTGCTTCCTATTCGATTCATCCCAATGATGCCCTCAACTTACCACTACTGCTCATTGGACGAGGTAATCGACTTCGTGGACGTAGTGTGGGGCTTTGTGGCAAGGATCGTGGTGTAGACAACGTTCGGGAAGAACTTTGCTGAAATCTTGACGATAACAAAACTGAGGTCGGTTACCCAGTGCTCTGTCTTGCACTCTGTATCCTATGGTCCAAAAGGGCATTGGGCTTGCTGACATCGTCCGATCCGACAGATATCATTTCGAATGTTCAGTGATCGCCTCGGCTTCAGTTTAGATGGTCTTGCACCTGTTTTCGTATGTATGGCAACGGAAGAGGGGTCCACATTGTGGTGGAGCAATTGCATGCGCTTCATGAGCGCTGCGCGGGGTGTTTGCTGCATCGAACCCGGACAGACCCCAATATTCCTCTTTCTTCTACAAAGGCAATGCCCAAGCTGTGGAATATTTAAAGAACAGCTTCCCAGCGCATCCTATGGTCGGTCCATGGAAAAAGAAACGATGGCTTTCAATCGAAATTTCCATTGGAAGGCATGCACTCCTCATTTTCAAAAGTACTCCTCTAAGCTTCTTATCCATCATGCGATGTTCAGGAAAAACGGTTCCAAAAGCCCTCAGAGCTTTGATTTCCCAGCATGTTTTTCCCTAACTCCAATTGTGGGCGACTTATTTGAACACCGAGTAGGAGCTTTTGTTAACGCGCATTCCATCCTCATTCAGAGTCATGGTGGTGATTGGGATAGATGAGTATTCGCTCTTTTTTGCGTCGTTCTAGTGCACCCGCTAATTAATGCAGTGTACTCACCATCCCCGAAAAGTCTACAACTGATTAAATGGCCCAGAACTGACTAAAGCTAATTAAACGAGTTCGGAAGGGTAAGAGAAAGTGCACGGCCTGGGCAGGTATCGATCCAGGGCATCTTTTCGTTTGGTAGGTCATGGGCATGATTTCCGTTTGGATTCCCTTAACCAGGATGTTAAGTAGTTCGGCGGACTCAAACTTGAGTTGAGGTTTAATAATTGCTTGCTATCAAAATTGACCTGCAATCGAAGAGGTTTCGTTTCATAGGTCGGAGAATGCAGTGCGGAAGATGTTGCTTTGATCCTCTCCCTTACAGTCTCGGAATCATTCCTCTGGGCGATTCGCTCTTCGATACCGAGTCGATCGATCAGTATGTCTGTCACATGGGCGGAAATGGCACGAGCCAGTTGCTCCAGACATGCCTCTATAGCGTAGTCGTCCTTGTCCTGGAACAGTTCTTTCACTGAAATAATGCGGACTAACAACATTTCTGACTGTAACTCATATAATTCCCCTCATCCACATATAAGATCGTTTATACTTCTAAATGTGTGCTCACGAGGTTTCCTTTTGTCTTGGGTGCAGCAAAAGTACGTCCCCATTTTGAGCCCTGTAATGTGCAAGAGCAGTGAGCAATCTATCAACTAAGTGTTTATGTTTGCGACCTTCCAGTGGGCCGATAACCTTTCACGGAAAGCCTTTTCCGCGTCATCGCGGAGTTCGCGATTACGCGCGCAAACTCGGTCGTTGCGTGACCTAGTTTCGTGTGCGGCTCTTGCAGCGGCAACTCCTGACCTATTCCGCCACCTTGATCTTTACATAATCATTTATCTCACGTTTCAACGCTGTTTTCACCTCACCGAAATGTATCTCTATCAAAACCGTATCACCTATACAAACCGAAGATGTTGTGCATTTTGTTCATGCTGTAAACAACGAACCTCTAACCGTCGGCCGTTCACGTGTGTCATCCTTATAGTGCCACTTCCTATCCGATCTTTTTTGGCCCAAACGTTAGCCTGGAAAAGACTGTAAAAATGGTTGAAAACTAACAAATCAAGGATCATTCCTAGCGTAGATCTTGACCAGAATCAAGTAGGACTTCGAAGGTGATACTTGAGAGAACGGTATAGAATGCTGCGAGAGGGCTGAACTGGAATCGCTTGAGCAGAGGTCCGACTTTTTTCTTTGCACCCGACTTTGGAACGGCCCTCTTTTACTATTTGTAAAATCGATTTCGATCCGCAAATTTAGCTCGTGCGCAATAAAAGTGATAGATCAGCGCAAACAAGAAATAGGGAATGACAACCCCAGAAGATTCTTGCGAAATCTCTGCCGGACTCCCAAGTACAGTACCTTACGATCCCACAAGTGATCGTAAGGTACTGTACTTGTGTCCGGCGGAAATTCTGCGAGATGCGAGATCTCCAGCGTTTGAGGTCTAAGAGAGTTTGAGTAGAAAAGCAGTCAAACTTGGATACCTCCTGCAAGAGATCGCTGAACATCGAGTCCAAGCTGCCTCGACGAGCCATTTTCTTGGTAATATATCCAAGATAGGAACGAGTATGTCGAGTAAAGTGGATGGGCTTGACGCAAAACGTCAGAAGTCCAACCAAACGAGTACGAGATTAGTAAGAAATGAGAAACCCCAGGGTACCAGAAGTTATGAATGATTTTTTATCATTTCAGGCAAATCCACTACATCTTCCCTACGCACAATCACCTCGTTCTTTTTGCCAAGAAACACGGTGAAGACCATACATATCAACAGCACAATGACGACAAGGTAAGCACTTTTGCAAAGGTGGGAAGGGGCAGCTTAGCTGAAGGTGCAGCAGCTGAGAGGCAGTAGAATCGATTCAGAGCACCTTCTCACGACGAAAGCACCCAGATGACGATTCTGTACTCGAGAACACGAGAGGATCAATAAGTCACGCTAGGCTGTCATCCCAAAAAAACAGCGCCTGAGCACACACAGACACACACAGACAACACTTCTAAAATGCAGTGGCTGCCGGCCAGCTGAAGCCGTCGGCGCCGCTCAGGAGCGCTTCCCGAACGATTCGCACGCAGCTTAATGGCCACACGTACCACCCGCCCCTTTGCCATCAATTTATGCACTCATTAGTAGTTTGTTTTTAAGCCCATCCCTTATATGAAATGCCCTTTGGTGAGTGGAACCTGGAACAATGACCAAGGGAGCCAGGAGTATAATCTAGCGATTTAAAGTATGAACAATGTAAGTAATGGAGTAACGACAGCTCCCAAGCTCTGGGAATTTATCCCTCGTTGGAATTCGTCCATATTTGCCTCGGAGGCAATCAACATGGACATCGTGAAAGCATTCAGGCCGATTGTATCTTCAATTACATACAGGAAGAGGGTAGAGTAGTGCTAGGTGGCGCACTTTTATACGTCCAGTCCGGGGATCGAAGCGCGGGCTGATAGCCATTGAAGGCAACCAAACCTTCCATCCTTCGGGATTGGTTAATTGATACCAGACTCCTCTGGGAGAAGAGAAACGCGGATTGGTATTGCACCTGGCCCGCCCACCCGCAAGTATGTAATTATATGGGCCAGATACGTGATCAAATGCCGTTCTTCCTCTCCATGACGTAAATCCCGAGACTTTCGGGGTTCGTTTTTCTTGCAAGCCAGAATGCCAGTATGACTAGTGGGTGGCCGCACCTTGAGAGCGGTCAATGAACGTCGAAGGCCTTGTTCGATATTTTTAACAACCAACTATCGAACGAAATCAACCCAGCAGGTGACGAAGGCGGTTCAGGGGCGTGCTGTGCAGTAGGACAACTAACCAATTCTTTTGCAAGGCAAATAACAAAGCCATCGCGTACGGTGAGACAACTAGTCAATCGTCGATCTCCAGGAGTACTACTGGTAATAACGTCGTACACCCTTCTCCTTTAACGCTATCCCCAGTGAAGGAACTGTTTAAAATCCATTAACCAATTCTATATTCCAGGCAGATGATCGTCACGTTACTGCGAAAGTTCCGGGTAGCCGACAATCCTCGCAAGTTTGCTCTATATGAATGTGCTCAAGAGAACGACGAACAGACTTGTACCCTGTTGAGTGAGTTGTTTTATCCTTCCAAAGCAAGCCATCTTGACGGGTTATTGGCTTACGGGAAGCGCAGTTAGCTTTTATCGTCCTTCCTGTTTTTCGGGGCACATCTGTGCAAAGAGAGGTCGTCCCTCGTATAGATAGATTCTGCTCCGATTCTCCGATAGTGAGCTTTCGTAGGAAATCGAGAAAGATACACAAAATAGAGAAAGCATAGGAAAGGAGAACAAAAGATCAATGGGAAAAGAGGGGTGAATTCTGCTAGCAGCATGGGTAAATGGGAGGGTTCATCAGACATGTTGGGGCGAGAGGCGTAAGAGCCACAGTACAGCAGCTATGGGAACAAATAAGGAAGTCTGCAGTCAAAGACGAAGCTACGCAGTAGAGGGGAGATCGACAGCTAGTGAAAACGACTCAAGGGTTGTATTCAGGGGCGAAGAGGATTACAGAGTTACGGAAAGCTTGTTCCAGCAAAGAGCTACGGAGAAATGGAACTGAAGTGGTATTTTTGTTTTTGTGGAGTAGGCCCTTTCACCATTTTACTTTCCAAGCTGTAGAGACGTTTGGAACTCAAATTAGATTCAATCCGCTGAATGCCTACGACGACTTGTTGCTATGAAAATTCCTTCATCCACAAAATAACACTTCACAAAGAGGCATGCTTGGAAGAGTAGTCTTTTAGAAATGAAAAGGACATGCTGAGGACAGACGGCATGCTCGATATCCCCCTGATTAGTGCTACTTATAATTGAAGCTGGTCTCCTGTCCGGTGGACTTTGGCAAGATTTGTTTCATCCTGGTTCCCCAATGTTACCATGGATGATTAGGTAGTGTTTGTGTAACGGAATTGATGGTTTCCTTCCATTGCCCAAATCTAGATCCCTGAAAGGACTCAGTAAATACGTGGCGAGAGGAAATGGGTGTTTAGACAGTTGTGACTGTGAAAAGGACAAACAGGTGCTCAGCCATGTACATCCTCAATAACATTGCTTAGTGTTGTCAAACACCCTAACGTCGAGCTCCAAGTAAATGGGTAAGAGTGGAGCATGGGAAAATGAATGAAGGCGAACATCAGTCATAGAATAGGGAGTGGGTGGGGGAGGGGCCATAGCGTTTCGGAGTGGTCAGCCATCAAATCTAGCCGAATGATGGCAATTATCTCATGACGTGCACGCTAGTCGCGCTTGATCTTTATTGCTTCAGCATTTCCACGAGCCGGCATTGACCAGGATATTCCATACTGAGCTGAATGTCTAAATGTTTCAGGGAAAATGACCCGGATATCGGACGACGTCTGTCCACTGAAGGTTGTACTGAGCTGGCAAAACGCCAAATGTGGACGAGCACTTGTATTGCAGGAGAATGATACTGGTGACATCTTGGTTAGTTAATGTTTTGATATTAATATATTTTGGTGTCTCAAGTGTACCTCCTATGATCGCATGTTTCCATAAACAGCTCTCTGCTAACGGCTGAAGATTATACTTCCTGATGAAGGATAATGATGTGAGAGGAGCACGGCTGCTAAATAGTCCAGAGAAGACAAACAGGCCTAACCTTCACCTAATTCTTGTACTAGAGATAACAGCATAAAAACAAATGCCGAATCTGGGCAAGCTCCACCTAATTGTAAACTCCGTTATCAGCGGATGGCCTGGGTTTTCGAAACTCACATACCTCTTTCTTTTATCTGGAATCTCTTACACATAGAATCGAATCGAGGCTAGGAGGACTTCCCGCAGAACTGACCCACACCTGACTTCTGGAGATTCGTTCTCTAGAGATTTTATGATTTGTGTTTGCAAGTGGTGGTACTTTTCTACCATCTAACTGGAAAAGGGAAAGGTCACATTTTCTCAATTCCCGTGTAGGTTTAGTTGTCACTCGTCAGGTTGTCATTCACTTACCTTATCCCTTGAACAGCTAAGGGCTTATCGTCCCCTGAGAGGGCGGCGAGTGGGGGCGGGGGAGGTTTTATTTTGTCAACTAGCCACGTGTAACTGTCTAGTCTCGATGTTCTAGCGATGACGTGTATGTGCAGTTGTCTGTGTCCAATTTAGCAGTAAGCATCCATCTCGACCCTTTGCCCAAAGAGGATTGCAGACGGTCTGAAAAAGTAGCATGATAACGAGAACAAGAATCTGTTTGGACATATGGACACGCCCGACTATGCACGCAATGTCAGCTAACGACAGAGATTTACCAATAGCAATTTCACTGAGTTGATGCCTAAGCGTTTTTGCATCCGTTGAAGTCTGGAAAGGCGAAAGCCATTTAGGAAACTAGATTCCTAAGTGGCTTCCGTCCAAAACGTCAGTCTACTGTTTTTGTGAATCCCGGTTGTCAGCCGAATAACGGAGGTGTGCACAGAGAATGAAAAGCCGAGATCTGTAGAGGGTGTGACCACTATACGGTGAGAAATCCATGACGAACGAGAGTCGGTGAATTTTACGATCCCAGTGAGCAGGTGGTCCCCTATTCGACGAACTGGATGAGCAACTTTAAGGTCTTGAGCTGTCGCTCGACGTACTTGGCGCATGCGTCTTGGGGAAGGGTTAGAACGGGAGATGGGGAAGAGAAAAGGAGGGGTAGGGTTTTGCGTTCGAACCTGGGGTTGTATTAGGGTCTGTGAAGGAGGATAATACCTAATGCTGCAAATGACTTCGGAACCTAGTCAGAAAGCTCTGGAGTAACTGCTGGGAGTATGTCTTGTTTTTGTAGCAATTTGTTTACATAACTCGAAGTCGCTCTCGTTTTTTTCAGCATAATGAGCAAGTGAATAAGTTTGTCGCATAACAAACATCCCATTAGTTGCTTCCAACTCGCTTCCAATCCCATTCAGCGGAACTTTCATCGGCCCAAGTCTAGGAATGAGAACGAGAAGCTAATTCTTTCCTCAACTCTCATTTTTTGCTTAGTAGCCAATTGCCACCTTATCCCATGGTGTATGAGCTCTCGACAAAACGATTAGATAAGGGGAACTTGTGACCCGTCTCTGAAGGTGAAGAGAACTTGGGAAGAGGTGGTTGTCTTCTGACATATCAACAACTAAATCCATTTTTCTTCAGTGGGATGCGTTCGAAGTTCCCGAATTGGACAACTTCCTTCGTATTCTTCGAATGGAAGAGCAGCAATACCAATGGCAGATCAGACAACGCTTCCATCAGTACAGGTAAGTCAGTCTATAAGTTAATGCACAGGTCCTTCGAAATCCGATTTCTTCCAGTTATCACCTTGATCAGGAACTTCGGCGGAGAGGATACTGCATTGGGGAAGAGGTTGACGCACCACCAACTGAGTTGGCTCCAGCGCCACCGGTATGCCGTTTCCTTTTTCCACGACTGGTTGGGCACCGCTTAAACCTTCTTCATTCAGGTTGCCGACTACAACGAGTACGGTACCGGTGACAGTATGGTAGTCAGTGACGTATTTCAAACAATGCGTGGAGACCAAATGGCATCCACCCTGGCCGCTGCCATGGATAGCGGCGGTGGTGGCTCACCTACCGCCGATGGTGGTGGTGGTGAAATTCGAGATCCTACCTATGTGAACCTGAACTTTCTCCGATCCCATCATATGCAACAATCGACGAGGTTATGAAGAGCAGAGAATGTCCATTGCCTCCAGAAATTGAACTGATTTGTAGGAATACCATTACTGGGTAACTACTGGGTTGTACATACACAATAGCATTTTGTTTCGTTTTTACATACTCAAGTTCGGGCACACAGCACACTCAGCTAACATTAGCGGTCTGAGGTGTAACGTCAAGAGGTCCTAGCACGGTCCCTGGTGTTCAGAGGTGCCTGGTTGGAAGCTATGAGCATTCAACTTGAGGTGGACATTAGCATCATGAGGGAGTGCACGAGCTGAAAACAGTCATTGGTTAGTCAATTGTGAACAAAAGCCATTAGGAAGGGAGGACAAGTGGGGTCTGGGTAGTGTACGGGATAAAGAGTACGGTGCCCAGAAAGCACAGGTACGGGTTCGAGTCCCGTCCGATATCGAAGGTTTACTCAGACTCACCAACTGCGGTGAAATAACAGCTGTTGACAAAAAATCAAATCAAATCAAGCCCATGGCTAGTCCTTGCAAAGTCCCTGCGACAACTAGCTAAGAATCGCGACAGCTAGCTAAAGCGGCAGTCCCACACCGCGTTTTCATTGAAGCCATTGAAACCTGATTGGAGCTTCAGCCTTTCCATATCCTACTGGATCGCCGGCAAGTAGACGAATGGTTATCAGTGAATGCCGGAGACCGGAGGGATATGATCACTGATGGTAGGTACCCTGGAAGTCCCCTCTAGTCTCTCGACCCGCTCGACACCATGACTTCGGCACTCGTTATGTTGTTGATGTATCAAATTTTCATCGAACTAGTAGTCGTTAATATTTCTGTACACTCGAAATTGCTCACATGCCTCTCCCCCTTCCCTTTGTGGTCCGTCCTCCCACATCCCAAAGCCTACGTTGTTCTTCTCGTCCCTTGTGATTTACAACCCCCGTACATTGTCGATATTTGGTGCTCGTTGGTTGTTAGTCTGCGATTTTTTAAACTTCACATGCGCGCACACACAGAACCTATCGAATCGGTTCATATGTTTATTATTTATTCGATATGTATAAACTATGATGATACCGCCACGTCCACATTCTTGGATTGCATAATGACGCTTTGGGTGGTCCCCACATTGGGGGTTCGTGATCTATGAATGCTTGAGTGGCCTTTTTTCTTTATGGGACGCGTTCCTTTGCGAAAAAACAGTTCTTTCGTTGGATTCATACATTTGTTTTGTGTTGAATCCAAATTGATTAGAAAATGTATTGATTAGTTTTTAGGATGATTTCTCTTTGTTTCCAATTTCTCAGCTCGTCAATTTTTCATCGAGAGTTTTATGTTGCGCCAGTGACTTTTTTACAGTACTGTTTTATGTGTTTACAATGTTTTTATGAAAAAAATGAAAATTCATTTTGAATTTTTTCCTGTTGTTAGCCTGATTTAGGCTTGGTAAAGTCACAGAAACAGAGATAGCCACAGTTTAATTTCGATTTTTTGGCTATAACCAATTTTTGAAACAATTTAGAGCAATTTTTGAAACAATTTAGAGATAAACCGAAAAGGGCTTTTCACGCAAACGTCATCGCGAGCATAAATCATGCCAGCCTCTGCGAGAAAAGCCCATACTTTGCATTGAAGGCACAGTCAATTTGGTAATTCTGAGGTAACCTTCAGAAGTTTGAGGCACAGTTCAGAAGGAAATCTGTTTTTGAGCTTCCCTACTGTAACAGTCTCAGGCCCACATATGTTAAGAACCGTTGTGATCAGTATAAACACAGGCCAATCGACTTTCTTATCCATCGCTCCTGGTTTGGTTATCTGGTACTATGTAGATTCGATCGGAAAAATCAGTGGCTTGTGCAATGGCTGGCATCCTCAAGTCATCTTACCCACAGGCTATTAACATTCAAACGTCACCTCGATTCTAAATGGTATTCAAATATTAGGTGTGTGCATTAATTTCCGCCGTTTTTTGCGTGCAAAAACATATTCATTACAAAATCAAAACCAAATGGACATTAACCAATGTATTGCCCATCGTTAGCTACAACTTCATGCTATCTTTCTGGTATCTTGTTGACTCCGGGACTGAAAAAGGCTTCATCTTTCGAGGCAATCCTATTATCCAACCATTTTCGCACTTCTTCGGCATTCCCGAACGGTGTATCTGCCAAACTGACTTGCACGGACCGGAATAAGTGGTAATCAGAAAGAGCAAGATCCGGGGAGTATGCTGACCGAACAAGCTGATCCCGTCCAACAACTGCAATTTTTTCAAGGACATTCTTCGCAACATGGGGTCTGGCATGTTTGTGGTGGAACAGCACCTCATGATACATATTTTCTTGCAATTAACGATCGCTTTTGGGTGGGAGCATCCTACAAACTGTCAAGTTGGTGTTCGTAGCAGTCAACAGTAACAGTTTCGTTCGGGCTCAGCAGTTCATACCCCTTTGAGCCCATCACCAAATGCACACACAGCATTACTTTTTCACAATGGACATTCCGCTTTCGCTGCAAACTCTCGAGTGAAGAGAAACCATCTCAGCAGGTTCGCTCAGATGAAGCTTGTCCTCCATAGAAGCATCCGGTGTGCTTCAATGCCAATTTTCTTGAAATCAAACAGCAGGAGAAGGGCCCCCCGGGAGAACGGTTCATCACGTTCCATGACCAATCAGTCTAAAAGCAAGGGAATTCTGAGGAAAAACTGATCTGTCAGCCCTTGAGTAGGTAACCAATACCCTATATTACACAATATAATAGGTTTCACCGATAAACCTCTAAAATGGTTGGCGCAACGATCCTTCGAATTCGGCGGCGGAAATTAATGCACACACCTAATACGTGGATACATGCCATGTTAGAGAGGTAATAATTAACGCCAAATTTTTTTTATCCTCCGATCTTTCATTTGTTTTCAACTGCTGTGACGTCACAGGTTCTATCGAGTTCCTAGGATCACCCACGTTAGGAGCTGGGGCGTTTGGTTGCGGTATTAGTCGCCCGATCCTGTTTCGATCTTTCTCGGCTGTTGGCCTTAAAACGGTAGGAGCGAACGGAAGTAAACTAGTTTACCCTGGTGCCTAATACGTGGAGTATCTCTGTTGCGCGGTTTGTCGGATCGCATCGCGTCTGAGCCATCAAACATCCTATCACAGCGAGACACTTTGATGATGATAGGCCTCTGCGGAAGCAGGAGAACCATGAAAAAAGTATGAACGCACGTCTTCAAAATGAGAGCGCGACAATTTTCTAAGCATTATGTAACATTTTGCGAATCCTAATCAGAGTCAAATGCACGGCGCGCCTCAGTCAGCTTGATCGTCTTTGGACCTCTAGTTTTTCTGCTCTAACATTTACCCTATTGATTAGATGTAGATTCCCTATACTACCGCTCAAGTCAAACTGGGACAAGTTTAATGGCGCTGTCATTACTTCGTAGATGGGATCATGGATCGATACTTGCCCACACCAATTGGGGCTTCCATGCCCCAAAAAGTATCCGTATCGATCCATAACTTGGCCAAGACCCGTTTGGGTGTATAAGAGAATTGATTCAAGCTAAATTAGTCCCTGTAATTCGATCTATAGACCAAGTAGGTCTCATTCGAGCCCCACTCCATCCTGAAAGGCAGTCCAATGCGTGGGCGTTTTTTATGACGGGATGGAACAGCGCGAAAAAATGGACGGATGTCGGGTGGTAAGTGCACTTTCATATTCAAGGATCGTAAAAATCGAAAGCAATCGGATGGCTGTGGATGTGCTGAACAAACCTTCAGATGTCTCCCTTATGTAGGTGTTCAAATATAAGGACTGTCGACGGTATCGGCGGTGCACCATTGCTGATATATTTTTGTAATATTCGCTTTAAACCCTGCTTTGCACTTCGGAATACATCTTTATATTTTCACCGCCTATTGGTGATCGATCCAAAGACGAAGAAACCTGTTCATCTCGTTTTACATCACCTAGACTTCCTGCCGTTTTCCCTTTTCCCTGGCTGTCGACTGCCGCGGGTTGTCGCTTCTTTATCGCTCAAGGGAATCTGTTCCTCATCTTCTACCGTTTTTCCTTTTCGATTTTGATTCTGGCCTTTAGGTTATGCTTATGATGAGAGTTATCTGCTGGAATATTTGGCTGCTTGGGAACAATCTACCTATAGGCTTTTTCTTGAGAAGTTATCACGAATTAGTACCCTGAAAAGGTATCAAGAATTAGTACGATTATCGAGTTTTTCAAGGTGGAGGTGGTGTAGTGCCAAACGGCGCACAATCACACGCATTTATTCACGGATTCAAGTCCCTGACTGATACCCGCCTGGGTCAACCAAGCCTTCCATCCCTCCGGGATCAGCTAATTGGTAAGGCTCGTTTGGAAGGATACAAACTAACTTGTACATATGGGCCACCGCGAGCCATTGTATCGACAACATACGCATTCGATATGTCGCTACGATTCTGAATGCAAGTCGAATGTGGGGACGCATCCCTCAGACGGGACTGATTAACACCCAAGAACTTAAGACTCTATCGAGATTTATGGTGTTCATGCCCCTGTAAGCCAATCGATCATCTTCTTCTTCAGGCAGCGCAGTAAAGTTTATGTCGTCCTTGTCGGGAGAGACGACGTCCTACACCACTATGACGAGCGCAGGGATCCATTTGTTAAACACTTTTAGAATGAACGATTGTTACAAAATCGCATGAGTTGACGGGTCTGCCAGTTACGATCATTTGGAATGTACTGCTGCGTCACTGGTCATCCTTCCTTGTCAAGCGCAGAGCCCCGGATTCCTCTGCACTTTTGTATATAGGAAAACACGGGGCACTGTCCTTCTCACAGTGCTTTGAATGACATTAACAACTCGTACTGTCTATGTAGGCTGAATGCCCAGACTGAAAATTAGATAAATTCTCGGGATGTAAGGCAATTTTTCAGGGTCAATCATATCTAAGGCGTGGACGAGACTATGAGGACGATAGGGTGTTTGGACGAGATTTCAGTCGCGGCATGGTAACGTGCTTTAGCTTCTATCAGCCAACCACATTTACAACAAACAGGCTCTACTGAATGATATTAGCCCCTACAAGGCTGCTAAACACATTCTTTCTCGGAAGTTTTGATCGGTAATGGGCGTCGGAACCAGTTTTTGAGCCTTTATTGCACCCTATCTAGGACGCTTTTTGGCCCGACAATGTCCCATCTGTCCCTCTTATAAGCGGTTGATTTCTCCTGATAAGAAAACTTTGAGAGATTGTAAACCGAAAATTGCATCTTTGAAGGTTGCCGCGTTGATCGAGACGTTCTCCTTTCGATGAAACCTTTATACAGTTCTTCGCTCAAAATAATCCCCTCTGTCGACCTTTCCGTAGTCTTGAAAGCTCTACGCTTTACAGTTGCCTTCGCTTGAAAGGGACAGGTTTCGTCTAGCGTTTTTCTTCTCCAAGCTTGTCACCTTTCCTTCCTTTCCTCTTCACGCTCCTTTATCTGGGCCTGTTTCTTTTCTAGGCCTTTATCTCTTTATGTTCGTTTTTGAAGGCATCTGATCTTTGTAAATTTCCTTCAGACCAGTTTTAGTGGCCCATTTTCACATGACCAGTTTAGAAAAGTAGAATACCTAGAACAGGTACCATTGGCCCTGTCTCTCATAGTTGTTCGAATATAAGAACCGCCGTACGGTATGTCGTTTTGCCTCGAGTTCACACTACGAGAAAATCTCGAAAACTATTTTTTATCGTGGCTGTGATTTTAAACGTTGGTTCGCACTCTGAAGTACGTCCTTTTTGCATATATCCCCTTAACTTCTCCGAAAGGAGGGAGAAGAAGGCTTATCAAGTACTCAAGAGTCATCCTATGCAAAGGAAATGTTTTAGAGGAATTCCAGTCTTTACAGTGAATACTCATCCTTAGATGGATTAAGAGTATCATATATAATACATGCACAGAGTTCTTCAATTTACGGATTTTGAGACCTTGGAAAAACCCCAAGAAATCCATCAAAGTTGGATGTCTTTCACTGGAGTGGGTCCATCTGCTATTTGGGAATTCCGCAGAAGTTTTCATTAGAGTGAAATACCAGGGGTTGACAGAGCGTGCAGCTGCCAATGTTGATACTTGTGACGTAGTCTAGCAGTCTTGCAGAAAAGCAATTAATCCGAACCACTTGATGCATCTTTGTAAGCGCCCGGTTGAAGCCATGAATCAGGCTCTTTTGTCCTACGGTAGCGCTAAAGTTGATAAAGACTCGTTTCCTATTCTTAGACGGCTCGGATACTATTATCCACCCAAACCAGTCTCTGATAGTCCCTCTCTTTCCCAAGTAGGTCACGCTGTATTGTTTAGTATGAGATTCAAAGCTCGCGAATTTTATTGGGTATGTGTCTACCGGTTTATGATTCGAAAGTCACCGGAGTGGTGAACGACTTATGGTAGCACTTTACCGTAAAACAGCTTTTCCTTACCGAAACATCCTGTACACTATGTTACCCAGCAATAGCCCTGTTGGTGGCCTCTGAGCTTACTCCGAAGCTCGCGTTCTGATATGGGTTGAAATCAGCCTCAGCAGTGAGTTGCTTTGACTCGGTGACCCGTCGTACTGGTGTTTCTCCGCTAGCTTTGATGTTTAGTGTTGAGATGTACCATCGGCAATTCTATAATCTGCACTGAATGACGGACCTTCATGAATTTTCGTCTTAGAAGTCAATTGTAATCAGATCAATCCATCGTTGAGTGACGAGGGTTCGGTTCATCCTGTGAGCCTGACGAGTAAACAGACATTATATTGAAGCATGACCAGTGTCCGGTTGACGTGCGATGACTCTTTGGACTCTTTCCGCCAGTTTGTTTGGCTCGAGCTTGTCCTTCGTTGTGTATGTTTGCCGATGGGGGTGGAGGCAATACTGACCGCCTGCCTGTTCTGCTTGCGTTCATCCTCGTCGTCACGTCTCCCTTGCTCAACTCTCAGACTGAGGGTCTCTCGACTTTGTTGGATTTGGAATTTTAACCTTTTCTATGCGATCTTTTAGGTTTCATGCCCTGTTGTTGAACCCAATCCCAACAAGTCCACAAATTTGGGTAGGGTTTGGAATTGGTCTGTGGTACATACTATTACATACTACTTCATCTTCGCACCACATTCACACTCCGTTTGAAGGAAAGAAAAGCAGCTCAGGCTAAAGCCTTCCTCTTGCTTTTTGCTTCTCGCTAGATCAGCCTTTCAGCTTTATGACAGACTCTACTAAAAAATGAAGTAAAATCGTTATTAGCCCGGAACTCATCAGTTTTACGAGAAGCAGTATTCTTTAGAAGAGACTACCCCTTTCCATAAAAGACGAGAGTAGAAAGGAGTAGGAGCCTGTTTTGAATCGGCGTTTGGTTTCGAATATCGCTGCGAGTGGCTGGATCGGAAACTTATAAGAGTGGTCAACCTCGGCAAAACATGGCCATCATATTGACCAGCCCTTTCAGAAGCTAATCAACAAGGTTATTTTGCTTCTTCGGCATGCGCCACGTACTCAGCTTCCACCCTAATTTGTTGTGGCATCCGGATCTCCTTTTCGGCTTTATCAAATGCATGCGTTAACTGGTTGTAGCCAACCAAGGGAGAAACGTGTTAGTCTCAGGAGAACCCTGGAAGATTTCCTGCATCTAAAACTCGTCACATTTGATGATAGGTAGTCATGAGTTACTGAACAGGAATGTACCGTTGAGTCACAGCCCGCCACAGTGGGCGGCACATTTTCGTGGAAGAATGGATCCAGTATAACGTTTACCGCGCACTTATTTCTGACTCATGGGAAATTCATCGCCATGCTGTTGGTAGCACATTGCTCCTGAACGCCGAATCCAGAAGAGCCTCCGGTACGCGCTTTATAACACTTGGATTCTTAGGGTTCTGTTTCACAACCATCTTCGGTGGGTTTGGTTCTACCTTAATAGACGGGGTCTCCCCAAAATTTCTTCTAATACTGCCTGCTTCTTGGTCAAGAGGTCTTATTATTATTTTACAAGCCCGACAGCAAGGGAAGCAGATCCACCACAGGCACCAAGGTAAAACTTCCATATCAGGGCCGTTGTGATGTTTAGGAAACCTGCACCCCCACCCCTGTCGCCCACTTTTGCGGTGACTAACGTCAACCAGCAGGTCGAGTGGGGGAAGGGAAGGGCCGAGAAGTGGGATGGGACAATTACGACCTTAACGATTACATTCTTACGCGCATACGCTTGACCCTGTTTCACACTGTGTACATTACTGACTGCATTCCCCTCATCTCGAGATCGATACTGTACAATCCTCCTATCATAATTGCTCAACCGTATGTTGCGTCCTAGCTATAAAGACGTTGTATGACTTTTCATGCGTACAATGAGGATCTATGCCTTTGTATACCTTTGTATACCTTCTGGTCAGTTTACGTATTCTAAAAGCTACTCCCGTTACTTTTACGACTTTTTGAGCTCCAGAAGCAGTTTACGCTGGAATAAATTGCAATACACTCTACGATTTCCGTTCATATGAATTTCAAATTTCAATCGTATGTTGTAATATCCTCATGCACTTTACGGAAGTTGTATAGCAGCTCTTTGGCAATGTGTATCTCACGTGATTGAGTTTGAAAAGCACCCCAACGATCTACTTCCATTTTGAATCGTAGTGACGGTCTTTGAATGCGTATGTGGTCTGTACAATGACTTGCGAGGGCCAGCCGATGTGCGAACCAGTGCTTTCACTCTCCCAGACTAGCTCTCTACCGATTAACTCACCAAGGGATGGGAAGTTTGGTGGGCCTAGAGCTAATGCACGAGTTAACTCTCAACCCTTCCAGAATAGGTTAGTTCTGATTAACCGGCTTGGGAGGCTTGGAAGGGCATCGAGTCAAGTATAAATCCCCAGATTTTGCGTGTGCGGTTATGCGCCATTCGACACTACACCACCTCCAGCCTGATACAGGGAATCTGGTATGTATCCTTTATCTGACTAGAAATTATGCGCCCGGTCCTGGTACTCCAGCTCATTATCTCCTACTTGAATTTCTTCGGTACGCCGCTGGTTCGCTGATAGCTTCAGATTAACCCCTACAGCTGTTTCAGCCCAATACAAGGATAACGCGTAGGTAGAGGAGACTTCAAAAGCCCTTATGTGGCTTCAAACCCCTGTCTGAGCATCCTCATTTCATTTTCAGCTTGAATAGAAGACGATTGTGTGGCAACAACCCATTGCTTGGATTAGAGCCAATCATCCCAGGGCCTACTATATGGGAGCGTCTCATACAAAAGCCACTTTTTCATCAACGTGCTACTCTTTGCCCACCTCTTCACCTACCCAACAACGTCTTGAATAGTCGGATCTCACTCAAATTCCTAGCAAAATGTACTTCAATTCGATCAGTTCACTATCATTCAAACTAGTGTCGAAGTCCATAGGAAAGGCAGTGTAGTTGCTTGCTGTAAGATTGCTTTATGTATGCTCTCTTTTGACGTTCTGTGGTGTTCTGTTGTGGTCGTTCCATTCCCTAATCTTCGATGCCTGGTTTGAATTTAATGGCTTACCAGTGAGCTCTAACTGCTATTCCGTTGGAGGCAGAAGTGCAGTAGGGTGCAGTGGGGCTCTTCTTCGTGCATGGTATGTAGATCGGATCCCGGCCCATGTCCTTTCATGATAACCAAGCTTTCCATCCTAACGAAGTCGTTTAGTAGAAAACAAATGAATTCGTGAAATGTTTATCAGCTAGCAAGCCATTGTAGAGGCCAGAAATGTATTCAAACGCTCCCACGACTCTGAATAGATGTGGAAGGTGTGGGAGTATATCAAAACAGGATGATCTACACCGAAGAGCCTCATCCTCATATCTTCCAGTGCTGGGGACTCATTTAGTAGACTTCGGAAGGAGGGATGAATTTCTGTGTCGTTTCTGATTGGGAGAGATAAAGTGTAAAGCATGTGAGAGGGACCGCTACAAAAGCTGCTCCTCCGGTACCTTTCAGTCAAGTTTGACTTCATTGAATACCCTCCTCGGCGAGAGCTTTCGGCTACTACGTGACGAGGACTTCATTCTTTTAGGGAGGATCTCATTATTCAAGCAGCTGCATATGAAATATGGTGACCATTATGCTAATTTTGAATTGATTCCCCAAGACTTTCTACTCTCTCCAAATACTCCTCGGGAATTTGGAAAAGATAAAGTGAGGTCTCAATAATCAAATAGTCTTTGGCATCAATCAGTCCGGTTTCTGTGCAGCGTCCCGCATGTGACTTCTAGTCGGAATATTAGTGGCGTATTGAATGCGTACGTGGCCTATGCAGAGACTTGGGTGACGAACCGAAGTAGAAGTCAATGTCACAAACGGGTTCGGTATCAAGCAGGCACTTTTACCGAGTGTGGAAGGCTTTGTTGGCCTGTCGGGGTGAGTATCCTGGATTCGAGTCCCTGACTACGAGCCACCTGCCATTAACCACCCCCGTCCTTCATCCCTCATCCTTTAGAAAAGGTCAGACTATCATACCGTGTGTAATTCTTTGTACCTATTTATATCAAAAACATCTGCTTACCGTATAATTTTCTTTTCTTATTAAGTTACCTACCCCCCAACACCCCCTCCCCCCCCCCCCCCCCCCCCTCCTTCCCCTATTACCAGTTCCTCTTGATGATTTATGATTTTCTAGCCTTTCTCTTTGGATATCAAAAAAGAAATTCCGATAGAGTGTCTCTGACAACGTTTCTGTGAATTACTACTGCTCCCCATACTTGTTATGGGAATTGAATGTAAATCCATTTGAGCGGTTTGCCCTTCGTAGCTTTGCTGTGGTCAGAGATTGCGACATAACTCGATGCACACCTCTGACTACTGCCCATTGAAGTCCCTCCAGAGTTGGTTTTTGTTGGCTGATTTTTCTTCCATCAATGACTCAATAAACGAACGTGTTTGGTTTTTTCTATATGTCCATGAACCAGGTTAATGACTTTGGCCTTGATAAATTAGACCATCTGACTCACACTTTAGCCATGCCAGGACTGGATCATCTGTGAAAACGTCCGAATCGTAGGAATTCAAGGCCAATACCCAACTGCTGCTTAGCATTTTGTTATCCTCTCCAACCACTGAACTCATTTCCAATTTATTGCTATTACTTGTTGACAGCCGCATCTTGGAGCTAATTTGGAAGCTTCCGCTTCGAAGCTAATACAAAGCCGCGAGTTTTTTACTTTGAAGCTTTCCGAAAATACCCACCAAAGGCTCATGGAAGAATGGATTTCCCGGGAATAAATCAGTTCCCTGGAATCTTGATTGTCCCTGTTGTATACCTTACACACCCGTTTCATTTCTTTTTTGGATATGAACAATTTTCGATTCCGGTCTCTTCTCGGGTTCGATGCAGTCCTATTATTCCGCTTTTTGTTCTTACTTTTAGCTAAATTCGTTTGCATCTCAGAAAAAGAATTAGACCACGAATTATCAAGAAGATATAGTGTTGTACGTTAATTGATCTCGTTTTTAAGCTGTGTCTCCCCCACTCTATTTCCTGCCCCCCCCCCCTCCTTCACAACCCATTCGACTTGTTTTCGGAATCGTAGTGACGTTTTCACGTACGTGATGTTTGGGCTTTTGCTGCTATGCTCCCAGACATGCTGAACACCAGCTAAGCTACCACGTCTCGATGGGAGGCTCGGTTCGCCGCGAGTTTCGAGCCGGCATTGTATTCGAGCATGGGTATGGCGCCAGGAGTCCCCACGCCGCATACACCCGAACAAGCAAAAAACCTCCGAGCGGCTGCATATTTTCTTTGCACCCAGTGGTATTTTTATACTTTCTATACTTCGTGCAGGTGTAATGATTACTTTCGATTGCCCTCAACGTTGCTGAAACGACGTAAGGAACGTGATGCAGTCGCTATAGACTGTTAGCCAGCTTGGCTGTCTACTTTTCCTGAAGTAAAATTTGTTGTTGCTTGATGTGGTCGAATTACCTGAGAGAAAGCTGAACACAATTTAGTGAAGACTGTAGTAAAGACTGTAGTCGTTTTCCCTGATCAAAAATGACAACTATCAGATCCAAACCTAGGTTTTTGTTCCTAAATAACGCTATAATTGAATGGGATTGACCACATATAAGAATATACGACACACAACAGATAAGTAGTCTCCTTCCCTCACTAATCACTAATCACTAATCACTGGTATAGCAATCCGTTGAGATCTCATGATCAACCATAGCGTCGTGGAACCTGCTTCCCCCTTCTTCCCCCTTCTTCCCCTCGCCCCTCCCCCTTCCCACAGCATGCTTATAGTAGAGTACAGAACTCAAAAATCTGTTGCGGGCTGGGACAGAAGGCTTGGGAAAAGCTCACGCTAGGGAATTGGAAAACAACCAAACTTTGTCGAGCATTCGTTCAAAATGAGTTTTTGTGCATGGGATTACTTTATCAGTATGACTCCGCAGTGGTGGTGAAAAGGATCTCTGCCTTCGAATTAGTGAAAAGTAGGCTCAAGTAAACGGTTGGAGGCACCATTCAGTTGACTTTGCCTTCCCCAAGATAGTGAAGGCAATTTCGCCAGCGTTATGGCAGAACTGGCTTAGTACTGCACTTTTTCTTTTTGACGTACATATATAATTACGTGGAAAAGCGTCATTTTGATGAGCCATTACCGCCTAATAAAAATAGAATATTGGCAAATACGAGAATAACTCGTCGTGCCTGCAGCAGATGTCAGATGAACGACTGCCATCAAATTTCCGCCCCTTATGATTCCTCGCATTCATTCTGTCGGAAATGACTTGAAGAAGAACTACAGGGGAGTATAAGGCCATTCCAGCTTTTGCCTACAGAAGTCTAGTTATGGCACGGATACATACGAAAACAGAAATTCACTATGGAAATCGGTTCTTATAGCCATCCAGCTGTGGGTCCTGCCTCAATCTGGTCGTGGGCCCAATGGATTCCCCATTCACATCTTTCACTCCCTGACCAAGCCCCTCCTCGAATTCTTTGTAGTGTGACAGGTCTAGGACCCATGTATTCTGATAATTTCATGCCGTGGAGTGACAGATGTTGTCTGTGAAGTTCTGCAACCTCTGGACTTTGGTACTTCACCGAGGGTCACTGTTGAATCTGAGTTGCCGTTCCGAATACTCGTTCCCATGTAACACATGGCTTCAAGAGAAGTCTAGGTACGGTGTGAAAATGCCACTACAGAAAATTGGCATGAAACTTTAAGCCCCTATCCTCCACACAAACCAGGACTACTCATTTTTAGTAGACGAAGTTGTCCCTGGATATGAGAAAAAAATCTCTGTCAAAGCTCGGATTACCGAACTCAAATGCAATTTTGTATCGCACTAACCATAATGAATCCTCCAGGATAACTTCCCGAATTTCTCTTATGGCGGATTTTTTGCTGCCTTGGTTTGAAGCAATCTCCCCATCCTCATCCTGGCAACGACATCTTCCCTTCTTTTTTCATGCCTCCCCTTGCGTGGGATTACTTGTGGCGCATTTGATGTTGCCCGGACGTATATCATATCTCAGTGACATACCGAGCACATCGCTCATAATTCCTCAATGACCGCGTGGGAATGAGATTAGTCCTGCTCGGATACCTGTGGGAAGCTTTTCGTTTTTAGACTCTGATCGGATTAGAATCAGGTTCTAGCCGGATAATAAGCAGTACAAACCAGTTTCCATTGTTTATTATTCTGGATCTACGTACTGTGCGATTTAATCCGCAGCAGTGACCATTTGTTATTTGTAAATATCGCCCAGACCCGAAATTTGAGAACACGACAATCACAATTCCCAGACAAGAAGATAAGAAGCACACAAGCAGGAGCATAATGCAACTTCTGAGTGGGAAGGTCGATGACAAGGGGTGCAGTCTGGTACACGACATGGTCTTATGCCCTAATCCTGGTAGGGAACTAGCCCAAGCCTTTCATCCCTCCGAGTCCGGTTACTTGGTACCAGGGTGGACACATGAGGACAGAAGCACTGAGTTGCACATCAGCCGGCCACCTTTAGTCATGGTATAGGTCGACCGCACACGCTTCCAAAACGCCACTACAATTCTGAATAGAAGTCAAATGCGGCGCTCGCTTTACTGTCAAAACGACTGTTTGAGTTCATCTGACTGTTATTAATTGCTAGCCCGTCCTCCCCGTGATAGCTACCAAACGCTTCTTCTGTTGTGACCGACGAAATCTACCCAGCTGCGCTGTTGGGAATATATCATAAATATTTACCATAGGCCCATAGTGAGCTTTGAGCCCCTCCTTACTGCGGTTCATGTGCAGCGAGCACCTCAACCCCAGCGAAGCGGCGCTACGCTGGGAGATGTTCTCGCTGAGCCAGGGTTACACGGCTGGGAGACAACAGTAGGTGGGGTCTCCCAAGCTCGTAGTGGAAGCTCGCTTCAGCGTGGCAGTAGGCTTCTTTCCTCGTATTCTAGTACTTTTCTGTGCTGACTTTTCATTTGCTTTTTTCGAGCCCTTGGATGGATGTCGGGAATGCTGTCCTGTGGACACTGGTGTAAACCTACATTCGGAGTCATGTAGGCCACCAACGATGGCTGTTCGGCGGCAAATAGGGCAGTTCCAGTAGATACTTTAATAATAACCCTATAATACATAAAACAACGAACACATTACAGCGAATAATGGCCTAGGTTGGAGAGAAAAGGCGAGTGGGCGGGGCAATAAAGTATTTTTGTAAGCAGTAGACGTCAGAACGATGAGTACATTCATGGGTTTATACACGCACTGTCTGTTATTCAATCTCATTCCCCTGTCGTAATCAGCCGTCTGTCATTCTCCAAATGAATCAATTAGAAGGGGGTCTAGGGGGAGAAGCTAAAATAACCTCGTCCTTTTTTCCTTAATTGATTGCCACTTAGAAGAATAGACGTCAATTTCTCAGAGCAGCTTTTTCCTTTGGGAGCATTCTCGTTAATCACGAATTCCGTTAACCACTAGCTCTTTTCGTGGTTCATTTTTATCCGAGAAGAGGAATCCGTAAATGTCAAGTTCTGATTTTCAGATCGCTACCGTACTAGAGCTTGTTATGTGATATTAAGTTGAATAGTTTTTGAGTTAGAGCCTTCATTACGCCCTGCCTAGGCCGTTTTCCAGCAAGATAACGGCTACGTACTATTCTCGGAGACCACAGATTTATTCTAGCGAAAAATCTCAAAAATCATTTTAATCGTGAGCTGTGCCTTTAGAGACGCGACAATTTCTCCACTTGGTAGGACAGAGTTTGACGGGAGAAACTTGTGCTATTGTTGGAGTCATGAAAATTGGTTTAACTCGCGTGAAAGAGCACTTTTTGAAGAGAACCTGAATTGAGCTTCGCCGCACGAAAGCACTGAATAGTAGCTCACGTCTTGCACATGTTCATACTAACTCACTTTGCTGTACCCATTCATTTCCATTAGCGAACTTACCTTAACTAATTTGCTTGGTAGTTTTAGTCAATGCCCTTCGTTGTATTCAAATGTCGTCATCTTTTCTGAGACGGAAATATACTAGTTCTTTTCGCAGTAATTTTAAAAATAGCGCCTGAATCTGCTCCGTTTCATAGCTAATGACTTTCTTTCACATCGTTGACGTATCACTGGCGTCATAGGAGATGATGCCGCGGATGAAGTCCTTGGTATTGGTCAATCCCGTCTCTGGATTGCGCCCCCCTTTCGACTTCCACTCAGAATCGCTGAGTTGTTCGAAGCATGCGGTCTACGTAATGACTGATGTGCAAGTCAGTCCTACCATCAAGGCAAGGGCAACCGGGGTCTAGTAGTGTAAGGGATAGAGCGCGGTGCCCGTAAAGCACCGTATCCCGGTGCTCGAGGCCCGTTCGAGGCTGAAGTTTTGTCCTTAAATCGCCAACCTTGTGAGACATTCGGAACGCGTACTGCGGCAAAATAACAGCAGACAATAAATCATCAAGCCAAAACAAGCCATTTTATCCTCCCACGTGTATCTAGGGCCAATTATGTAGCTGGAAGAATGTATGGATTGATTTGCTTGGGCAAGTATCGAGCCAGGATTCGATCCATTGAGGCCATGTGATGCCTGTGTGGTGGCTGTTATATGAGATTACATAGCTGTCCTACAAAGTACCTTCAAGGACGAACTTTCTTGACGGATCGAAAGCTGAACTGATAGTCAATGTAATTTCTAAATTCCGGGGATTCATATTACTTGTACACCTTGAGTATGCCTAGGAATAACGTTTTTATCGCTCTTATCAGCCATTAATCGAGTGATCGATTGTACGTCTACCTGAATTTGACTTCAAACCTGATTTCCCGAAGTACTTTCAGTTAGATGGTCTAACAGGCATCAATTCCTGCTCACTGAACTAACCATAAGTGAACTTGCTCACCTGCTTGTGTCACGATTGCGTTGATGATCACATGTATAAATGCTTCGTAGCTCACGAACGTTCCAAATAGATGAATAATTCTTTTTCAGGGGTGGAGATGGTGTAGAGACAAAGAGTGCACTACCACAGCACCAATTCAGGGGGCGAACCCTGGTCGATACTGGCCTGGATCATCTGAACCTTGGATGATCGGTTATTCGGTACCAGGCTCTTTTGGGAGGTTGAAACCACTGGCTCGTATATCGGCTGGCCACTGCAATTCCTTGCATAGGCCACACACGCCCTCGGAATGCCAATATGATTCTAAATGGAAGTAGAGTGCGGGGGCGCATCTAAAAAAAGTGATTAATTAGAGCCAGACACTTTTAATTGGTTCTATGCAAATTTGATGAGGTAATTTCCTCCAGAGACGTTCTCTTTGTGCCATCACCGCCCCAAGCGAATGTGCACGCAGCTGTGAGGGCGTCCAGTCTTTCAAATCCTTCAAATTCGCTATAACTCTCATCCAGTAGTTCCCATTATATTGCATAATGTGTTGCTTTTATCATTGCCTGTGACGTCTCTTCAGAGTTTTATAGAACAAAAAAATGAAAACCAGTTTGACGTTGTTTGAGATTTGAGGAATGCGAAACCGTCAAGAGCGGTTTTACATCTGGTGCTAAGAAAACATTATTGAGTCGTTTGTTTCTTTGAGCGGCGCTTTACGGAACTAGAGAACCACCACAGACATCTCACGTACGTCAATATAGACGACGGTATTTTTCTGATACCACACTCATCCGGTCCTTCACTGAGGGCTTTCTTTATCAACATACACATTTTTCGACTTCTAATGAACATTAATGACAACCATGCCATTATATATCTTATTTAAAGATTGATCACGCATGCATGGCTTGTCCTCATTCAGCTTTTTTTTCCTACTTTTGACTAAACCCAGACAACCTTGGTAGTGGCCCTCCTTATGTTCCCAGATATCAATGGCTTCGATACTTCACACCATAGCTGAATGCCGGTGTTTTTTCTTTCACAACTTTGTTTGTTGACCTCGAACATCTATTTACTCACTCATTGCTCAGTTGTGTTTTCAGCCCTCCCTTGGGTGCGGTAAATAAATAAGTAAATATCAAAGAAATAAATTGATAAGAAGCTTTGTTTCAGCACCATCCTGATCTTGGCCTGTAGTATTACACCACTCATATAACACCACTTCCATGTGCCTCTCTTTTTTATTCGGACCCATGGACCGCTAAAAGCTGTAGATTACCAGTCCCACTATAATTCGCTTTACCAGATAGTGTAGATTCGCAGGTATCCCCGTCACTCCAAGTGTTTCCGGAAATTATCGCATCATTTGTGTAGAATAGAAACTCTATTAGTTCCCATTTTATCAAAATAATGGCTCATAGAATTCAGGCCCAAATTCCCACGATTCCCAGGCCCCCACGCCAACTCGGCAGTTACAGGAACCATTTGTTGTAAAATCAGATTCTACCCTTACTTTTAGCGCTCCGACACGAGAAGGGGCGGGAGCGCCTCACAAGTACCAATACTCGGGCACAATATTCCAACCCGGGTCATGTTAGGTTTCAGCAGTCTTTGGAGGTTATGGTTCTCGGAGTACTGCAGAATAAATCCCAGTGCTCAGAACTCCAACGTCTTTCTGATCTCAAAAGTTACCTCCGCTTAGGATTTGTATCTTCCTCGTTGGCATTGGTGAGTAATTTTCGAATCCACTTTGCCACTGCCACTGTTGTGTTCTGATCATTATGCGCATTTTTCTCTCACACTCAAGTTATGGTTCCGGACGTTCGTTTTATTCTCTACTGATGGTCCTCTTTCTAGCCATTTCTCTATCAACTCTTCAGTCAGTCATGCCTGTATCACCGCCATTTTGCCGATCACCTATCTCCTCGAACGGGCACCTGTGACGTCTCCATTCGCCCGTGTTGCGAGCCAAAAGAGTTCGAAGGATTTTTCACCCCCAAGGAATCCGAGCCAACTCCGTCTGACGTCTCATGGGATCCGGTTAAGAGCCACCCCGATCCAGTGGTCATCTTAAAATCCCATGGCTTGTCTGGTCCACTCGATACTCGATTCGTTGTGTAACCAACGGCGTCCCATTGCGAGGCACCTTAGTACCAGGATTGCGCTCTGCACTTGCTTGCATAGGAAACTCCGAGCTTTTTACTTTTGAATGACGCTGACTGCATGCTCATCCTTCTTGCATAGGAGTATGTACATAGCATGATACCTTGATACTGTTTTATCTAATATGAAGCAATTTTTGATCATGCACCGAATCTCTTCGGCTGCTGTCAGCATTCGAAAAAAAAAACCATCAGTGTTTTCATGATCCATTGACTTTGTCACTGACCTCATCTAACCATTGTGCCTCGGAGATGATGCCGACAGTGCTTCTTACAAACTGAGACGTAACGACCACTAGGAATGTTTTTGTGAAGTTTGCTGATAATAGGATCACGTCTTCTCCCTTACTCTTTGATAGAAGCTGTTTCGTGACCTTCATAGCTCTTCTCCTCTACTCCTCCAACTCCCACCCCCTGCCCCGTGCACACCTGAGTTTTCGTTGCCCAAACGCCGATCATTTCTCTCCTTCTTCATTCTGCTCTAATGGAACGATCGGAATTGAAAAGAAATTAACAGTAATTCCACGAATTTCTCCACTAGCGTACCTTCAAACTTTCATATCCAGCAAAACTAAAGAAGAAGCAGTGCGTAATAAAGCAGAAATAAATTTTTTTTTTATCCATTTACTTGTTATCGTTGGACGTGGGCGGAGTAGCGACGAAAGATGTTAGTTGCACGATTCGTGGAATCACCTACCGCCCATGTCAATACCATCTGCCTATACTTTCTGAAATGCTTATCTCGATTAACAAGTTCTAGAAATGTACCTTGACCACACCCTCCTGTCCAATAGGCTGAGTATTTTTTCTTCTAACTCTTTGATCTGATTAACGCTACCAGTGGTCGACAGAAACGACCGTAGTCACTACCTAATTAAGCCCCTCCCTTGAACCCGCTCCCTTTCCTTTCTGAGTCTCCAAAGCCTCTAAGACTTCAATGGTAAAGCAGTCGCGTTCACATTCTATCGCAGTAGTTTCTAACATTTCAATGTTCCATGCGTCTCGATAGTATCGCTCAACTCCGAAAATTCGCAACTCGGTAGTATCGCTGAACTCTGAAAATTTCTACTATCTTTTGATTCTTCTGGTAGATGAATTAGTCTTTGCAAAAGTCAAAAAAAAAATTGCCAAGGACACCTTTTCCGACAGCTCGAATTTCAGATTAGCATGTGGGACGAGATCTCACCTTCAGCATCGCCTCGAGTCGAACACATTCTTCCTGTCATACTGCTAGTCATTATTTTCACTATTTTCTTCATTGCCTGCTTATTTGAATGGTGGAGAGAAAGCCATGCAGTGGTAGGCTTGATGCAGATGTCGTATGAGATCTAATACCTTTTATGGCAGGATAATGTGCCATGCTTTCAGGACCTCTCTATACCACCGCCATCATTAACATCGCACAACATTACTTTAACGGATGGAAAAACGGGTGAAGAAAAGGTGCTTGCTCAGGAATGATCTCTAGGCTGCTGTACATATAGAAATATTTTTCTCGATGTAGATATGTATGAACTAGGAATACTGATGCTCCTTAGGATTATTCTATGTTCACTGTTCAATGGCAGAAATCGTGCTTCAGCATGGGCGGGGCAACCGGAGGCGGATACCTCAGGTTGGCCCGCCTACGTGCCTAGTGCGATCTCTGTATCGCATCGAATTTCTCTACGAACTGCTGAGAGCAACCGGTAATAATGTCGATCACTTTCATACTGAATCTATTAGAACCGCTAACATCTTTCTGTGAACGAAAGTTCAGGGTAAAAGTGCGGGAATTTAATTCCAGGACTGCAAATGTTAATGTTCTGTGCTGTGAACATACCTCCTAGTTCCATTATGGGTTCACAGCTCCTTATTGATTTTATTGTCATTGTATTTCCTTTTTTCTACTAGTAAGCTGATAAAGAGTATCGGAACGCTGTTATCTTGCTTGTGCTAAAAGCTTCGGAGTGGACAGCAAAAAATATCTAGGGAAACGTGTAATCAGCAGCCCAATTTTCAGGTACTGGAGCTCGAAAACAGGAGTTTCTCCTTCCTGAAGAGAGGTAGATATTTCTACTATCCAAATTTCCCATAGGCAAATTTGGTGGGGAGTATTCTGGAGGTACCCGATCACTGCTTCTGTTTGAGGTAACTTTGGACAATGGGCATCATCACATTTCAAAGGTTTCAGGGATCCGAATCAGTAGTTATCGGTCTACTGCTATCCCAATTCAGCAGTAGACCGATAGCTATAGCAGTGCAAAAGCTAGAGGTTCTAAATTGTCAACAGGATTACACGGTAGTGTTTTCCTTCCTGCAGAGATGTTGGAGTGGTCTGATGGTTCCTACCAGGTGTTTAAGCTAGCTATGTACTTGAACTCATTTCAATGGAGATGATTCCGTCGTAGCTCTTTGATAGCAAGATAAAAACGTAATCTGGGTGGGATGGCATCGTTAGACTGGGAATTGAACAGATATGCATTGAAAAACCTTCCTATCAATTCCATTAGTGAGATTGTGTCTGCAAAACTTTTCCAGTAGTGTGGCACATACTGGGGATGCCATTGGTGCACATACAGCAAGCGTGGGATTAATAAATTTTTTATGTTTACCCGTCCTATTGATATTTATTGCCAACAGCTCACGTCATTTTATCATATATTTCATAATAAATTACCATTTAGCACCCATCCACTATTTCCAGTCATTTGACCATGTTCCCAGGCAAAATGAAAGTTCATTGGGGGAGGTATTGTTCATGTCATGGAGGGCTAATATCAAATCTCTTGCCCGAAACTGCTGAAAAGGCGTTCAAACTTGAAGGCTTAGTTCAGGACAAAATAGCTCCTGAAATAACTTCCCAGGATAAATCTGAGGCCTCCCCGTGTACCACATGTGACGGTGTCAGGTCGGAAACAGCCTAGATATGTAGAGCAGTAAGGGCTCAAAGATTGTATCGTTGCATGCCACGCCGAAAATGGACGAGTTTCAATAGCGTTATGAAAGGTGTATCATCTATATAGGAACCCATAAAGAAAGCTCGAATAACTAGTCGTGAGCCATGGCGACAAGGGAAAGCAGTTTTGGTCATTTCTGGCTTAACGTAGCCAACTTTTTCGCCATTGCAACAGTTGAAACCTCGTCCAAGCACCTCTTCCATTCTGTTTCGGACACGGTAATCTCGTACAACCTCTGTCTACACCGTTTTGGGAGTCCTTCTCTCCCACGAAGTCGGTGGATCTTCTCGCTTTTTTCGTGTAATACTCTCAAATGGAATTTTCGCTTTCCGACATACAAGGGGTACCTTAAAATTACCGTGAGCTTTGCCTTCAACTACCCTCCCAAACTAAATGCATTGTTTTTGCCCGATCGTTGGAGGTATATATCGGTTTGACTCCATGGCTACATTAGAGGGATCACAGCTCTTCGAAGTTGAAAGGTGAATGAGTTCCCCGAAATTTAAACTGTCTGAAAGACCTTGCTCATAGGAAAGGTACGATTACCTAGAAGCGGTCAAAAAATCTATTTTTTCAGAAAAGTACTCTGTAAGTTGCTCGAAAACAATACTGTGAATTACGCCAACTGAGCTCATCGAAGTAGCCCTCTCTACCATGCCCGGCTTCAGCTGCTTCCTTACGATCATACGGACCCAACGCTCTACCCCTCTGCCCTCTAAAGCGCTAATGAGGGCTGAAGTCCTGAGTGGCCCGATGACGTCCCTTGGACAACAGGTGGTTGAAATTCCTCTACAAGCTGTTGTATACAGAGCTAGTGACTCCGTATTTTTTTCGTTCTATAGGGCTCTCTTGGGGAGCATCTCGCGAATTTGGTGGGCAACCTGGACTTTTGAGGTTCTCGCCTCTTGATCTTCTAGAAGGAGAAGAAGTACCCGTATTCTTCTTCTCCTACATCAAGATCCATTGGTCTCCAGATCCAAAATGTCTCCACATTTTTGAGCCACGCTGCTTTTTTCCCTCATTGTCCTACTCCCATTTCCTCAGATGCTTTCCTTGCACTTTACACAATTGATGGCCTGGTCCTTGAAGATGTACGGTAGATATTTCGGTAGAACGGTGTAGTAGACGGTAAATCTGTGCGAGAACAAGATAGCTGTCCCATAAACGATGACAAAAAGATAAAAAAAAAACTAGCAATTACCCATCTGGAAGCCTCTTGCTCTCTACTTAGGGTACCAGGCTTTCGGCTGAAGATGATGCTCCATAACATAAAGTCCGTGGTCAAGTGATTTGGAAATTGTGATTGAAAGACGAGTGCAAGGCGCACGCCTGCAAGGTTGCTGGTCGCCAAACACTTCGTCATCTCTCTGTTAGCTCCTTATTTTGGTCATGGAATCCTGAATCAAAATTAATAAAGTGGCCATAGCTGGGAAAAAGGAGCCTACGACCAGGGGGTCCTTGTACTTAATGTGAACATAGCAATAAACCGACGTACGTCATGGCAATAAACATCAACAGCAGGGGTAAACACGGGAAATTAATTAATCTCCCCATCCACCCGGCCGTTACGAGCCCCATCCCTAATCGTGCTCTCTACCACCAGAAGAGTTTTGAATGCCTAATGCCACCAAAGGAAATCGATTTCTACACTTTCAATTTTCAACGCCCATCATCATTTTCTCTCCCATCCATCCCATCACGATCACCCCATACTCTCCAAACCTGAATTCTCCGTCACTTTTCCCTTCCTTCTCACTTCACACCTCCATTGACGAGACAAGGGGAGGGGTTCAAGGTGAGAGGATGTAATGGTCCCCACAACTAAATCCCATTCACAGAACCGTGACCATTCCCCTCCCGTTCCTTTGTCTCGTGCCGTGGGTGGTCGCTGCGCATTGCCGCCGAGCCACCGTAGCCAAACTGCACACCCCTATCTCGTGCTGGGACCAGCAAGGCGTGGCGGCTGTCTCGTTCCGCGCTGTGCTTCTGAGAGTTTCGGTACCGTTTTGTCGAAGTTGCATGTTAGCCAGATAAGGGAGGAGTCGCGTGTCGTTCCGTGTGGAGCTTCTCCTCCCACATGTCCCCTTGCTTCAGCTATGATTTCTTGTTTTCCAGCCACGTGGAGTTCCATCTCGAGTCTCTTGCACATTTTTCTTATAATTCCAACGTTTTTGTTCTGAAACTTTGAGTCCTCCTGTAAAAAAAAGGAAAAAAGAAATCCTATCGCCTAATAGCGTATTTGAGATTCTCCTGTTTTTATTGCTCTCTATTCTTTTTTCTCACACAAACAGACCGTGTTGAAGTGGAACTATCTGAATTATTAAACCACAGTAATGGTGGTCTTTTTCTCGTCCTTAATTTTCATTCGTTAACGTTGGGCAATATTGTGGAAAAGAAAGTAACACAACGATCCCGAAAATTATCTTCTACATTTATCAAATTGTTTTCCATTAGTTCTGCCTGGGAACTTTTTCTATTGTGTGCTTTTTGCGGACGTTGCAACGTGTCCCGTTCATTCAGTTTATCATCATTTTTTACTCGATTTTTTCATAACTTTCAGGATGGGTGTCGAAACTCGACGTACGGCAGCTGGTGGGCGACATAAAAAAGCGACTCCACCAATTTTTAGTCACGAATTCGTTATTCAGAATCATGGGGATATCATGAGTTGTGTGCTGATGGTATTCATCGTTGGTCTCATGTTCCCTGTAAGTTGCGCATCTTTTTTCTCCAAATAACATTTCCCATTTGAGACCTGTTTTTTGAGAAAGTCATATTGTTACGTCACACTTGGATTCAAGTTTGAATAATATACTTATTATTTTGATTTTTATCCTCATCGGTCGTATAAAAAGATTCCACACCATAGACTGTCCTTCGTATACTTTAGAGAACTACCCTCAATCTTCGAGGCTGTGAAATTGATTTAACATTGAGGTGTTGTGGTAATTTCCGGCATGTCAGTCTGTCAGCCTAACTCTGAAGTCTTTTCAAGGGCTATGGATCCCTAACCCACCTTTTTTGATTCTAAATTGCACTTTCACGTACAAGTTCACACAGTTTACAATCCATCTTGAGTCTGCTTATTGCCATTGTATGGATATCCTACACAATCTCATTCCTGGGCTCAAACAATCTTGACGTCTCTTTCACAAAGTGTAAGGGCTTGGCTTTTCTCCAAATTTCACCGATAGTTTTGAAGAAATCTCTATGACAGGAATAATGACTCGTTCCATGATTCGTTCGGATGAACGGAAACGAGGTTAATAGAACTGAATGGCACCATGAATCGTTGTGAGGAAATTGTATACATTTACTTTACAATGACATGAGGTTGTCATTGCATGTTGAACGTGATGTCTATACTGTGAGAAATTTACTTTGTTTGCATTAGTCACTTCGAAAATTCATTTAGGTAGGAACAGTTCAATAGTCAGCGAAAATGTCTGAATAGGGAAGGATAGAGCTCATCACATTTTGTGGAAACTCTAGCCCAACATACGTGAACTCCAAGGGGAATGAATATTCCGGGAATTTCTCTCTTGTGACGCTCTTTCTAAAAAAAAAAAACCCAACTGATTCTAGCCTAGTGCGTTCCGTTAACCATTCTTATTTATTAGACTGTGACATGATTAATGTCTCTTTTTCACAAACTGAAATTCTTCATGTAAGGTTCAATTAACAGATAATGAGATAATCAAGTGCACTAAATAATGGTATGTTCTGCCCACAAATGTTAATGGAAGTCGAACTGATGAAAGTGAACCGGTAACTGACCCAATCTCTGTTCTACGTTGCTGAAGATTAGTTAGCTATGCGCCCTCTACGAACCATATTAAATTTTCTGCCATTAACTTCCATTCCAGGCAGTTTTTTTCTAAGATAGGTTCTTCTGTCCAATCTGGGTCTTCCAAATCAGACTTTTCTTCTTAACTTTTGCATATTGACGCCAATTCATATTTTTCTCAAGTGACCTCTTCTTACACCACTTGAGTGTACGTTTAATTTTTGCTTTGTATTTAAAAATTCAACCTCTGTTGCGGCAGCGACAAGGCGTCAAAATTAAATACTCTTATCATGTTCAGCACTTGGGCTTCAATGAGAGTACCGATACCGTAGAATCTTGTCTTGTACTTCTATTTGTTGATTTCCCTTATAGATAATAGAGCTTGAGTCTGCTAGTCAGTTAGATTTCCTCCCTCTTCGCAAGCCTCAAGTTCTCGAATCCCTTACCATACTAAAAGAAAAACTTGTTTGTAGTGCAAGTAAATATCTTTCGAATAGTATACAACATGAGCTGAAAATTTCTTAAAAGCCTGTCTAGAATCTTTCAGAAATGCTTCCATTACTTATCTAACAATAAGATATAGTTGATTAGACCAATACACCCTACTTAATGTAACCTTATTTTTCAGCTGTCGGCGTCCATGTGTTCTGTTTTCGTTGCTCCTCAATACAACGAAACTGTGAACGTTACATCTGAGCTAGGTTTGTCGTAATCATTTTTGTTATAACTTTTGAGCAATTCTTTGGAGATGTTATATTGAGCACTCCGAAGTAGATATTCCTCTTCGACTTTGTCTCTAAAAATGAAACACCTTACCTCGTTATATTTTTTTGAAAAGGTTTCGAGGGGCATCCTATAAGTTGTAGGTTTATATGGTTTTGGGTACTTGCAGATGGACCGAAAGTGTTATAAAGAATTTCTTCGCGGTCATGAATTCAACGAATAGAAGCAATTTTACACATTTAAACGAATGCGACCGTACAATTGTTTGCGAGTCGATATCGTTGACTCGTTTTTCTCCTTTGGGAATAGGTTTGGATAGATAAATCTAGTTCTGTGAGGTTGAAAAATAGCATATATTCTGTATTTTGTTTGAAGGAATCATTCACTTGCTTTTTGTAGGTCCAGTTAGCCTAACCTTGTACCGCAATGGTCCAGCGGATATTTTCACTATCTTATTCTATGCTGTGGCCTGGGTAGTGGTACATGCCGTCATCCAAGAATATATCCTCGACAAACTGCAGAGAAAGGTCAGTTTACTCTATTCGGCTTACTTAATGACTATTGCTGTTCCGTTTTCCGATTCTTTGGTTTTGTCTTGAAAACTTTTGCTTTTCTTCGTTCTTTTGACACTGCGTCACGACAATGTAACGAATTAAAAGTCGGCTTCAAACTACTAACCTAATCTCGACCCACTTCTTTGAAAAGCCTATGAGTGCGTTGATTATGCTTTCACCATCTGTAGGTAATTCGTTTAGGCTCGTCTGTCGAAAGTGAAGACGTTTAAGTTCACAGAATCAGGCCATATGTCACTATTCGCGCTCTACTCTGCTTGTCATGCTGCATATGTTATAATGGATTTTGTGCAAAATTACACTGATGTGAAAAGGTACGTTCACAAATGTGACGCCGTTTGAAACATCCAATAATTATACTTACCATGTCACCGATTAGCTTAACTTATCTCATCAATAATAAATCACTAAATTATCCCTTTCTATCTCCTGTAATTACAGAATTTGGCTGGGATACCCGGATGAACATCGTTGGATGAATCTCAACATGAAGCTGTTTGCCATTCTTCAGGTGAGAGTTTGCGGTGCCTCGAATTGGTTTTGACCTTTTATCGAAACTGCTAAAGCGTATAGCGTTCTCTGACTAGGCATTTCACCTGTGCCTTAGTGGAGCAACTACCTTAGTTGTCCCTGGTTCAGTATAATGCCGCTGGGTGTGCCGTTCAAGATAACTCTATACTTTCTTCTCGAACATTTGTTTCGCTTTCTGTAATGGGATCTGTTCAGATTTCGTATTGGATTCACCAGTTCCCTGAGTTTTACTTCCAAAAGATGAAAGCTGACGAGATTAGACAGCGAACTTTCTATTCCGTCCTTCACATCTGCTTCATTGGAGCTGCATACATTATGAAGTAGGTCTCGTTGTTAGAAGGACTTCAAAGACACTTTTTACGTTTTTGGGTGTTAATCATGCAACCCAATTCATAGAGTTCTACTTTTGGCATTTTCAGTTTCATGCGGTTCGCCGTTGTGCTTTTGGCTCTTGAGTATATTTCACAAACTCTTTTCCATTTTTCTCGACTTCTTCACTTCCTCGAAAAGAAAGACATTGCCAAAAATGGGTGAGTTCTATAATACGTGTGTCTTATACTACAGACTTCTGCTGCTGACGTAGCATCTGTTTTTTCTTTCTTCCAATAGAAACTAGGGTTCTTTTCAGATGCTAATTCATTAAAGCTGAATAGCATTTATGTTGATTAGATGTTATAATGTGCCGTAGACGGGTTCGATTAACGCCAGAAAAGACTTTAATGTGCTATAGGAAATATTGAGGAATCCCACACAAATTTTCCACAATACTGAACTTTGTAAATTACTGCAAGCACTCCTTAATTTACGCTATCCTTACTATCGGATAAAGTTTGAGATTAGTTGGACGTTCGGCAAGATCAACAAAGCTTATATTGGCTTAGCGGAGCTCCACCAATGGGGCGAAATGGTCAAAAATTCATAGCTCCGTTGAAATGCGTTCTAGAACACGAAAATAGTGGGACTGACTGCTGATGGAAGTGTGTCCGTTGTGGATATGTGAAGCCATCATCATCATATATGATATGTAAAAATTTCACCCATGTTTTTCTAGCTGTCACGAAATCCTGATTATCTTCGGAAGTACATAGAGGGGACTGGTCACTTTCGGTATGGGTGTAGCATAGGGCAAGATCCGCACACGGGGCGGAACTTGCACAAGAATGGACGGTGCAAAAGGCAAAACTACCTTACTCAGAACAGCCCAGACACCAAGAAAATGAAAAACGGTGGCGGTTGGATCAAAAATTGGTGAACTGTGCTTTAGGCACAAATTCATAATTTATTTCGATTATCATACGATTCCACCACAGCTTATAGATCATATTCTCGAGTGATGAAGTTCAGATCATAAACTTCCTAAATCCCGTTTGTAGCGCTTTTTGCGGTGATGCACGCGTTAGTGTGCACAGCTGATTATACAATACCCTACGTGAAGTACCTCATCGGGCTTGGCAATGTGACATTAGTACCATTGCTTTTGTTGTTAGCATATTTACGTTTTTTTTCCATTAGGTTCATGAACCTCAATTTCCTTTACGCGCGAAATCCTCTCCCACTTTTTTTTTCCAAAATTATGAACGTTATCCGTTTGCCGTTCAGTAACTTTTCCGAAGAAGCTCGAATGGTTTTCCTGAAAATTACTCACTCACGCTTTTTACAAAAAATTACGCATGATTTCCTATTCAATACCAAGTAGCGGCTCCGAGGAAGTTCAAGTGTTTTTTTAATTGTCGCGCTGTTTGGACTTGCTCATGGACTGTGGTTTCATCGCTTTTATTATTTTGAAAGAGAGAAACCTGCACCTTCGTTCGAGAAATGAACTGAGCTCTTCATTAGTGTTGACGGATTTTCTTTAGCTTCCATTTGCGAGTGATGTGAAAAGCTAAATGTCTACCATTTTCATTAGGCTGATACAATTATTGAAAGTAGTACTTTACGATAAGGAATCTAAGCTAAGAAAAGGTTAGTAATTAGATGCATCGTGGTTCTCAGACCTGGGATACAAAATAACTAAGGTCATGTGCCATTTTATCAAGGCATTTTACCGAAATAATGTAATCAATATCATAAGGATGTACTTGTTCAAGGTTCACGCTGTGGAATGTCGTTTTCCTCATCGTCCGCTTAGCTTCCTCTGTGCTAACAGTCATGACATTCTGGTATGGTCTACGCCAATCTGAATCAGCATACATAGATGTAGCAAGTGGCAACTACAACACCGCCTATGTTCGGTTAGTTGTGAAACGCTTGCGGTCTTTACCTGGGTTACTAGTGGTATGCAAGCATAAAATCGCTTCATTCCAGTTTGAATTGCCTTCTCGTTGTTCTGTCACTGCAGTTGATTCAATTATGGAACTTCACAAGCTTCCACGTTGGACGGTTCAAGTAAGTTTTGTTCAAGTCACCTTGATCGTGCTTCAAATATTCATGCCATATCATTTCCATTCGAGTTCCCTGTTCTAATTATGATGCACTTCTTTCTTTTCTCATTCATCGTTCATTTTTTGGAGAAGGTTAAGTAGCAGAGAAACTACGTTCAAGTTGTAAACATGCCGCCTCATAAGGGTATTTTTCCAAGAAATGCAATTTTCTTATGCTACGTCGAGAGTTTGTAACACTCCAGTTTGTTTTAATCTATTGTAGTATTAGCTACGAAGGTAATTTATTTGATTTCAGGGAAAGCGCCAGTCGAAAATCTAAGACTGAAACTAAACGCCTCGTTCCGCCACCAAAGACCAAGAAAGTTAAGGCAGATGATTCGGTCTCTGTAAGTAATTAATCTTGCCCAAGCTACTGATTGGTTTATTTTATGTTGTCAGACTCTTCGTTGAATCAGTTTTTTATGTACAGGAACCTGAGCAAGTTGATGAATCGGATGGTAATCTGAAAAAGGGCAAAAAGAAGACAAACTGATATCAAGCCAATTCTATAAACAGTCTGGAGGCGCTTCATGCCTCCAGAGCAGGAGCAGATTATCAAATTGAACAAGTTTTTTCTGCATATTGTAACTTAATGTTAAAGTTTATTTCCGTGATAATTTATTGTCTAGTTGGTCTTTTCTTTACAACATGTGATAAGTAGCGCAACAGCAGTGCAGGCCAATCGAGAGGCATCGTAGTTTTGAAGAGGAGATAAATCACCCACTCCCGGGTTTAGTATCTTCTCCCCGAAAGTCGCGTCGCGCTCGCCGCAGCCGATCGCGAGCTGTTAAGGGGAAGGGTCGAATCCTCGTGGTAGAATAGCCGCCGCAGAACCATTGCCGTTTGCCGTGGGAAATCGGGGAAAAGTACCGTCACCCCCTTCCTCTCGAGCGGCTTCATATCTTAAGTGTCTGTCTTTTATTGATTCTAGGCCTTAGATCCTTTCACTATTTTTTTAAAACTGTTCTCTGCATTCTCTTCCTTCACCACGGGGTTTGTGAAAGGTTGCGCTAAATTCCGAGTGAATAATGTAATAGTGATTTCGCTTGTGGATAATTTATTGACGTGGTGTTTCTGTGTGATTGTTTTACTTCCCTTCGAAATTTAATTACATTGATGATTATAAAGTGTTGTGGTTTTTTGAAGTTGTGTCTAACTTTGAAGGGGTCATTCTAGTATCCATCGGAGGATTTTCTTTAACTACTACCCTGTATGTAATATTAGCAGCTGCCTCTGGGGCTGTGAGATCGACTGAGATAGGTTGGTCGATCCGTGCGAATATCTCAAACTTGGGTAATTAAACATTTATATAACGCCCTTCAGAACAACGAGCAAACAACAAAAACAATGCGTACGAACAGACAACAAATGAAACATAAACATAAAACAACGAGAGTAAGAGAAGGAATGCGCAATTCAACAATGAAACATAACACATGAAACAACAACAACGAGAATGAGAGGAAGATTGCGCAATCCAGCATGCATGCGCGGTTCTCCCGCGCAATTTTGATTGAAGGAGATCACCTAGATCATCTTCGTTGTAGGGGTTTGTGGAACGTAGAGTTGGTGGGTTGGTGGTTCACCATGCTTCAGTGGCGAGATAAATAGGTTGTTGGTTCGGTGACTGGCAGAAAGCGCGTCAATGGTAAAGAAGCAGACCTATTAACCGAAAACGAGATTGAGAATGCATCTGAGAGAACAGTCTCGACGCTGGTGAATAAGGGGGTTAACTAGTAGGCGAGGCCTATATGTAGCAAGGAAGACGACAAGTCGCTGTAGCAGGAGCACCAAGCTCGCGGCTTGGTAGTCGAGTTGTTGTCTACAGTACTCTCTAAGCATACGAGGCGGGGGTTAGGAAAGTCACGTGAGGGAAAGCGGTCCTCATTGTACTATACAGGTACTTTTGACTACTTCCCGGTTAGGTAATGTCTTTAAGCTTCCTGCATTTGTGCTTCACTTGCCCCTCCCTAGTTCTAAAGAAATCGGTTCTCGTATCAAAAAGAGAACGGAGAGATGAGCAAACCCACTTTGTGAGTTTCGAAATGAAAGGAACCTTCTCAGTGTAAGTAGATTTGGGAGAGCTGCTGTTGTGGTGATAACACTGCGGTCACTACAACAACAGTTTTGTTAACATGATACTAGTGAGAGAGGCCTACCAGAACTTTGACATAAAATAAATTTTTCATTGCTGCATTTTGTTTACATATTGATGTTGAGGCGATACGGGTCGTTCAGAAATTTTCCGCGTGGAAGCTCAAATCTAGTCTTCTCATAAGAAAAAGTATCTTGTTCATATCCAGGATTGGAGTTGAAAAGGAAGGCACCAGCATTGGAAAGGTGCAGCATCAGAGACAAGCAGGAACGATTCATCTCTAGTCTTGACTTGGACGGTGTTATGCCCCCGGGGGGGGGGGGGGGGGGGGGGGGGTGTGACTTTCGACCGTTCGACCGGATGGAAGCTGCTTTTCGAGTAGTTGTTCCTTTTGGGAGCGAGTCGGAGTAGTCATCCATCCTACTTCGGTAGTCCACCTCATGATTACCGAGGACACTTGTGAGAACCTGAGTCATAGAAGGAGGATAGACAAGGTCTCAAAACTTTAATTTAAACATGGAACGTCTACTTTGGCTATCATTTACCTCAACGGAAGTTAGATCTACGCAAAAGATGTTTCTTGTAGAAAAGCAACCGCCTCTGGTGTCAGTAACGTTACTAAGGACAAGGGGCTTGAAATAGTGTTGAAGATCATGATAGCGTCTGCTCTCGGGTTGAGAGACAAGAAAAACTTCGGCTAGATGCTAATCGGCTGGTGAAAACAGTTAAAGACATAATCAGAGGTCGCAAAGCAAAGCATCCGTCGCGTAACGTGGCACAGCAGCTTCCGTTCTAAGAGGAAGCACCAGGGTGACGACAGTTTATATTGCTTCTCTTTAGAGAAGCAGATCGAGTGAAAATTCCAATCTTGTTAAACCCTATGTGGAAGAGACGGTTTTTGTAGTCAACGGTCTAAGGAGGTGTACAACGGTGACGGTGCCAAAGATGTAATTACAAGAATTCGATGGAGCTGGTACAATGGCTTTGGGTGAGGTGTAACTTTGCTTAGGAACTTTGCTGCCAGTTTGGAGGCCAATTACTCTTTCTCAACGAACCTAACCTACGAACCAGGAGATTTCCGCCAACCATAGAGGAGAAAGTGCATTTGATGGATGCAACGAGGCAAAAAAATTCGGAGTAATTTGAGGAAAGAGAAATGGTGATTCTGGTACCGGATCGATCAGTGCAAGCATGCGGAAGCCGTTGACGCAGGCCGGAATCTGGGGAGCACAGAAATTACGGTCGCGATGCAAAGGGGAAATTTCCGCCGTACCGGTGGAAGCTCGGAGAAGCCAAACATTACGAGCATCAGTGTCACCAAAATCACAAGGATTTTCAAGAAAACATTTGGAACAATGCTACGCACATCTTCTGCAATGGAGCGTGATGGGGTACTGTATTCGGTGGTAGAGAAGGTACGGTGGTCACAGAACACCTACCTTGAGAAGGCGCAACATCCCTCAAAAAGATATGCCGATGTAGCCGATTAGCTTGTGAAAATGATCAGTTATCAGTTTAGGAGTGGATCAAAGAAGGAGAAGCGACAACCCATTCACATTGATTAGGGGTATATCTGAAAATGCCCCCTCCCCGGGATGCTAACTTTGCCAAACTGCCGTTAGTGGCAGTACGACCTGCTTACTCCGGAGAAGCAGGAGCTGGCAGCATGGTAGCTGAGGCGTATCAACTGTACCACCAAAGCCAATCCCGGACCTGTGAGTATGGGCGAAGACTGTAACCTACCACTCTTCAACGCGGGGGTTATGCATGAGGAAAAGCAGCGCTCCATGACCCATACCCATAATGTTGATTCTCCAATCATCATGCTTCTCAGACTCGTGCTTCTCTTACAGAATGCGTAAACACAACGATCGCACTTCTCGCTCGAATCCTTTGTCTCGTGTTCAAACAACAACATATAGTTTTTGGCAGTTCTACCATCCCTTCCCTTCCCAGAAGAAACTGTCTGACTTTCCTCCTCTTGGAGAAGGGTTTCCAGATGGTCTCTGTTGGGCTATGCTCACCACTGAGGATCTTTAGAACCTCTCCCTTCCTTCCTTCCCTAATGCTACTTACTTACTTGACTGTCGGCGGACAGCTACTAGGGAGAGGGTGCAAACGAACAGGCACGCCCCGCCCTACCGCATTGCGATGGTGCTTCGTCGTCTGGGTCTCACAGGGAGAGAGGATTCATTTGACAATAGTCCCGTTGACGTCCACAACGGTTTGAAAACATACATTAAGCAGTTGTTCTGGCTTTTATGTTGGGGTCTGCTTCCTTTTGAATGGACATTTAGTAATCCCCAAAGTAAAAAGGGTGAAGTGTATGTTGTTTTTTCCTAAGTAATTCCATTTCATCAGATTGTATGGATCAATGTTTTTGACATTGTTTTATCACAACAAATCAAATTAAGCTTCTTTTGATCCCAGGAATTATCTTTATGCCGATCGAGTTTCCATTTACCTAGATTGGTTCTTGTCAAGAGACATCCTGACCAGGAAAGACTTATTGAGAGCTTTTTAGAAAAGTTTCTTTCATATATTGGAATCGGTTTTGTTCTACAGTTTGTAATATACTCATAGGTGTACTCATTAAAACTTTCTAGCGGGTATTTCACTTTTGGCAGGTGTAACTAAGTGTTTCAAATCTTTATTCACATCGAAAAACACCATAGTAGTGTTCTCATTAACTCGTTTTCAGGTTTTTTTTTACTTTTTATGCTTTGAAATCCATCTTTGCCTAAAATCAGAAATGGGTAGGATACTCAAGTCCCTCCGTCATGACCGTGCTCACTGAGAATGGTCGAATGCGGGAGATAGGCTATGATAGCACTCTACGCTCCTAACCGCCTAGTGACATTACTGGGTATGGGTACATACGTGCGTCCGAGGATGTGCACGGCAAATTGCACAGCCAAGTGCGTGGTGATTTTAACGACTCCAGCGCCTATCATTGGGGCTAAAATCTGAAATACAGTAGATTAGTAGGGTCAGCTGATACTACTAATCTACTCTACTTCAAATTTGGGCCACAACGATAGGCGCTGAAGACGTCGAAATCGTTACGAACTTCGCCGCGCAATTTGCCGCGCGCATCCTCGGACGCACCTAAGTCCGTCCCCCGACATTACTCTCGCACGGTTTTCATTTATGGTGAATTCAGTAGGTGTGCTCGGCTTTCTTTTTCTTGATTTTTTTCCGGCATGGTGAAAAATCGAAGACCGTTCCTCGTCTTGTTCCCATTTCCAATGAGCTTTTTTTGATTCCTTTCTAAATCCCTGGGTAAATAATGGAAAAAGTGAGACCCAAGATGTCAGAGCGAATAAGTAGGGCCGAATTCGTTTTGAGCCGTTCTACCTGTATACTTACACTATATCCTTCACATTGTATCGAAACAATGTGTTTTTTGGTATATGATCATCCAAGTTTTGAGAGAGAAATACGCCATAAACAGGAAGATGAAAACACAATAAGCAGTTATCCTCCGAAGTAAACGGTTGTTCCACACTGCTGTTCATTTTGTGTGGTTAAAATGATTTCTCGACATTGTGGTTGGAATTTGGGCAGTTTTAATTGTGACGTTGTTCACTTTCCATTACAGGTAGAGGTAGGGGTTACTGAAGAATCGTCGGTTTAAATGGCGTCATCGTGGAATCGTCACGTCCGGCTATCCGTGTGTACGGTCAACAATTGGGCACTAGACTTCAAAGGTAATCTACAGCGAATTCTAAAAAGTGAGTCAACTCTATCGCTTTTTTTGTTCTTTTTCTATTTTCGTATCTTAACCCTATTAGCTGAGCAAATAGCTGAGAAAGAGCAGTCTTTTTACAGCTTGTGAAGATGCGTACAAGGAGGGTGCTCGATTAAGGCTTGGTCCCGAGCTTGAAATTTGTGGATATGGTTGTGCGGATCACCATTTTGAGATTGATACAGAGATTCATTCGTGGGAAATGTTGAAGGAAATCGTGGGAAAGTCGAAAAATGTAAGTAATTGCAGTTTCTTTGACTTATATAATTTTGAACACATGTGTAGTTTTCATTCTGTTCAGTGGCCAAATCTCTTGATAGTTACCGGAATGCCTGTTCGTCACAGAATGCTTCTGTACAACTGTCTTGTTTCTGTCATGAATGGGTAAGTCCTTCTATCGGTAATGGCATGACAATAATTGTGTTGCAGTTTAAGAGAATCTGCTTATATGGGGTGATGAGTTATGCCGACTCTATTATAAAGTTTATATTTTCCCTCCCAGCGCATTCGCATTCTTGCTAATTAAACATACTCTGATTTACTCACTTTTTGGAATTCATTTCGCCTTTTCCACCTATTTATTTCTACTTTTTCAAATTGAAAGTAATGTCAGCTAAACAAAATGTTCCAACTAAATTTGATTGTTGAATACTTCTGAGGATATAGTAATATGGAAGAGTTTCCCACTATTGCAGAAAAATTTTACTCATTCGTCCGAAAATGGTACTATGTGACGATGACGTTTATCGAGAAAGTCGCTGGTTTGTGCGATGGTCCAAACCACTGACCACTATTCCTTTCCAGCTTGATGAAAGCATTGGTTTTGAACAGGTACGCTTCTTTGCCTTGCAAATATTCTCCATTGCCATAGTCAATTTGAGGAATGAGCTTGCAGAAAACAGTCCCATTTGGGGACGGCGTACTGTATTCAACTGACAATGTTACGATTGGTTTTGAAATTTGTGAAGAACTTTGGACGGCTCATTCGTATGTTCGATGTTTCATATACCTTTGTCAACCACCGGCAAACATACACTTTTTTGAAGACGGCACATAGAACTAGGATTACGAGGTGTAGATATAGTATGTAATGGTAGTGGCAGCATCCATATTCTCGGAAAATCAAATTACCGCGTTAACCAGCTGATTCTTGGAGGAAGTGAGAAGGTTTGTTTTTTGCATGCTTTTTATCAGATTTTGTCGAAAGTTTCTTTTGTAGACTGGAGGTATTTACCTATTCAGCAATTATCGCGGTTGTGATGGTGACAGAGTTTACTACGATGGATCGTCAACGATAGCCCAAAACGGGAAACTGTACGCCCAAATTCACCAATTCGATATCGAAGATACCGTATGCTCCACTGTGCCCTGCTTGGTACATATACAGGCATGGTTTTCAGAGATGAACTTGTTTCAGTGCGTTGCGACCGCAGTCTTGGATCTCAATGAAACAATTTCGGCTCGAAACAAGAAGTCCAGCAACTGTTACGAGGTGCAGTTATAGTCATTTGTCTATAATGTTCGCTAAAAGATCAGCTATTTTTATAAAGACTCACAAAATTGGATAGAGTGATGGAAAGGAGCAATCTGGAATCCGTTCCGCGTTGCTTCTTTCCATTTCAGTGCTTTTGATGTAAGCTGACGATGATTAGCTTATCAGTAAGAATCATTTACAGTCAGCTCTTCTTCCGGAATACAAGACAATTTCCTTCGATGGCAAGCTCACCTTAGACCAACCTGTGCAGTGTTTATCCAAGGAAATCACAAATGTAGAACGACTGCAATTAGATCCTATTGAGGAACTTTGTCATGGGCCTCCGGCCTGGTTGTGGCACTATTTAAGAAGAAGCAAAATGGTAATAGGAATTGCCTTCTTCCGTTATTTGTCAGACTTGAGTTCTATGTTCAGGGTGGATTTTTCTTGCCACTTTCTGGAGGACAGGACAGTTCCTCGGTTGCTGCTATGGTTCGCCTGATGTGCAACAAAGTCTGTGGGGCTGTCAAGCGTAGAAGACTTACAGATGGTGACTTTGTGTTACATCTTTGTCGCGAATGCATGAATACTATTTGTTGAGCATCGGTGTTACTCCAGTCTATACTCTTCTACTGACTCACTTTTGTCTCAGGTGGAGACGATCCCGCCTACTATCTGAATGGACAACGCGTTGGAGAAGATCCTGCTGAATTGTGTCATAAGGTTCGTTTTCTGACATTCCGGATTCTTTTTAGAATTAGAAGACGAAAAATAATGTTCAGCTTTTCTTCACATGTTATATGGCAAGTGAACACTCTTCTGCTCAAACGAGAGCCTGTGCAGATGGTTTGGCTAAGGACATAAACAGTAATCATTCAAGGTTCTATCTGCGAGTTCGCTATCCAACTTGTTATTCTTTTAATTTTATTGGTTTCTTTTAGCATGTTCATTGACTCAGTTATATCTGCTGCGTTGTCTGCCTTCAAACTCGCCAAGGGCTTCATACCGAGTTTTAATGTGAGTTGCTTTGTCTGTTTTTCCTTGTTCCTGAATGATTACATGCAATTACAGAGTAATGATTCCCGGGAAGGATTGGCTTTGCAAAACCTACAAGCCAGAATAAGAATGGTATTTGCTTACTTATTTGCGCAGTTATCTCTTATAGTAGAAGGGCGACCTGGGAGTCTTCTTGTATTAGGCTCATCTAATGTTGACGAGCTGTGAGTTACAGTATTCTTTTTCTTTTTTCAAACTAAAGCTTGAATTGTTTCAGGCTTGTTGGTTATATGACGAAATATGATTGTTCTTCTGCTGATATAAATCCTATTGGATCGATAAGTAAAGTGGATTTGCGGAAGTTTTTGCTTAAAGTTTATAATGACTATGGAATGAAGTCACTAAAGGCGTCAGTTGCATAGTTTTAGTTGGTTTCCCGGTTATTTCGGTGCTTTCTCGATATAAATACTGCTAATATATTTTGCATTTTTAGGGTCATTGATTCTGTACCTACCGCTGAACTAAGACCCCTCGTGGATGGTGCCATTGCGCAAACGGATGAAGTTTGCTTTGAGTGGTTGCTGTAGTTTGTAGATTGCTACATAAATATACATTGTTTAGGATGAGATAGGTCTCACTTATGATGAATTGTCGGTTATTGGGCAGTTGAGGCGCCCGCGCTGTTTGGGACCGTATGGAACATTCCTCGCCCTCTGCTCCATGTGGTATCCCAAATATTCATATGAAGAGGTAAATGAGTTTCTCGTATGAAGCGATTGTAGAATATTTTCGAATTTGCTTCAGATAGAGGCTAAGGTGAGGAATTTCTTCTGGCGTTATCGCGTCAACAGGCACAAGGCCACCGTAGCAACTCCATGTAAGTAGATTTGATATATTGAAAAAAAACGATTTGACAAATGGAGTAGAAGTCAAAGTAGTATTTTCAGCTTACTATGCAAATTGGTATAGTCCCGATGATCATCGAAATGACCATCGACCATTTTTGTATCCTGACATGGAGCACCAGTTTGTGATGATAAGGAAAAAGGTGAGAGTTTTCATGCTATCTAACTTTAGCAGGGCCTAACAATTTATGTACGTGGCTGATTCGCTATCATTTTTTCATCTTCCATTAATTTTTTTTCTCCTTTTGGTGTTCACGGAGGAAGAAACTTCTTCACCTTGACACGAATAGTATCTATTCCGCATGCACCACGTAACTGCAATGTAGGCGCTATATGTCGATTTATTTCGACTGCTGGGCTCCTAGACGAGTTCATAACTTCTTTTGAGTAGTTCTTTCTACATGCCACTTGTTGAGAGTAGCTCGACAAATTGATGTATTTAAACTTTCAACATTGTAGCTGTAAGAAGAAATGTTCCGAACAAACGAAACTTATTGCAGGTGACCGAATTGAAGGCCAGTAGCCAACACTGATACGTATTTGATGCCTACCGTTGTCAGTCAGTGCATCAGAGTTAGAGTTTAGAACTGCCAAGTATACCGGTTATTACTTGCTGTCGGTTACTGTTGTTAGTTATTTGCAATAATTTGTTGCTTGGTGACTTTACTTACCAGATTACTTACTTTAGTCATTGTCATTATTCTGCACACTTCAGCAACCCTCTCGGCACCTTTTCACTGTTTTTTCACTTGTCTCACCGTTGTTGACTTGTGTCCTTTTCCATGCTCTCACTACTACATTTTTGCATGTTATAGAAAGGCAGATTTAATTGTGAACCGCAACGTCTTTAGATTAGATTATATTTTCTATATAAGCTGTGTAGCTCATTATAAATAAACTTACATCTCAAGAATTTTAGGTTTTTGAGGCAATGTTGTTCTCGACAAGTGTTATCTTTGCTGTGGTTGTTCACTTACTTGCAGTGTACATTTACACTTCGTAGTAATAGCTGTTTTGAAGAGTCTCATGGCAGCGACTTCGGAGGGTCCAAGTCAGCTTTTTGTTGGCTCGCTACCTGTTACATTATTACAACCGAACAAAAATGGACCTGAATATATGTGAGCCTCATCACATTTCGTATTTTCGTATTAAAGTTGTGAAAGATATCGCAAAATGTTACATGTCCATATTATTGTACTAGGCTTTTATAGGTCTACTGTGGCAGATGTATCTCTGAAAATTGTAGAACGGAGGCTGGACAGCGGCGAGAAGGTGGGTTTTTTGATTGCGTGTTTCAAAATCGAGAAGAAGATAGCTGTTGATGAAATATCGTCTTAGTTCGCTGTTTCTCAGGAGTACCGTATTGAAATCAGCCGACCAGATGACTTTGAATTTTTGTACGCGGAAGGCATTACTCGGACGAAATATCAGGTTTGTTTTGACGTGATTTCGGTGGGGAAGGCAAATAGATTTCTCTATGTTTAGACGTTAGCGAAAACGTGGAATCTTAACGTTGATTTCGACGACTTTCCTGCTCGAATAGTTCGCTTACTTCGAGAACGTGTTGGAGCTACTTCTCCTGTCCAACTCACATGCACTTTGAGCCAAGATCTATCCATTTGCACGTGAGCGCCTTCTCATTTTTCCTGTTTCCAACCTGGGATTGTAAACTTACTGGCGCGCAGAGTTCCAACTAAGGATCCTGAAAAGTACAGCCACTGATCTTCCAATTATCAGGCGCTGCGAATTCCTTGTAGATGCATAGAAACAGTGCGTAGTGAGGAAACAGAAAGTTTCACAAGATATCATCTTTGCTCAGGTTTGAAATGATCCACATTATTGATATGTATACTGTACGAATGCCAATAGAGTTGAGAGCAGTTCGTGACAAGGATCTGTTGTGTCATATTATCAACAACATGCGTTCTCTACAGGCGAGTTCTCGAATAGGATTAAGACCGATTATAGCAATTATACATGTCGCATTTGAATAGAGTTTGTTTAAGAAGCAACTGTGCAAGCTGAACAAAGAAAGGAAAGACGTTGAAAAGGAAAGGGATGAGTTGAAGTGCATGGTAGACGATTTGAAGGAATTTCGTTTAAAAGCTGATCAAAGAATAGCAGAGCTGGAACAGAGAGTAAAGGATGCCGAAAAAAGGGCAGCAGATGAAACCTTGCGCAGAGAAGAATTTGAACAAGACCTTCAGGTATTCCCTAGTTGTCTAAGCAGCCCAAAGCTGGCGGTAATCCAGAGCCAGTGCTCGAAGCGACTTCATCTTACGATAGTTTCGACGTTTCAGTTGGAACGAGATGAACGTGATTCCGCTTTGAGTACAATTGAGCATTTGAAAGACGAATTGGCAGATGCAGAGAAGAAAGTACGAGAACTCGAAGAAGATCTCGATCAATGTGAAGAAGAGTGCGAAGAGCTCGAAGGAAAGGTGAGCATGGTTTCTGAAACCAGGAAATGGTTCAGGATTTTATAGATTAACCGCTGTTTTGTGACAAGTACCAAGTTGTTTATATTGGGTTGTAACATAAGTTCGTAGAGTTTTGTGTTAGGGTCATTTTACAACGAATTGCTTTGTTTTTTGGCAAAGTGTATATATTCATTCGAAAGAGCTCCTTCTCCTCTATAAAATAGTTTTATTCGTTTTTTGGATAATTTAGTTGTACGTCTTTTTTCTGGCTCAGAATTGGAATGTCCAGAAGGAGAAAATCAGCATTTTCGACATCTGCTTTTCATCGAGGTCAATAAGCAGCCGAAGCCGCTCGGGACATATGCAATGTGTACGAGGAAGGTCTCCTAGGTGTCTCTGGGTGGCCCCAGGAGAGGCACCGAAGCCGAGAGTCAAGCAAGATCTTCACTAAAAATAGGTCATGATTTGCGTTTGGTGAGACTGGAAAGGAACGGTGCACTGGGAAATGCTCGTACGAAATGCTACTGTCAACAAGGAGGTCTACATTGCCCAGCTTGACCGTGTTAGTGTGGCTATTCTGCTGAAAAGACCCGATAGACAAGGTGAAGTCATCTTGCTCTACGACAACGCCAGGCCCCATAATGCCCAAGTCGTAAAAACAGCACTCCAAAAGCTTGAATGAGAGGTTTTTCAGCATCCACCGTACTCTCCGGGTCTTGCACCTACCGACTACCACCTTTCCGCTCTCTGTCGAACCAAATGAGGAGTGTTACCTTCGATGGCGAAGACGTTCTCGAAAACCGGCTCAACAACTTCTTCGACACCAGACCGTCCGATTTTTGGCGAAACGGCATCAACAAATTGGTCGAGAGATTGGAGGAGGTCGCAAACAGCAACAGGAAGATACGTCACTGATTAATTTATTATTATAATTATTGTTTTTTGGTAAAATAAATCTCTGTGAAAAAACTCTACGAACTTATGTTACAACCCAATATTTTCTTTCCTCTTCTGGAAATAACCATCTTATTGGTACAGCTATTCGACTGGGGTAACCTCTACGATCTTCGAACATCGGTCTTTAGTGGTGAGATTTCGAGCTTCCAATGCACAATTTCCAAAGGAATGACTGAAATCAAATTCGGTCTACCAATCGAGTGTTCTCTTGTGCGATTTAAAGGCCAACTCGAGAAATTGTAGAATAACCGCAACGTTGAGCTTGGAATAGCGATTATCAAATGCAGCTGCGGGGCTTTTTTGTCGTTATAACCGAATGGGCTCATGTTTACAAGGCAACTTATTGTTCATTCAACAGAGTGAACAAAACCTTTCTGTCTGGAGAAAAATGATTTGTAAATCCTAATATACTTCGAGTAAACTATTTTATATTTTATTGTTTTTACTTATGTTTATTACTCTTATTTTTACGATTTTTAAAATAATTTTCAGTTGCGGGACTCAGAAGTACAGTGCTGTCGTCTACGTGGAGATAAAGAAAAACTGGCGATGGCATTGGAGAAAACGAAAAAGGATCTGAGTAAGGCGAATCACGTCATATCCAAATATTTGAAGGTTTGTGAGCTAATCGTCAGTTTCAACCACTCCTCTGTAAATTTCGGCATTTCAGTAAATTTACAAATTGACTTTTTCAGGGGGACATTCGGAGCCCATCGGAAAGGAGCTTGGATGAAAGGAAAGACGAAATGGCGGCTGACCTGAAAATGAAGGAGTCACTCATTGACGAAATGACGGGTCAGTGTGCTCCTGCATTTCCTTTCACATTACGTTTAATGGTTTTTTGCAGCTTCAATAGCAGACTATAAGAAAACAATAGATGATTTGAGTAGGGAGAATAAGGAACTCCAAGAAACCTTACAGGTTATGGAAGCTGAACGTGCACGCAATGCTCGAGGTAGTCTTATTAAACAGCCACTTATTTCCATGTTCAGAATTTGTTTCCAGTAATTGAAATGTATCGTAATCAACATCGTGTTGGGTCCACGCTGTCGCCGGGCGTATCTCCACCACTGCTTCCTGTACTGGGTACGATTGGTGGCCGAACTAGTCCGTTACTTGGATGTGTGCCTACGACACCGAGCAACTTCCGGAACGTATTGGGACGGACCCTGGTAGGTACTTTTTGAAATTTCCGCAAGACGACCATCGTCTGCTGTTTACTTCTCATACGTTAGCACAGATCAGATACACCTTCAGTGTTATTTCAACTCTTTTCTTCTTGCGGTTAGGTTGGTCGAAGCCGAGTGATTGTTTTATATGATCTAATTCTCAATTTGGGCGCATGTTTACTTTTCGTTCAAAAACTTCTCATAAAACTACAACATCAGTAGTAAAATTTGCTCCTAAATCCTTCATATCTGAGAATGTTCAATTCAGCAGTGTTCGATCCATAGCCACTAGCCCCACCACTAAGAAACATTTTTCTTTATGAGTATCTAAATACAGAAAACTTGCATTTCAGCAATCAAATACAGCTCTGCTAACACCATCAATACGATCAACTCCTCCAGCACTACAGGGGAAATTTACGAATTCTGATGGCAGAGAAAAGTAGGAGAAACCCTATCAAGTGCTATACTTAAATGTATGAAATCTTGATAAGCCATCCTTTTTCAGTATACCACCTCCTCTTGGCATTGGTCCAACAGTAGCACCACCAAAGTGATAATGAGCCAGACTCTTCACTGATTTAGTGTAACAATTTTCTGTTGAATTATATTTATAGGCCGTTGCCTTTGACTTCCATAGGTATATCACTAACTGATCCATGCATGCTCACCTTTCGAATATCTTCGAAACTGTTATAATTTACGTTCATATCACTGTGTATAAGTTTTACATAGCTTGTTAGCGATGATCTCACTTATAAACACTTGTGCATATAAAATTTATAGGTCTACTTGTGTATCTTCTATATTATGAATGAAATGTGAAAATATCAGCGTATCAACATCACAGGGATCTTACCACGTAAATTAGGAACTCCTTGAGTTCGTCATCTAATCTCTGAAAATCTCCTCTATTTCTTTAGCTAAATTGAGCAGTGAAGTGTCCTGAAGGTTGCAAAGCATTACTACGCATACTCCAGCTGGAATTTCTTGATCAGATGTTTTCGAGGTAGGACGAATAAGTAGTACTGATGATGCACCAACGGCTCCACCAGTATGGTACCATAGTCCGCCAAGAGAGCTAAAAATGTGTCATTAGAAATACACTTGGAGTCCAATTTGCTCGCACGGTACTGCGCAAGTCCGAGAATTAGAAAGAATTCTAGACAGTCGAACCTTGCTTTGTCGCCTCCTTTGTAGTCATCACCAGGTATGCGCATCCAACCGAGTCCTGCAAGCGTCCTATTGTTCACAGATATTTCTCCTTTCCACAGTTGTTGAATCACATCCTTTTTCAGAAAAGCGTTTTTAGAAGTCGGGCCGGCTTGATGGCTAAATGGGTGTTTTCTAAATCTCCCATTCAAAGATTAATCCAGTTTCTCCCATTTCGCCTTCATGTTGGAATCACAGTACACCGTGCCACCCATGTGTTCGCCTGTAGCCCTCACATTGAGCTCGGTCACGAAATGTTGCGAGAGCTTACAGCCAGACGTTTTCAACGATTCCGGGTTACGGTATCAGAGCTGAGCAAACATAACAATATGCTTAGAACAAACAGTGAGCTGCCCACCTGTAGAGAATAGCGTTTGCAAAAGTGAGAAGATCCGTTACATTAGAAAGAATACCACCACCAGCCCATTTGTACGAGTTGTTCACTTCAGAGCAGTTTTCTAGGATGTGCTTCTTATTGCGCTTGTAGTAGCTAAAGATGGATCATTAGAATGAGACGTAATTAGGGAAAGTCGGTCTTGAAACCTATTCAGAATAAGGAACCCACCTTGCCCGATGTGGGATGACTTTGCTATTGACATCGAGAGTAGTGTATCTCATTCCTAATTCAAATGCAAGGTCTTCAACCAGTGTCTTGAATTCCTTTCCCGAAGCTTTCTCCAGGACCGCGCTGACGAGAGTGAATCCGTGAGTTGTATACCTGGAGGGTTACGATAGTTCTGATTTCGTTCATTGAATCGTTAAACTATGGAGCACGTAATCGAAAATGAGACCTGAGGGCGCAAAATCGATACCTATCTTCAAACTACGTGTCAGTCTGGTAGTACATTAAGCATGTAGTTCCGCAAAAATGGGAAGTCAATTAATGTTGTAACTACAATTTTCAAAATCGAAAACATGGATTTGCTCAACTTGAACTTGGTGCCTGGCTCCGATAGCAGTTCATCGTCTTTGAACATCGTCAACGCATCTGTTACGGTGGCATAATTTACATTTGAGAGGAATTCCTTATCTTCAGAGTCACTTGGTGCAGGTTCCTCGAGGTCTTTTTTCTGGTCAGCCTTGATCTGGAAAAGAGTTGACGCTTACTGACAGACTTGCTTTTAACTCAACTACTGACCCATGAGTCATCCGGATAGGCATATCAAACGGATTTCAATGGCCATGATAGTTGATCATCTTTACAATTTTGATGGATAATCTACTCTTTCGTCTTTAGTAGGTGGCGGGAAGACAGACTGTCTCTTCGGGTGGGTTACATGGTGTCAGGAATGGTGGGGGACAGACGAGAGGCTGAGAAGAAACAGCAGACTGGAATCAACACTTCAACCCCGGCCGGAGGTTCATTTTACCTTACTGCTTTTATTACTTAAAGTGACTTCCTGCTCTAGGGGTATCTTCATCTAATGAGCCAACTACATTAAGCATTTGCATTTTCCACTTCCAATCCAAGACAGCGTCCTTCAGTCGCGTCCTTTCATCAAGAGAACCTTTCTCCTCAATACTCAAACGCCTTTTCAAGGTTAGCGTAATAATTAAGCAAACACCGTTGATTCGTTCATTTCCCGTACACCCACATGTGCGGAGATGCGCGCGCGAAATCGCGCGACGATTAAATACTACAACTTCCTTGTATCGATCATATCGATGTGCTTCTCAGCCCTAACTCTGAGCCTCGTCGCTGTACTGTGCACATGCTTTATGTCTCGGCGATAAACGCCAGTGTAGCCCAAACCGCCTTGAACATTGTCCCGCAGTTTGCACCACGCCAAGGGTGAATATCCTCTCCCCCCTTATATCAGTCGTTCAATGGAAATTGTTCAGTGTAGTTGCGGTCATAGCGCAATGCGTGACGGCGCGACGTCGCACTGTGACGACGACTTGGCGGCGGCAGCTGCTATTGCAAAGATCGCTCCCGTTTCACATCAACATTCCAGCCGCGAGGCGTGCCCTCGCAGTCATGTGCTGGGCGGTCGTTGCTTCAGGTTGATATTCTAGATTTTCTATAGCTTTCTTATAGATTTGAAGGATGTCGTTGGTTTCTTCTTCTATTCGTCTACTGACGAAAGTTCCTCCTGCCGTTCTCGCAACTCAAGCATGTTATCATGAAAAAGTGGGTTTCCATTTCTTTTCAAAGCCCAACGCTTGTTTCAATTCGAATCATACCCTTCAGGTAATCGACCACTATGAAAATCCGCGTAACGTTGGCTCGTTGGATAAAAATGACCCATCTGTTGGTACCGGCATTGTTGGTGCTCCAGCCTGTGGTGATGTAATGAAACTTCAAATTAAGGTGAGTGCGGAGAATCGATTTCTTATAAAGAGCTTTTCGGTAAATATCACAACTGATTTTTGTTGCCCCTAGTTAGTGTTTGCTTTACGATTTTAGTGAATTTTCGTGAATCAAATCATAGCGATTAATTAAAACTTTTGTACTAGGGCACTATTGGAAATGTCCTCTGTGAAATATGTGAATTTAATTAATACTTTGCTTAGTCTTCAGGGATTTTGTTATGAAACCAAGTCAGGGCACAGCCTCGTAATTTTTTCAAGGTTGACGAAAATGGCAAAATCGTTGATGCCAAATTCAAAACGTTCGGATGTGGCTCTGCGATCGCATCGAGCAGCTTGGCAACTGAATGGATTAATGGAAAAACGGTCGACGATGCCGCAAAAATTAAAAATGACCAAATAGCCAAGGAACTCTGCCTACCACCGGTCAAACTACACTGTTCAAGTAAGTGATTATAGTAATTTCAGTTTGTGATAGCAGCTGTAATATTAGATGGCTCATCGTTGTATCGAGCACATACAGTTGTTGGCTCTCTTGCTTCTAGCTCCATCACGGGCCATTTCACCTGATAAGCCTCTTGTAAGGGTCACGATCGATTTTGAAACTTGATGCTGCCCACCTTCACGCCCAGCAGAAGTCAACCTGGCTGTTTTTTATTAAACAGCAGTTTGTAGCGCAATGGAGCAGCGAGCAGAAGGGCCAGAAGGAAACGAGAAGGGATCAACTTCATTTACATGTAATTTGAAGTGGGAACATAGTAAGATCGTGTGGATGTCACGTTCTTAGACTGATCGTAAGTGATTATTTAACCCAAAGCGGTTGCTAGGGACGTCCAATGAGGAGTCCTACGCATACACGCTCTGAGTCCGAAACTGGGGCAAAAACTCCACTTTGCTCTGCCAACTCACCCGATTTACTGATGATCATTTACTTTATACAATTACAAAACAGGGCATTTGCAGTCTGCTATATATAGTTAGGACAAGTACTTGTAGTGCTGGCTCAAGATGCGATTCAAGCGGCGCTGAACGACTACAAAAAGAAACAGAAGAACAAAACAGCTACCAGCGACTGAGTTCTTGCGAGTTTTGTTATATAACATTATCGAAATAGTTATTCCTTAGAAAGTGAATTACATATTTAACTAGATTTGTAATAGAGACAGTAGAGAGGGTGTATTTCTTGTACGACTAGTTGAACTGGTGCTGTACAACTTAATAATTTTGCACCGAATATTTCCTGTTGCACTTTCATGACGAGGTAAATCTGTCAATTAAATGCGAAGCTTTTGACGGAGCGTATTTTGCTTTGTATACTAATTCATGCCAATATTTTGGAATAAATGTTAGTCTTCGCATAATTCTAATTCACAAAATAGAAGGCGATTTCGCTAGATAAATTGAAATTTTTGAAGACTTACTTCTTCCTCCTTTTTCTTGTAATGCCGAATGCCTGCGGTATGCGATAATAGTTGACGTGTAGTTATTTGCACAGCCTTCCCATCAACTTTTTTATTGGGGAACTCAGGCAGGTAAGTCTAAATTGGGAGGAAATTGTTATGCTTATACCGGCATCGGAATTACCCTTACCTGTATCGGTTTGTCTAAATCTAGCTTTCCGTCTTGCACAAGCCTAGCAGTGATTGCTGCAGTGAGCGGTTTGCTGATACTGGCAATTCGCATAACCTAGCAGTTACATAAATTTAGCAAATAAAGATATGCTCAATTGTTTGTGCACATTCCTCCGAGTACATTGGCGAGTCTCCGGGCTCAAGGATAGACGTACCGTGTCTTCGGTGCAACGACTTCCACTTTCTAGATTAGCAAACCCAAAGCCTTGACGCCATACTATTCGACCGTTTACACTCACACCTATGGAAAGTCCAGGTATACCAGCGATCACCTGAAAAGAAAAGTCTTGAAAGTGGTATAAGCACTTCTACTATCTCGTCTTATCTTAAGGAAAATCAACAGTTCAAGGCTACATCATGTATGCCAAAGAGTAGATACCGAAAACCAAAGAATATTTTGTTAGTTTTTTCAGTTGTTATACTCTTCTTCCTTTATCTGTAATCCAGTCACCCTTTATGACACATTGAAGTTACTATGGGAAAGAGAAAGTGTAGTGATCTAACAGCAATTATCAAATGTTATCAACTGCTATCACACCTTGACAACGAAAATCAACGATCCCAACCTATTTCACATCACCCGTCAAATCGTCAACGCTTCAGTACTGAAATGAAAGGCATCACAGACTTAGTGACTCTCGCCTTTCATGGCTCCTAATCAGCCTTAATCAGTTCTCGACACCAACCATCTTCATTTTCCATTCACGTCATTTTCCACTCCACGCACCCTACCGTGTGTCCACTATTAACCCGAAGAGGGAGACAGACTCAGCAGTTAATACCCTCTGAGGCTCCAAATTAGTCGCCATCATTGTAAACATTTCCTGTCACCGCGATCCCGTCACACCATACATCATCCACCGAGGAGTCAAGGTTCTACTTTTTACAGTGGTGGCGTAGCCAACTCAGTGACTATTATTCCATATCTCCTTATTGGTCCATATCTGTTCTTTGTGGGCGGAGGTGGTGTAGTGGGAAGTGACGACTATATCACACGCACGGTCAGGAGTTGGAATCCCGGATCGATGCCCGCCTGGGTCAACCAAGCCTTCCATCCCTCCGGGGTCGGTGAATTGGTATCATACTCGTCTGGGAGGATAAAAGCACTGACTTGTATATGGGCTGGCCACAGCAAGTCATTTTATAGGCCACATACGCACTCATTACGCCACTACGATTCTGAATGGAAGTCAAGTGCGGGGGAGCATCCCTCAGAAGGAATTGATTAACGCCAAAAACTTTATCCTTTATCCTTATCCGTTCCTTGCAATCCCTGTCCCTTCACATCCAACATCACCTACCGAGGTACCAGAATTCCCCTGCTAACACGAAGGGTGTAAGAAACTCTTGGTTACTTAAGGGCTACTTATGAGCTAGTATGAATGTTAGCACTTACCATCAATGTTCCCATACTGCCGCCTATGTCCCTTACGAAATTGAATGCTCTAGTTCCGAGGATCAGTGATTTAAAATCAAACACACACTCCTACACGAGATCTACGTGTGTCTAAAAGTGGTGTTGCAAGTTTCAAATGTTGCAATTACTGAGGCCAGCACTCGTAAGGTTCGTAATTCGTTAGAGAAAGAAAAGACGAGCTTTCCCGTCATTGATCTATCCCATCGTAGGATGCGTCACGCGTTTGGTTTCCATTCAGAATCGTAATGGCGTTTGAATGTGTATGACTTGAGGTAGGTGCAAGCGTGTTCTAGTCGCTAGCTTATCGACCAACCAACGACAAAGAGATTAAAAGGTTGGTTGACATAGGCGTGTATCAGTGCGGTATTTAATCATTAGGTCATGGGCCTGATAGTGCGATTCAGTCTGTCCAGTGATTTGATGTTTTTTAGATCATTGCCATGAAAAATACCATTACTGAGAGGCCTTAAGAAGGCGTAAGTTTTCTTTCCTTCTCATTTCGCTCTTTTCTTTGGAAGGTGTCGAGTCCCTTGCCTAAGTGCCACGGGAAATGGGCATTAAGTCGTTTAAGACAGAGGGACGCCGTTGTTTCATTGCAAAACGGAACCGATCTTTAGATTCTCGGTGGGAATGGGAGGTCTCAGAACAACTCGTGACGTCACGGGTAAACATTGGAAGCGATTCCGGGAGCTGGAATTTCTGAAGGAAGCTAGGCGAAGGGCCCGACAAAAGCGAAAAAAAGGTTCAGAAAGGGGGCGAGCACAGGATTAAGGATGCTCAAACACGTTAGCGCAGATTGACGTGTTAAGACGCTTTTTATAAATCATTGATTTACTTGTCAGTTAACATGACAAATGGCATGTCTGACATGTCAAGTGTACGATTCTTCCATCCGTCTCATCTACGACATACTCGACCATTCCGAATTGGGGGAGGCGCGAAGTCATCAGTAAACATACATTTATCAGTAACTAGTAAAAACATGGCAAACATGTTATGAATTGACCAACACGTTCACTTTGGCTTTTTGACTCGTTTTTCTCTATAAATACCCATCGACATGGACTTATCCTCTCAGTTTTGATTTTTTTGGTTGTGGTTGATCACGATTTAACCGAGATTAACTTATCCACGCTTGGCAACCCAGGAATGAAGCGAAATTTCAGCAAAAGTAGCTCTTTTGGCTTTAAATTGGGAAAACTCTCATGATATGTTAATCATGTTTCGTCATTTATCAAATTCGGGTCTACGATTCTGAATGAATCGGATGCGAATCGATCAATGCCAAAAAAGCTTCGGATTTCGAGACTCAAATCAGCTGCCTGGTGAGAGGTTTCTCCTTCAGTAAGTCGTTCTAATTTGTCCAATTTGCGAAAGGCGATCGACCTCTAAACTAAAAATTGTCTTTAAAAATGGCCGTGCCGTACGTTAAAAACTACGACTGTGTTTAAAGAGCATTTTTAATTTAGAGGTCGATCGCCTTTCACAAATTGGACAAATTAGACAAAACCGGTTAATTCTACACGGTTGGTTCTGTTACTGTCTATGATTTTATTTTTATTTCTGCCATGCTGTACTGTAAAGTGTCACATTGCGACATCATATAAAAATGAAAATGGTCATTTTTCTTCGGCAGCTAGATCAATTCGAAGCAATGGTGCTCTACACTTATGAGCTGGGTACGCCACAATCTTCAAAAAAAAAAATACTTGAGCGAACTGATTGACGGCAGATCACGCTAAGCCAACGAACTCAGGACGAGAAAGTACGGGTGAACTAGATAGATAAGCCCCCATATACTATGTATCTACCAAGATGCCAGAACTACCAATGCAACTTAAAGTGGAGGTACACGCATGCTTCGAAGACCAAGTTTAACCGCAAAGATAAAACTTTAAGCTGGCAACCTATTGACTTCACCCTTATCTCGACTCACTGATATTCTCGTAAGATGAATAACCAAGTGTTGTTAAAGTTACCATCTGTCGCACAATCGCATTTCTGGCCTTCTGTTTTCTCGCTTCCAATGACAGCGGTTGCTCCACCATTTTTCCACTAGCTTTTTGACTGTTAACTATGGAATCCTTGTTGGCCACACCAAAAGCAACTGCTGTGGCCGCAAGAGCCGCAGGCGGAATGTATTTATACCACATGACCCTATATGCGTAAAATGACTGTGTGAAGTTAGTAACCACTGCAAAGCAAGCAAGGTATCACTAGTAAAAACTACTTAATATTATTTTTGGCACACTGCGAACAGTATTTGACCATTCAAACAGTTTATTAGAAGTTATAGATACAACTACTCTTTATATACATAACTATACATCGACCCATTCACACTGATCAGCTTCCCTTTGATCAATCGTGTCTATGACGGAGTCGAACAACTGATGAGTCTTCCGTAAAAACTCATCTGCTTCTCGCATAGAGCTGCATTGGAGGACATGACACTTGTATTCGGGCTCACATTGGCGTGCCTTCACCACCATAGCAATATTATATCTAAATAATAGCGAGTAAAGCCGCCGTTTCGAAATTTTCTGAAAATCTGTTAACAATACGGAGGTTTGTGACCAAAGCTGAAAATCAAACCTAGATGGCGTGCCGACCCGTTCGCGTGCAGAGTGGGGTAGGATTCGAGATTCTGTAGCGTGATTATAGCAATTACAGCGGAATTTTGCTGTGTCGGTAATTCTATTACAAAGTCCGCCGTCGGAATGTGTGGAAATAATCAGCCCCAATCGCATTGGCACAGAATAGGAGATCCACCACACCCACTCTGTTTTCACATTAACCTGCCAAAGAAAATGGCTCGAGCGAGTGCTCGTGATGCTATGCAGCTCTTAACTACACTACCCAAACCCATGTCCTTACCTAAGGTCCCTATCATATGCATCGTATTTGTGACGAGTGAGTACTTGCGCGTTCAAATACTCTTATGCCGAGAAAGAAAAATGTTGACCATGAAACTGTGCGTTCATTGCAGGTCAGTGTAAAAACCTTGTGAACGCACTGTAGTTTGGTTCCTGTTCGTGCTGTTTACCCCCCAAACGCACGTTTCTTTTCTATCCCAGTTCCGTTTCTTTCCTCACTAAACTACCCATTTGTAACTGAGTGTGCAAATGAACAAAATTAACTTTAAAAAAGGGAACTAGCACCTTCCGAAGCCGTCGTCGTAAGCGAGGGAAAGGACAATGTTGACTAGAGGTATGCGATCAAGCGTCTCCAAATCCTGTTCCGTGATTAACCGAGCGCCATATTTGGAAATGTGTATGTTAACCTGAAAGGCAATATACTCTGAAAAGATACTCTGGACAACAGACAATATACTCTGATTGACAATTTGCAGAAGCTCAGACTGACGCATCTGCAGAAAGGATCACGAGATTCCTATTCTGTTTAGTGGGTGGCTTCCCAGAGGATTTAAGCAACTCGAAATCGGAACAGGGTTCGACGACGAACAAAAAAAATTCCAAGTTGAGACCACAGTCAAGGCTGTGGAAATGTGACTATAGCGACTGCTGCGCAGTACTGTTGTCGCATTCACAATTGCTTCCTGATGCCGACATCAGCGTTGTAACGCTTGCTTTCCCTTAGGACGCCGGCTGTCCATTGATATCCCGCCATTCGATGGCACAAAGCAAATGAGTAAAGAGGGTTTACCCTTCCTAGGGAGGTATTTCAGTCGAAAGTACGAAAACCACTTTTTCCGAAAAAGTGAATGGATGTGCGAGTGCGCAACTCGTATTAGCGCATAGCCATCGCTCCCCTAAGCGTACTACTTTGCGACGTTTTAACGTAGACGCCGCACTATGAACGCGTTCAGAGAAGGCGTCGGGTTTTCATCGATATGACGCAGGCGAATGACTTCTTTTAGACGCATTCAGCACGCTCAAATTGAAAAAATTATGAGATTCCACCGTGATCCGTGGGTTGATTTAAGGTCATGCAACATGAAACTTAAAATCATTAATATCTACGTTAACACAGCTTTGAATTAAAAACCCATTAATAGCATTCTATCTGAGAAAAGCGAACTCAGACCTGAAAAAAGGCAGCAATTCAGAACACACATTCTTAGCGCTTGACTTATTGATTGCATAAGCTGCCATTCACTTACGGCGTCGGTACCATGAACGCAATCTCGGAAACCTAAACTGAGCTCGATGCTCGGGGCTCAATTGCCAGCGATTAAGGATGTCTCTACGAAAATGGGATTTAGTGCTCCGTTGCGCCGAGACAAAACGCATAGCTGAGCCCTCACAATTTTACCAGACCGCGACAATCCCCCATCTTTGCTACTAATTGCATACTTTTGGAAAAGGCTACAGCTGGTACGCAATACAAAACCTGTTTAGCATTTAACTGCTCCGATCAAAACTCTAAATTAGATCAAGTTGATGTCTCAAATCTACTCAAAGAATATGCTCACTTTGCGAAGCCCATTTGCGTCCATGGGAAGAAGGCCATCAAGTTGTGCTGTCTCAATTTGGTCGATGACATTTTCTTCATTTGAACGATACAGTTCTGGTGAAGTGCTGCTTTTGCCAATATTACGTTCGAAGAAACGAACTTCTGTAAAGCCGAGATAGTAAACAGATAAAGAAAAATCCATTAAATTCCGTTATTGCAACGCCCATGTTGAGAACGCTATTTTAGTTTACTGTAACTGTTGCAAGCCGCAATTCGTACGTAATGTTGCACACATCTGATTTAACAATCATCGTTTTGCGTTGGTAGCATGAGTTCGAATTCTTCCACTCCAGTTTCGGGGTTTTGTGCATTTAGTTTGTGCTAAGTAATCATGTGAATATGATAGTGTATTATCTCGGCCAATTTTTCCGTTCGTATACGAGTTGTCGAATGTTTTTATTGTTCTGTGGCTCAGGGAAACAGAAATTAACTTTAAGGTTGCGATGTTCCTGACACGCAGTGAGTATGATCGTGGTGTGAATACATTTTCACCTGAAGGAAGACTGTTCCAAGTCGAATATGCCATTGAGGCTGTGAAGGTAGTTATCTAAGACTTTCCCTATAATGATTAACTGATCCTCCTTGTTCTAACGTTTTTTGTAGATAACCGAACGATTCCCTTGAGAGCATTTTAATGCTGAACATTTTTCCTTTATCAAAATCCGTTTTCTATTGCAGCTTGGCTCTACCAGCATTGGCATACGCACTAAGGAAGGAGTTTTACTTGCCGCTGAAAAGAGATCTACCTCCAAACTAATGGTTAATGATGCCATAGAAAAAATCAGCAAGGTCGATGAACATGTCGGTGAGTGGAGCAATAGCACAGTAAGTCACAGCAAACGAGAATAGGCAGAAGTGGTGCTAGGTGGTTATTAGAAAGCCGGTTTTATTTTAAACGGTTTGGAATGAAGAGAAAGTTTGTAAAAGACGACATGGAGAAGCATGAGCTGAGAAATCTAGGGCTTCATGAATGTTTTAGAATTGGTTGAGCAATTAAAGCTTCCATTTAGAATGGATGCCCTTTACTCCGAATCTTGTAAATTAAATTATGGTATTTGCTCTGCGGATCGCACTAAGTAGTTAATGCACATCACGTGATTGAAAGGACTAATGACATCCAGTTTAGGTGTAACATTTGCTGGGTTGATCGCCGATTCCCGAACGCTAGTGGAGAGGGCACAGATTGAGGCGCAAAATTTCTGGTTCACCTACAACCGAAAGATTCGAATTGAAGATGTTACTCAGTCAGTTGCGAACCTCGCACTCCAGTTCGGCGATGATGATGTGAAGGTAGATGATGGTATTCTTTCTACAAGATTTACTATCTCTATGACTTCTGTCAATTTCAGCACCTTCTCTTTCTGTATAGTTGGCTGAAGAGGAACATCTTTTCAGGCTTCAATGTCTCGTCCCTTCGGTGTTGCCATGCTATTCGCTGGGGTAGATCAAGATGGAGCAAAACTTTTTCACCTTGATCCTTCAGGAACTTTCATTGATTGTAAGGCGAAGGTGAGTAAACGGAATGTGTACTGGCTTCTGGATTCACTGAATTAATTTTTTGCATTCCTTCTTTTTTCAGTCGATCGGTGCTGCAAGTGATGGAGCGGAACAGAGTTTGAAGGAACAGTATCACGATGTTTGTTACTATCTGTCACTATTTCTGAATCACTCATAACTAAATGCAACTGTTCAAACATTTCATTTGATTCAGAATATGACACTGAAGGAAGCACTGAAGGTGGCGCTGGCTATCTTGAAGCAGGTCATGGAGGAGAAATTGAATAGTGCTAACGTAGAGGTGGTTGTTATCAAACCTGTGAAGGATTCCAAAGGTGTGTTTTGGTTTGGCTTTGATGCTTTGTTATTCTTTGCAGCTTGTTTTTTCCTATTTCAAACTCACACATTGCCCATATTATCTCTGAATGCGACTAGGAAAAAAATGATATGCTTTGTTTTTCATTATCGAATTTGGGTCTTTTTCATACTGACAGATTACTCGGATTGTGTACCTCACTGTTGTTCATTTAAGGTCGCCAGGTTGGGGCGTTCGAACGTGTCAGCAATGCAGATCTTGATGTCGTTATCTCAACGTTATAAGTAATATTTGTTATGTGCCGGTTATGATATGGATAAATAATAATTAATTTCTTGAATGCAATCAAATTTTATTGTAAACCTCTTTTTTCTTGATAAAGTTTAGGGTGTTTTGTTTAGATAATGAAGTGGTCACCTTGAAACAAAGTGAAGCTGTATGGATATTCGGCAGTTATTCGAGAGGATACATATAAAAGCACCTGTAAGCTTAGTCTTAAGTCTTTAGTGTCTTTTGGCCTTACTCAATCCCGTCTGAGAGATGCGCCTCTGCATTCGACTTCCATTCAGAATCGTAGTGGCGGATTGAATGCGTATGTGACCTAGACAATGACTTGCGGTGGCCAGCTGATGCTCAAGTCAGTGCTCTTTTCCTCCTAAACGGGTCCGGTACCAATTAACCGACCCCGGAGAGACGGAAGGCTTGGTTGGCCTAGGCGGATATCGAGCGTGGACTCGAACCCGCGACCGTGCGCGCGATATAGTGCGTCAGCTGCAACGGTGCGTGTAAGCTATTGGTAATTATTGGTATAGAAAACCCAGCTATCAGATCATGTTTCAGTCTGAGTAAAAAGGACACTGACTGAAACCCGCGCAAGATGTAATGAGTTTTTACTTTCTAATTTTTGACTAGTCACTTTTCATATCATTTGCCTCTGTCGAAATTCAAAATCCCCTCCATGATGGCAACCGCGACCCTTTGACTACAGGGGGCCCTTAAAGAACAACCGCACTAAGGTACACTGATGTAGATTCAACAGTGACACATATCTCATAAATAGATAAACATCTCACCGGCGATCTCAATAACGACAACACAATAGTCATCCATTCATTATTATGCGAGCTCGATAGAAATAAAAACATGTTATAATGAAGTCAAACAAACGAATAAGAATTGTAGATAGACATAGACAATACTCACTGGAGGAGAGGGTTCTACAAGGTTTCGGCTCACTAGAGTCTCTAGGAAAGCAAATCCTGGTTGGGTGTCCGACCATCCGACCAGTATGGCCTGGTTACCAGAGGCTCTCCGTGTCCTTCCTGTCGTCGGCTTCGAATTCAAATGTGGTGAATCGCTACGACGATGGTGAGGCAGGTGTCAGCATGGGTCGATAATTTCGATGCCGATAGAGTGGTTGACTCTGGAAAAAGGGGGGGGGGCTCAATATTGAGCCATTTCTTACTGCTGAAGACGATCTTTCGGCTAGATGGTCCAGTGGACGTGGGCCATACTGAGATTCCGAACAAGGAAGGGAAGTTTTCACATCCTTGACCAGTATTAAGATAACAATTGAGAGTTTCAGTAGCCTACTAAGAAGGGGTCAGGAGCACGAACGAGTCAACTATTCTAAGAAACTTATTTAGGAAGCAAAGACAAGGCAATAAGTATTACAACAGAGCTTCATCGCTGCTGCAGTTGCTTTTGGCCAAATGGAATTTCTATGAAAATCTCTATTTTCGTAGAAACACTCTCCCTAATTACCAGTGACCGCCTATGACCAAAATAGTTCTGCGAACGAGGACCAAGAATCGTAGTATCCTATCAGAGAACCGTTATCTGTCGTGGTTTCAAGCCTGGCACATACCGACACGGACTTCTGTTTTCTGAATCATTTCTTGTCGATCTGTCGATCTCAGCCACAACGATAAGAATAGACTTTCCGGCGTTTTTTGACACTACTTGATCTTTCCAATTAGACAATGAAGAATAGTCTTTACAGAATCATTCAGACCATCTTCCCACAATTATAAAACGATCACGGTATTCCCAAACAGGATACAGTAGTCTACTGTCGAACAAAACCTTCATTAGTGCACTTTGATATTCTATCCTAGACAACAATCTTTGAACCACAAATTTCTGGTACTATCCAACTGCCCTCCCTATCTACAAACGACCACAGTTCAATTGGGTCTGCCTGCTATCATTCAGTGGTCGACCTCACGTTGACCATTGCTCAAGACAGACCACCGCTTTGCGGTTTACCAGCATCAACCTTCAAGAACCTATGTAGATTCATTCCGGTTTTTTGGCGAATGAATACTGACGCGCAAATTCCCTCGGTTTTCTTGGATGTAATGTCTTCTTTCGTTCAAAAATTTTTGCGGCATGCTTTGATTTTTGGGATGTATTCCATTCCGCTTCCATTCAGAAACGTGGTGGCGCTCTGAACGCGCATGCGACGTATACAGTGGATCGGGGCAGATGGCCGATGAACAAGCCAATGCTTTTATCCTCCCAGACGGGTTTGAAGCCTATCAACCAAGAAATCCATTATCATAGAATTTTCATCAATTTGGGCTTTCAATCTAACTTCCAAAGTTTTGTTACCGAGGTGAACGTGCTGTTCAACAAGCCCAAGCTTTCGATGGCTCATTCCTCAAAGGTTGATGTCCGATCCTACAACGTGGATGCTGGGTTTCCTACCCTGGATGAGAGGTGAAGGGTTATGTACTGAAGGAGCGGCGATAGCCGATAAATAAAAGATATCGCGTTCATTTTTTTGAGGCTACAAGTTTGTGCAGACCTTCTTCTGCTCGGTCAGTTGTGACCATAGTGACAGAACTGTAGAATTATGTGAGCATAACAGAAACTCTACAGGTAACGAATTCCTCTGTGGGAACCGAAATCCTGCCTTTATAACATGGAAAAGAAGTCCTACACAAGGGTTTTAATTTCTTAGAAGTTGCACTCCAATTACGTCAACACTTTGGTGATTCAGCTGAACATCAGAGTATGCAAAACTGCTACAGAAAGTTTTTTGAATAGCTTCAACTCGGAGTTGTGGGCTTCATGCCTCACCGCTTGTTCACAGAAATCAGGAATTTAAAAGTTTTGCTGCTCTTGGATGCTTCAGATGATAGAGTTGAGACGGTTAGCGTTGCTCCAGTGTCATTAAAATGGGAAGGGTCTACTTTATTTTTCTGCACAGAAAACTGGCCCATACAACTGGTAGGAAAATGAATTTGTTGGCTTTGCATCGATCTCAATATCCACTGTCAAATATTATAATACTTGTTTGTAACCGAGGTTACCTCTTTTAGATTTTGTCTCAGTATGTACTACTTTTTGATATTTGTTGCCATTCACAATCTCTAGTCCACTTACCTTTCATTAAGGTTTGAAGGCTAAGACGTTCAAGGTTAACCGTCTGTTTTATGATCAAATTCTATGTAAGCTATGTTGCGAAACGCCCTCCATGTTGTGCTCCGCCCACGAATAATCTGTGTTTTAAAACAACTGATCCAGCATCCATTGTATTTGTTCCGCTCCCCGACATAGGCTCTACTGGCCTGCTCTCTCTGTAATCTGTACATCTTCTCAGGTCAACTGTTAAAAGTCCAGACCATTTTGCCGTGTTTTCGACTTTGTTCCCTTCTGATGGATTAAATTCCAAACCCAGTGCCATCTCTTACCTAACCACTTCGAAGTACTTCTAGAATGGAAGTGTGAATTCTTCTGAATCACGTGGGAAGGATTCGTGGGACCCTAAATCACATTCTTAACGCCATCATCAAAGAAATGCTGACGATTGATCTGAATTTGAGAAGAGAACTTCAGTTTCAGCTGATACCGAACTCGAAACCTGGCATTAGCACCCTGGAGTCTTCCAGCCACTACTTTGACGAGTAAAAAGAGGCAGAAACAATCAAAACAAGTAACCACAGTCTTTTATTGTTTGTTTGTTTTTTCCACTGACAAAACGATCTTTGTGCTGTTTTCTGACGAGTGACAAAAGAATTCCTTGACTCACATGGCTGGTAGCAGTAGCACCCAGGCGGTCAACACCGGCCGAAGTGATTGCAGCCGATGGCTCCGTGTCGACGAAATGAGCCCCCCTCTATTTATCACCACCTCAGGGGGACCCTTCCGCCGCTATTTACACAGCTTCATAGTTGACAGTGTGATATCTGCTCTGTTTTGATCAAATGCGAACAACCTCTTTAGATTTCATTTCGTTTCACTTTCTATCAAATTCTCCTGTAATCAAACATTTTTTGAGTTTTAGCTTGTACACAACGAAAAAGCAAGATCTCATAGTTGGTTAGATAGTTTCCGTAAAAAAACTCCTGCCCTAAGCTTCCTCATGCCTTATTACGATCTCAATTCTGGTCATCAGGAGTAAAACTGAAATTTTGGTGATTCAGAAGCTCCTAGCATAATTGGTTAGATGAATTACTTCAGGTTATCATTTGATATGAGGAACTAACTTCAATCTCCCAAGAGGAGCGGTCCCATTGTCTTTTTGGTTTAGTCCACTTTCAGAAGTCTTTTTTATAAAGATGGAATTACTTCAAAAAACCAGCTGACGTCTGCACCACAATACTTTTTGATGTTCCTCTCTTTTAGTTGCCGCTTTGGTGTATTTCAAAGCGACGAGTGTAAAGAGTATAAATCAAAAAAGGAAATTAACTCAGATTAGGAATTTTTTCGTTTAGTGTTTTTGTTTATTTCCTTTTTCCTCTAAAGAAAGTGAAAATAGCTGACGAGATGTTGCCGTGCCTCGTAGCAATTTCATGCAGTCCGACTTCCATCTGGGCTTTGAAAGGACAACTAGTTAGTGACTACATTTCGTGGCTTAGTATTGTTCATCGATCCCTTTTTACCTCTTTGAATAATGTAAGAACTTTAGTCTCACAAGTTGAGAGGGTTATGGACAAAACTTCAGTCTCGGACAGTACTGGAACTCGTACTTGTGCTTTCCGGACACTGTGCTCTTATCCCTTACACTACCGAGACCCCGCTTGCCCTCGCCTTCCTAATGGCCTATATGCCATAGATTAGCAGCACTCAGCACAACGTGTTCAAGGTAAAGTTTAATACTTAGATTCGAAGCCAAGTTTGTCATTCTGCTCATATACCTCCCTTCACTGTCGCTGGAATTTCAACGGATTGGACCATTCCGAAAGAGGAGCTGGAACAGATTCGATCAGGAGCAGATGACGTTAGTGGCTTCAATTTGCCATCGCTCCACTTCTATACACACACTGTTGCGTAAATATCTGCAATCGACAGCCCTTCATCGGCAGACGAGGAGCTTTCAAGCAATCCCTCAATTTTGTATTTTTCAAGAAACACCTCACTTAAATATGTTTATCAGTTTTCATGCTTGAAGTAGCCGCACAATATTTTCGGAGGCCACCTTTAGAGCCAAAAGTTTTGTGCTGTATCCCTTTAAATACTTTCTACTCCGTGCTTCCTACTCCCTACCTGCCGATTCTTCATCTGTTTATTTTCGTCAGCGTTCTTGTGTCCTTCGGAGTTCCAGGGTCCAGTCCGAGGATACATTATTTTTCCTTCCAAATTCATGTCTGTCTTGGACTCTGTGAGGTCATTACCTCGAGTGAGTTGTGAAGAACTGCCTGAGTCAAGGGGTTAGAGCGCTCTTTCATCCCTATTGGTTCGGGCTTTTACAACCCAAGGAGGTGGAAAGGTGTGCTGCTCAGAAGAAACTCAAAAAAATAAATCTGCGAGTTTTTCCAGAACGTAAATAATTCTGTCGGTACAAGGATCTGGAGGGATTTACTACGACGATTTTGACATCAACTGGTAATCATACGCGTATCCTCTGGTCTTCCATCTTTTTTATCCTTGACGTCTGCGCTCGGGATTATCCTCTGCTAGCTTACAGAATCCTCTGCTTATATAACTTATCGCCTTCTCAGTAAAATTCCAATTGCCAATTATAGTTCGTCTGCCAGAGTTTGTACCAGGCTTGATTGGTTTGTCTATTCCTCGGTTTGTTTGTCCATAGCCCGAAATCCCCTTCGTAACTCAGTTTCCCATCGCCTTACACTGAATCGTCGGGTCCAAGTAGCGAGTATAAATCTTATACCAGTGGTTTGCAGGTGATGGTCGAGTCTTGGCATGAACCGACCCCGCAAACATCATTTCGTTTCGAAGCCGCTGATTTGCCGACGAAAAACGTCATCGTTTACTCAGACAGGGCCGAAGTAAAACGTGTTGTGACGACGTCTTTAGCAAAAGGAACCAATGAAATAATTATACAGGTAAGATTACTATTACAATTACGATGTAGGCTTAGTATTAGATGAAAGATTCCCCCACTTCATACTAGCGACTTCTGTTGAAATGTGGACAAAGGCGGGTCCGTCTAAGTTTATTACCCAAATTGCTGACGGTTCGAAATTCGTGGCGTTTGTTGAAAATCACGCTATCTTTCCGACCGAATTCCACTTATTACACGTGAATGGGCATGGGCTGAGTCGGCAGTTATGCAACTGAAGGCTTTTCGTTGCAATCAACTCCCACGCTTTTCTACGGGTCTTATCTAAAACAATGTGTTACTGTAGAAAAGCAGCTGCTGATCACGATAGCAACTAGCAGCATAGCCGACTCATCGGCTTAGTGGTGGCAGATAGGTAGAGCGCGAAAAGACCTGGAATCCAAGGAATGGGTGAACATGTCTTAAAATCGAGGTGTTCAAATTTTCTCCGTGAAATGAGGGCCTCATTGGGAGGTCTTCCACAGAAAATTTCATTATATATTAATGAAATAAACGTACATACAAATGTTAATGATAGCAATTTGAAGGGTAAATTTTCTGACTTTAATCTATCCCATTTTGGGATGCTAAGGATGGAATGGAATGGCAAAATTCTTCAAACCCTACACTATCCTTGGCAAATTTTGTGATGGTTCAATCGATTAAGCTGCGCAAGCATTCGATCACTTCTTAGAATCTCATTGAAAGTGTCACAATGATTAATCACAAGAATCGCGCCTGCCACTTCACGGCTGGTCCATTCCCCTCATGGCATCGTATTTGACTTTTATAAGAAGACGTCACAGCCATTGTACTTAAAAAGTGGCGAAATAAAAAGGACACCGTCCAGTGCCTCCCAAAGGTGACGTCCCTTTCAAACTCACCCCTTCTACAAATGTAACATTCCTCGATGAAAATTTGTAACAGTCGAAAGTCGTGACTACATCCATGAAGAGGAAGAGTAAAGTCTTCGGCGTATATCAATCCTGTTGTTGGGATGCGTCCGGCGCCCACGCGGCCTCGATAATGTAATGATCCGGAAAGGATAGGCACTCGTTGAGTCCCACCTTAGGCCAGACGTTTCGTCCATAAGTCAGCATTCTGAAGGCTGAACGATTCCTAGTTTTTGAACTCCTTGTTAATCGAAACGGCTTAAAATTGCGGAACAGAACTGACACTGGAACAACTGTGCAGATGGCTAGATGAAATCGTTATGACAACATGAGCAAGAGGTCGATGGTGTTTTTTTTATAACATAGACGAAGCATTTATAACATAGACGAAGAATTTTGTTGTGACTCAAAGATTTGTTATTTCCAATAATTTAATGTAAGGAAATTATAGAACGTATCGGCAGTAATTGAACGCCAATCTGTACGTGTAGATGGCCGTGGAGTTTTGATTCAGGAAGTTCAATACCAGGAGATGCCTATCGACACAGTGCAAGAAACGGAAAAGGTCCGTTTTGGTTTTTTGTTGATCAACTCCTTTTTATGTAAATGACGACTGAACTGAATTAAGATCCGAAGTTTGGAACGAGAAAAAGTATCTGTGGAGAATCAACGCTTCACAGTGGAAGACGACATGAATTCCTTACGAAAACAAATTGAAGTTCTGGATGGAGTGGCTGGACAAGTCAGTAGATTCGATTGTTTTTACCAACAAGTCTTCGAGCGCTATTTGACGGACCCGAAAGGGGAATCATCTTATGATTTGACAGAAAGAAATTGCTTACTGTAATATTTGAACTGTAAAGTACAAGTGCAGTCTTTTCGGGGTATCTCGCTCACTGGACATGCAGATGCAGATATATACATATATGTTCATAGAACAACTATTGAGTGGGAGGAGAACAGTGAAAAGAAGCCGTACAAGAGCTAGTTAAAAGGGGGCTCATACGCTCACAGTGGCTTTGATTCTTTGCTAGTTGTCTCGTCGCTCAGCATATTTTTTTGTCAGATGTTCTAGATAGTTGTCCTACCGGGCAGCATCGTTCGCTGTTGCGTTTGGGAGTTAACGCCCACCCTTTCACCCGAAGAGACAGACACTCGATCTTGCCCGCTCCCATCTATTTTTCGCGTACCCTGGCCCTAATCATTGCCCATAATGTGCAGTTTCGTATCCCTATCGCCAAGATTTTGTCAGTTTAAAAAGGGGAACGATTTCGGGCGATTGATTACAACTGTCTGTACCATTTTCATTCAACGGCACTGGTGTGGTGCCGAACTTCTAACTTCTAAACCCTCCAGTCCGTTATGGATAAATATTGACTACCGGTGTTTGGGAGGATAGAAGCATCGACTTGTACTTCGGCTTCCCATACTAGTTTATTGACCAGTTACGTACTCTAACAATAAGAGAAAATGTCGAAAGGGCGCTGGGCGTGCGTGGGCGCTTCTCAAATCGGCAGTTCGGGACCGCTAAAAACGTGACGCCAAAACTTGATTCCTCTACCTTTTTATTTTGTTTAAAGCGCTACTGTGAAGTTCTTGCAAAATTTCGTGACATTTATCATTAAACTCGAATTTCTTCAATTCAAAGAATCGTTTTAATGAAAGTAGCATTGATTTGTTACCAGAGAAAAGGCATATTAGAGTTGATGGCAATGGGACGTACTTTGCTTTAGTTAATGAACAGCGCGTCTCTGAGCTATATATTAGGGCCTCCTTACAGGATAATGTTAAAAGCTTGGAAAATGCTCAAACCCATCTGGTCTGCCTTCTTATGATCGGATCTGTCCTCGATGCGAAGAGCTGATCATCGGTCAGGATTTCAATATAGGGCCCGATAAAAAACTCGTATACGTCAGAGACGTTGAAGGCACAGTTCACGACAATTCTAAGGTATCCTTCTCAAGTTGAATAACGAAAGTGTTGGTGGTGAAGACAGCAAGAAATTCCTCGATTTCACGAAAAATAAGGCTTTTTGAAAGTAGTGGAAGTAGAGGCTGTGCGAGGTCACCATGACGGGATTGACTTATAGAGGTATTTGGGCGAGATTTCAGTTGTTCCGGTTGCCTATAGAGCTGCCTACATTGCGCCAAAAATGCACAAAGCTCCCTTCCACTGTCGCCGTGGATCACGATTGGAACTTGTACGCTATGGGTGTGGCATTCAGTCAATACAATCCCTTATAACCCCTATCTAGGCCATTTTCCGAACTGACAGCACTAGCGGTGGCCTGTCAACGTACATGTCAGCGCTCTCCTTCTCCCAGAAGAGTTACCCATGAAGCAACCCCGAGGAGACGGTAGGCTTGGTTGCCCTAGGCGTCCTAGGCGGATATTGGTGTGGGATTTGATTCCGGATCATGCGGTTGTGATATAGTGCCCCTTTACATGGCAACATCTACGTTTTTCTCAAGGATGGTCGGGGCCTTATGTGTAGAAGCGTTCTTTAGTCCAGGGGCTGTAATTAATGTGGACCGAACAAGAAGTTCCTGTCTGACAAATGGTTGTGTACATTACACAGCAACGTTCCATCATGGAAATAGTTACCAAAGAAAAAGTTCGTTTTCAGATAGCCGCTGGACCTCCAAAGACATCGCAACCGCTCACGGAATCGTTACCGAATGTGTTTAGAAGGTGGGTGGAGCTGGACAACTAGTCGATATCTCTACCTTTTTTCCCCCCAAACGATGATGCTATTTAAGGCACAGCGTAGTCGGATCGACTACTTCTTACGAATCGTATCAAGGATGTTCTACCGTTGGTTTTCTTTCAAATGATGACGCACTGAGCAATCTGGCAAAATTCTTAAGCTATTACGGTAGTTCAATTACTGTTTTTTCTCAGGAAAATGTGTGGGTGAGCTTACTAGCGAGATAGCTTCTTCAAAGAAACCAGAGTCAAACCTCTGTTACATCACAATTAGCCTTCAACTATTCACAAATTAATTGCTTTCTTATCGTCGACATTTGAATGGCAAAGCGCCAGCATATGAATTCCGATAGAAATGGTTGGAGGTTTTGACAACATTATTTATACAATAGTAACATCAAATATCGTCAATTATCAAGAAAAAAAAACACATTCGTCATTCTATAGGAGAGAAGGTGTCCGAGATGAAAACGAGACTCAGAAGCAGACAACGCGAATGGGACCAATATACAGAACAAATCGAAGCCCTTGAAAGGCATATTGATCAGCTACGATGCGGATACGAATACGATTCTGTAAAAAGGTACAGGCACTTCTAATTCTTAGAAATACAGTCAACTTCGCGATAAACAACTAGATTCTTCCATTGAATACATGGAATTAGCTCAAATCAGAACAATACTCACTACCATGGAGGTAGCATAACTCATTTTTTACACATAAAATTCACAATTAATAACCGGGTGCTGTTCGAGGGATTGGACAATGATCGCAAGATCCAGGGGTACCATCTTTTCCAGGCTCTCCAGGTGCTCCATCTTCTCCGTTCTTTCCTGGTAACCCATCGGGACCGCTGTCTCCTTGTGGTCCAGGTGCCCCTGCCCGTCCAGGACTTCCAGGATGACCATCCGGTCCAGGTGGTCCTTGAAGCCCTGGTTCTCCAGGTGGTCCCGGCTCTCCAGGGGGAGATGGCACTGTTCGAACTTGACCGGGTTGCCCAGGTGATCCTGGTTGACCATCGCTTCCTGGATTTCCTGGAGGTCCTTGTGGTCCCGGTGCACCTCGTAACCCGGGTCTTCCCGGTGGTCCTTGCTCACCCGGTGCTCCGGGCATGCCATCGGGTCCTTTGAGTCCTGGTGGGCCGGGAGGTCCAGGTGGAGATGGTTCACAATCGAAACAGAAATCTTCTGGTTTAGGATGAATGTCTCCAGGCGGTGCATCTTCGCCTGGGGCTCCAGGATTGCCTGGTACTCCGTCCTTTCCTGGAGCACCATCCTCGCCTGGAGCTCCAGGTGCTCCCGGAGCTCCAGTTCCGCAAGAACAACAAGAGTCTGCTGCACGCTTTCCGCGAGTGAGTTGTACTGCTTGACGTATTGAGGCAAGCTGAAATAAGTTCTTCATCAAAGAAAGGTGATAGGGAACATTGAACGCTAGAGGAAAATGCAAATCTGACCTTGTGAAACTCTGCCTTCACGCTTTCTCCTCGCGAGCGGCAGAAGTTGAGCTCGTCCTGCAGTCCGGATTGAATGTGCTGCATGTACAAACAAAGCATCGGAACGGCAATGATAGCGGTGAGAGTAGCAACGGTTGAGATGGTGACGCCGAAAAAGGCAAACCTTTTCACCGATTCCGTCTCGACCAGCTTTGTCGTGTCGGACATCTGTGCAGCGAAGAGGTAGTGATGATTTCTATAGGCGAATGTCAAACGGACGTGTATCGGGATCGACGAAGGCGAAGACAAAAAGAAGAAGCGATTACTCACTCTGGACGAGTCCCACTTAGACGAGTCGTTTACGCCGTAGCCGACGTCTTTTATAGGGGAGGGCTGTGAACTGTCTAAGCGGGCCGGCAAAAAGCTCTGCAATCCACTTCACAAGTGTAACCGAACACGAGAATTGGTTGGACGGAATGTTGTCTCTCGATGGAAAGTTGACGTCGTTATTATCATATCATCAAATGGATAGCTTACACACCCACGTTCGCCTACAGCAACAGATGATCCGCTTCCTGCAACCCCCCAAAAACGGTTAGAAGCGGCCATTTCTAGGCAGTGCACAGCGGAATTCTACCAAGATAGAGAAGTGCTGTTGTAGCTCAAGGACGATAGCTGATGTGATGGGGAAGTAGGGTACCGGAACAGGGCCTAGAGGGAGGATTTCTTTGGTTTTTCTGAGGGGAGGTCTTTTTTGGTTTTTCTGAAGGAGGGAAGGGGGGGGGGAGGGGAGGGGGAAGAATAGGGTTATGCTGAATGATGAGCCGATTATTACCGCACAAATTTTTGTACAAGGATCATACATCCACCTTCAAATGTGAATCCTTCAATGGGATGGATATTTGAGGGGTGAAAAAGGTTTGTATAAGGGAAGATATTTTAGTGTAGTCTATATTTCGGGCGTTCTCCATATCGAGTCGAACCCTAATTAAAATAGTTTTTTTTTCAGAAATATAACGATCGTTGTGGAAATGGACTCGCCGGCCACTGTCGATCTGTACGTCTCCTATCAGGTTGGTGGAGCTGTTTTTGACCTTTTTTCTCCACTGACAAAAACTCCAGCGAATTTATTCTCGGGCGAAATGTAGCAGTCTTGCTGTCAAGAAATTTCCCGTAGGAACGGGCTCCTCGGGGATCTATCACGAATGTTTTTGTTGTATTCGAATCGAAAAGTAACGGGGATGCATAACGCACGGATGCTGATATCACCAGCGCTGGCTGTTTACGTTTGTGAATGTTTATGAATTACTCCACGCCCTAAAATGCTTTCAATTCCAAATCGGGATCGGTCACACCTTCGAAGTGAGCTCTGAGCTTTTAGGCCCTGAAGAGGCATTTTACGTTTTTGAAACTAGTCACTACTAGGACCAGGTCTCTTTTTATGGTCCAAGGACCTGAAATGCCCACGGAAAAGGAAAGACTGGGAAAGGCTAACCAGATGACCCGCTAGTTATGTGAAGGAGGAACACCAGTACTCCCATTTATTGCACCGTCCCACATCGTTTCAAGTTGGACCAAATATTAAGCCAAGCAAGGAACAGGTAACGAGAGCTTGCTTCAGCCCTTCCAGTTCTGCTCCAGACTTTGTTGGGTGTGGATGGGGACAGGAGTGGATGTATGCGCTAGTTATAGTATATACGGGGTGGAGTAATAAGTTGAGCGCAGAACTGGGTCGGATCTCGGTCAGAACATTCCTTTTCTGGGACGCTCTCGATTGGAGAAGGATTTTATGAAAAAAGAAACAGTTGAGCATACAGATTCAATGGTATTAACCTCGAAAATTTAAAAACCGGGCATTGTCGAGCTCACCTTCCTGGGATCCGCTTTGGCTACTCTCATTTTCCCATCCTTTCATCTTCAGTAATCTAGCCCTACGGAATGGGCTGTTTCTATTCATTACTCCTCAGAAGACCTACCAAACCATCGATTTTTTGAAGATGGTCTGGGGATGTTCTTGATCCTATGCTAGCCCTCCCAAATGTCCTGGTTCAGTGTACGTTTATCGCTCAGTGCATTGTTCATAGCCACTGAGCGAAAAACTATAAAATCTGAAAAAAGTTATCGCGCAGACCGGTGTTCGGGTTTTATGAATGGGTAACACGCTTATCGCCAGCATTGCTGCGATTCGACCCTTTTTCCCCCTGGCGTTGGGGAAATAGCCAATCATCTGGGTATTTTCAGGTATATTGTGCAAGTTGGCGTCCTGCATACGACATTCGTGTCATCACAACCACCGAAGGTGATCAGGATAATTCGATCAAGGTTTGTGTATGGGTCGAATTAGCTGATTATCGCCACATTACCGATGCCGACTTTGCATTTTCTTATCGCTACGAGCGGTCTTTGCCCCTCTATGAATCGCTTATCGCTCCCACCTACACCTATTTATCGAAACCAAGACTTAGGGTGCGAATCAGTCTGAAGAACTTGGAGAATCAGGTGCCTGACCTTACTAATGAGTAATTAAATGATTCAGTTATGCTACTACGGTCTGGTGGAACAGAATACTGGCGATGACTGGAACGATACTGATATGGTACTGTCCACATCGACTCCATCTGTCGGAGGATGTGCCCCACAGCTGGCCACGCTTTCGGCAAGCATTCATCGCCCCAATAAATAGTGAGTTCATGGTCTTTGATAGAGTCGTTTTTAAGTTCCGTGAAGCATACTATTTCGGTCATAAAACAGTAAGGTCGACCGTCATCCGGAATCATGGAGCCAGTTCTTTCAACGTATCACGAGAACTGGCATAAACGTAGCGGTAGTTCCAACACTCAATCAGACAGAGGGAGCATGAGACTCTTCCGAACTGATTTGACTGCCCTCTCTCTTCCTTGGTTCACCCACCGGACTTTCCTAAACTTCAGTCTGCGCTTATGAGTCTAGGTGGAAATACATACTCGGGCACGTACCTCTTCAGACCCTTACGTTGAAAATGGCGAGAAAGCAAGGTAAAGTTCATAGAGCTGGAGTAATTGAGGGGAGGCATCATCATTTTAAGGCAGTGATTTCATGAGGATCGAGAACTTCAGCTTAGGATTGGAAATGAAAGATGTTGGTGATAGTGAGGAAAGGGGTGGCAGAGGTTTAGCGTTACTACCAGAGCTGGAATTGAAGGATAAAGTTTTGGCGTTGATCAATCCCGTCCGAGGGATGCGCCCCGACACGACTCCCATTCAGAATCGTAGTGGCGTAATGAGTTCGTATGTAGCGTATACAGTGAATTGCGGTGCCCATGCACAAGTCAGTGCTTTTATTCTCCCAGACGAGCCTAGTACCAGTTAACTGACCACGGAGGAATGTAAGGCTTGGTTGGCGTGGACGGATATCGATCTGGGATTCGAACCCCTCACCATGCATGTGAGATAGTGCGCCACTCGCCACTACACCACCTCTGCCCCAGAGCTGAGAATTACAGCTGGAAATAACGTTCCTCATTAGAGTTTTGTTTAGCTTTCTACCGTCACAGTAGTAAACTACAGTATCGGTTTTGCCTCATACGGCTCGATTGAGTGTAACCCACTTCTTCTAGGAATGCCCTTATTTTACTCCGTCGTCTGATTGTGCTTCCAATACCCCTTATCGTTCTCTCTTGTCGGAATTACTCTTCCCTTGTGAAGAAATTTTAAGCGCCCAGTAAACCTCTCCATAAAGCGATTGTACTCGTTTTCCTTTTTTGCTACATTCTTGCTTCTCTTTTCTTTTTCCTCGTACGCTCTAGTATTTTGGAGTAGTACGTCAGCGTAACGCAGCGTTCACTTAGAAATTTCCAGGTGACGGCTTGGGGATTGAAGGCAATCGTAAAGAGCAGTCTCCCTGGAAAAATTTCAAGCAAGAAGGGGGTAACGTAAACTTTCAGGACGGAGTTTGTATATGTTCCCTCTCAAGCATGTCCGTTGTAATCTTATCCTGACTGAGAATGATCTCAGTTCCGAAGTTTCTTCACATCTTTCAAAAACAGCAGAGAAATCCGGATTCCAAGTCCGATTTAAGCCTACCAAGAAGACCACACACACAGCCGAACAGGAACTGAGGCCTCAGAATGACGTGACGGACTAGCTTTGATGGAAGGGGAAGAAGAGCAGTCACAACAGTACATCCACATCATAGAACAGGGGATTCGTGTTCGAGTAAACCTAGTCTCACTCGTTTCTCTTTTCTTGATACTGATACGGGGAATCAAAATGACCGCAATCATTCAGTGTTTGGTAAATTTCTGTGCCAAACAGGTTCCGAAAGGAAATTTTTATTGGCACGTTCTCTTGCCGTTTTGAACAGGGTTGTCTTCAATAAATGCTCAATCTCTTACAGGGCAAGACTTAAACCAAATCGAAAACCAGGTCTACCCTCCTAGTCTTCAGAATAAAGTATACATTACTATAGTAATATAAAATTGGTATTACTACGACTATATATTGTTATACACTTCCTTAAAAATGGCGAGTTAGTAGCGAAGAGGACAAGAGGACAAAGAGCATTCCACCCAGCGCCCATCATTTCTAGGTCCTTCCCGTCTTGACGTCCTTGGACTTCAACACAAGCAAGACGAGCATGCAGTTATTCGAAATGTTCTGGAAAGGATGGTGATTGGAATTCCCATACATACAAGTGTAGAGGGGGATCCCCAGTTGAGAGTTATGTCAGCGAACGAAGAACAGGTTGCCATTGCTAAACCATGTAATGAAAGACGCTATACTATGCATTCTGTGCTCCGTTCTGCACTCTGTCGAGTTCAGAGTGAGGTCGACACTCTGTCGACATGGTGCACCCTGGTGGTGGTGCAGTTCTGAGTGGCGCACTATCAAACGTATGGTCTAGGAATCCGATCCGACCTGATACCCGTTCAGACCAGCCTCATCCCTCCGGTTCCCTTAACTGATGCCAGACTCGTTCGGGAGATAAAAACACGATCTTGTGCATTGACTGGCCAGTGCGAGTCATCCTATAGACCACATACGAAGTATTCTGGATGGAGTCAAAAGCGTAGGCGCATCTCATCTAGATTACCTTCAAATTACTTTGAACTTTATCCTTCAATTTGTAGATACATTTTATCAGTGTGGCTTACCTTGGAAAACCAGTTCGTTACATTCGATATTGTGCAAGAACAAATGGCCAGAAAAAGACTGAGTAAAATTGTTTCAAGTAGAACTATGAGCGCATGGAACGGTGATGAAATTGCTGTTTTCTCTTTTCCAAAGGCAGTAAATTTCCCATTAAAGCATGATCAATTTATAAAAATAGCTTTCCTTACATTATATGAATGGGAGATTCGAAATTTTTGCTCCCTTCGATGTTTACACTTCGACTAATTGTAAGACCGATCATACTTCCTAAGGTGAAATTCTGATGCCTAGGTTTGTAATCAATAGCAGAATCACTCTGAGAGTACGCTTTCGGCTTCAGTAGTGGAATCGGTGGTGCCATGCCACTGTACAGAGCTTCACCTGAAGCTCATGCATAGGTCCTCTCAACTTTTCTACTCTGCCTTTTGAGCGAATCCCCTACCTTAACAGCTTATGACTGAGAGCCAGTCATCAACTATCAACCAATCAATTATCCATGTATGGTCATGAACTATATGATGTATAGTCCATGATCGATATTCTTGCAATCTTGGCATGATATATAGTAAAATAATGGTTTTAAAGTAACCACTAGTTCCTCCCACTGACCTCATCGTAAAAGAAACAGAGATCAAGGAAGGGGGCGAGTTCGCGGGTCTGGACGACACACTCCTCCTTAGTGTTCATGAGGGGGTCTATAGCGGTAATCCAAAGTGCTTCCAGGGTATTGCGCGCTGCGATCTGGGTTCAAGCGCCAATATGGACACGGAAACGTCAAGGGATACACCTGCGTAGAATAAAACCCGATGGGCTCCTAGCAGGGTATGCATCCTTGCCATCCAGCCAGCCCGTTAGATGTTCTTTAACCCGAACGCACATAGGGCGACCTCTTCCTCCTATGTATTCGCATCCACAGCTTTGGCAACGTATGGAGTAGACTACTCCCACCTTCATGCAGTCACCCACTTTGCCATGCGACCATACCACACGGTTTGAGGTGTCGCACACAGTATCGTAGAGTCGACTATGAACGAAGGCGAAGTAGCCGAAACGTTAGCCTATGTATGAATCTCTGCAGCACATGCGATTTATTTTTTCTCGATCATGAGATGCCCGAGAGAATCTCTTCTCCAACTGGCAACATTGATAATGAACTGATTTATCATCTTGCTCTCGAGTTTTTTCACCAATGGAAACTCATAGATTATCAAAAAGTAACCGATCAGTTGAAGCGCCCCATCTCACGGTCACACTTATTTCAGAGCGTTTCAATTATGGGTATGGGCTGTGTAACACACACTCGCGCACACGCCATCAAAGAAAGTAAAAGATTTATAGATTCATCTAAAAAGCATTCATGGGAAAGAGAGAAATGAATGGCTCTCGTGGATAAAAATGTTGCCACGGTAGGGACTGATTTCCCCTACTGAAGCAATTCAAGAGTACAACTGCGGCCCCAAGCACCCAAATTCGTGTAGAAGATTCAAGAGATGTTTCCTGCCTAATGGAGCAGTTCACGATAGGAAAAGGTTGCGACATCTATTCCTGAAATGAATTTGTGACTTTCAAGTATGCCATGTGTGGCGTTGTCAGATCGAAAAACGGACTAGACAGGGCGTAATAAGGGCTCAGAGAATGTACCCAATGCATGCCACACCCGGGAATAGCCGTGTTCCAAAACTTAGAATAAGCACCACCATTCACAATGGAGCGCTTTTGTTGAGAATCAGCGACAAAAACGAACCATAGCGACAGTGGGGCATAATTTGTGACATTTTTGGCTTACTGTGGTCAGCTCTACGCAATGGTATGCACCCGACCCAATACTAAATAGCCCTTCCACGCCACTCCGGTCGTTATGTTCTCGAACGACCCCATTTACTAACCTCTCAAAGTATTTATTGAATCCGCTGATTTCCTCGCTTTTTTCGCCATTGTTGCACTATTCTGCACCATAACGTCAATTATTCCGCCCAAATAGGTATGTCAAAGTTTTCATGAACTGTGTTTAAAGAGGACTCTTATAGGAGTATAAAAGCGCTGGCTCATACATTGGCTGCCATCGCAAACCATTGAAGTGGCCATATACGCATTCAGAATGCCGCAACGATTCTGGTTGAAAGTCGAAGGCGGGTACCCATCCCAAAACCGATAGATAGAGGCGAAGACTTTCATCCTTCGTTCTTTTTCTGTTTGAAAATTTGAATTGTATTTTCATCCTGTCATCTGAAGTTCCAGCTTAAACTGAATGGGATTTCTCTGTTTTCTTCCGCAGCGCTCGTAGTAAATACTACACTGGAAGAAGAACTAGTTTCAACGGCTCTAAAATTTTACTTCAAAGTTCCAGTAATTACTTCGACGAAAAACTGCTACAACCACTTGTCCGACCCTACTCAATGTTATATTTCGCAGTTCTTGCACTTGTGAGGAGGGTTGCACGAAATTCTACGATAAAGCCGACTACTCGGGATTTACAACCTTTTTTACCATAGGAGGAGTCAAAGACTAGAAAAATTAGAATGACATGGGAGAAGCGAGAATTTACAACGAAAAAGAGCACCGTGTGATCCAACTCGAATCCATCTTCTTCCGCTGAATCTCATATAAGAGTTGTCAGATTAGAGAGTTAGAAACTCAGGAACAAGTCCATAGCTTCAGTGCCGCTTATTAGACCCGAAAGAGGGGTGCTTAGCTGCCTGCAGAGACTGGTAATACTCGAAATGGAGCAGGTTTGATGAAAATGCAACCAGTTGTAGCACCTAAAGCTAATGTGGGTTGCTCCGCAGCTACCGAAACCTCGTCCAAACACCTCCGTCGTCACAATCTCGGCCGTCCGTCCATAAAGAGGATAACCTCGGAAAAGGCTCGCCTATCCAGAGATTTTTGCAGATTTTTTCGTTTTCTTCGTCACCAATGGACTACTTTGCATCAATCCATTCACAGTAGTATCCCAGTGAATGTGCGGGAAGATATTGCAAACTGTGCCCTGAACACTAGCTCGCTAATGTTTTCTAGTCATCTACCCATTGTAACTTATCAGAAATTCCGTTTTTACTTCCATTGATGATTAAATTTCTGTTTTTTCTTCCTATCCCCGTTCATGAACCATAGAAGGAAGCTCATCTAAGTCAATTCAATCACTGATTGATTTTACTTAAATGCGGACAGCAGTCGCCCAGCGAATCTATCAATTTAATTACCTGCTAAGACACTCGAGAAACTGGAACTAAATTATTCACTCAATTATTCCCCTATATCACTGAGTTTTATTAACGCTCTCATATATTTCATTACTTCAAATGTTTTTTCGTACGGCACCTTTGGATGCCTCATCCCCGAGCGATGCACTTGTCATCACCGTTTACACCGTAAAAAATTATGACAATGGCAATATTAGGTCATCAGCAATGGTACTCACATTTTTTTCTACTTCAATTGAGCAATTCGGAGGTGCAATATATGGCCTACCAAGTGAAACAGAACGAGGTCTTTTTCCATTTATAGTTGCTCCAAGAGCTTGAGTGCAAAAGTAGAGATAGTGAAGCAAGCACGAATATCCACAGTTCTTTCCGATTCGCGATGAGTCATAGGGAGAAAGTTTGTGAGCATATGCAGTCCAGGATAAACAGGACAGGACAAACAACTTATGCCTATCTTCGAGGCTGAAAACCACCACTGAAGCATGTAAGTGAAACCAGTTAACTCTGGCTGAACACTATGTAAACGTTAGTCTTTTGGTTGCGGCAAACCCCGCTTATTGTTCACCTCAAAATCGTAGTGCATATGGTCAATAGGCTTGGATAGTGTCCGCACGAAATTGCTCTGTCCTGAAAATACCGCTCTTCACACCCAGCAGAGCACTTCAACTATTATCTGAGTCAGAGAGAAGACATCTCCAAGTCAGTCTTTACTCGGTGTTATTGTATATAAGTCGTTCACTAAAATTCTGGTTAACAGCATGGAACGCATTTTGGAATACCAGCCAGAAAGCAGACCGGATTCAGGAAGAACTTTCTATGCATGGGTAACATTCGAGCAAACACCCAGCTTTTTGCGAGAAGCCCAGTGGATGGCCTTCCTTTAGCCTTTCCTTCCGAGGATTACAAGTAGGCATTCGACTCCGTGGAGGTCAACGCTGTTCTGAATGCTCATGAGCAAGTCGGGATCGGTTCCGCCTACATCCAGCTGCTACAAAGCCTTTCAAACGCTCCTCCAACTGTTCGAGCGAAAGCTAAAGATCTCAGTTGGGAAAGGGGTATAGCGAGGAGATATGTTATCTCCAAAGCTTTCACCAGAACGCACTCGATAGTGAAAAAGTGGTGTAGTAAGGGAACAGTAAAAATAGGAGGAGAAGCTCTACAAAGAGTTGAATCCTACGTGTATCTGGGAAGAGAGCTGTGCATGATAAACAATATTGCTCCTAAACCAAATCGGAAAAGATGTGATGCATGGGCAACTTTGGTTCGCCTCGTGAAGTGACAGACCAGGTTCCAGCTTCAGAGCATCGATATTCAACGCCTCAGTGCTGCAAGCGATATGTTAGGCGTATGAAACGTGGCCTGACATCAAAACAATCCCTGAAGCCATAAGAAAATCACAAATCAAAAATTTTTTCTGAGAATGAGCCGGCGCCAGCAGCGGCTGTAAGGCTTGCAAAGTTTAGACCCAAGGGAGAGATCGCACCAGAAAGACCCGCTCCCATACAACAAGGTACATTCGAAGCACCGCTGGATCGGTCATCTACTCCGTCAAACAGATGACAGATCGAGTCCCCGGGTCTTAGAGCTTCGGAGAAGCAAAACAGGACCTTCATGACGACCGTTGACCCCGCGGGTCAATTCGTTCCCCAGTTCAAAGGAAGGAGCCTACATTGGATGGAGGACGCGAAAGATCGGGTGGTGTGGGAAAGCCGAGATCTTCACTGAGAAAAACTCCTGCCGTAGGACCATCAAAGTATCAAAGTAACGAAAGTATTACCTAATCAACGACTAGTGGGTGTCACCCAATGTAGCCACTGCTTTTGACCTCCCTGAGGACCCTGGTACCAATAACCGAACCAGTTGTGGAAAGCTTGGATGAATCGAGCGGGTACCGATCTGCTACCTGTGGAATATGCGTGTGTCCACCATCAGTTTGTATAGTGCGTACGAAAGGTTTGCGGGCATTCCAAAATTTTGGTTATGAAGAACACTCAAAAAATCTGGTCATAGCGTAATCACCATCCGAATTCTTAAATGCGAAATTCTAGAACTGCTTAGCCTCCCAACGCCTGTTGGTTTACTAAAATATTTTTTTATTGCTGGGAACATTCTTTCATACCGAAAGCATTCAAACACAATACAGAAAGCAGAAATACAAACAAAATTAGAAATTAGTGAATCCACCAAAATCCCTGATTAGTTTGAACAACAATATGGCCGACTTGAGTTCACCTATGCTGCTGCACCGTCAGTAAACGATTAATTTAGACGGGCCACACACGCGCACTGGAACCCCATGCATACCCTATATGAAATTTTGAAGAGATTACAGCCGGGGAACGTGGTGGCTAACCTGCAACTTCCCACGGTATTACGTTGAATTGGTTCTTGAGTAGAAGGCAGACGTGGACTACAGCATTGCCCTGGTGCAAAACATACGTCGTGCGTCGCGCACCTCTCAGGAGTGGAGAGACGAGGCTTATACACAACTTCCTACACTTCTACGGCAAGTTGGGAAGACGAGCCCCGTTCTCTTGGTGCTTTTAGAGCTATAACAGATCATTAACAAACAAAGTTATTTCTCGAAAACACCAGCTTCTCGCTTCGGAGGTCCTCCATTTCCATTAATGCTAAACATTTCTTATGAGTGGAGGTGACGCAAAGAAAATGTGTATGAGATATCGTTTGGTTTGCACTGAGCCATTTTACAAAAGACTACTTCATTCTCATCATACTCATTTTTTTCCGCGCGATTTCCAGCCTTCTAGGCTTGCGGTGAGTGGGCAGGCAAGAGGCTCCCTTCAAGATCTCTCGTGTTAGAAGCTCCTATGATCGAAGAGAACGCCAAAGAGTCTTTCTGCTTTTTTTTTGAGTTGGTAGTGATCGAGATAAACAACAGTCCTAGATGAGGGGTACGCATCATGATTTCGCACAAATCCTTCGAGATATATGTTAGTAAACGACCGAGCTGACGAGCGACTTTTCGATTACAGTGTTTAGCAACGTGAAGAGATTTGCTTCAGAAAGAACTTCACCAGGAAGAGTTATGGTGAGAGAACAGTTGAGTACAGAACTACCAGTAGTCGATGAGGATACTGGCGCGAAAGTCTGAATGAAGTACTACAAGTGTTGACATTTCAAAAGCTATATAAAATTAAGAGGGGATAAATCGAACATGTAGTTTGACTCCAGTTTCACACGTGCCCTAAATGGAAGCCAAACCTGACAATAATCACCCTCCGTGCTTGAATGAGGCCAGCTGTCCACAAACTCTCGGTACTAACAAAAAAATCATTCAAAAAAATCGCTTCAGCAAAACATTGTTGCCTATCTAATATATCATTATAATCTATCGCCTAGGCACAGTGCAACAAACAAAGCTCCTCAGCGAAACAGTTCTTCGGAAAATACTAGATAGATGGATCTTGGGATGTCCGCGTATTTTAGTGCGTTCTTTATCATATTTATTTAATATTTATCAACCAATTCAATGTGTTGGTAAACAGAACACCACGCTGCGCGACAAGGCAACTAATTGACGCAACTAGTTAAGGCATGGCGCGCGGCGAGACAACTATCTAGCACATCGGGAGAATCAGAGATGACTGAAATGAGATGAAAATAAAAATAAGATGACATGCTATTGCTCTCGTCCACTGTTGAAGCTTTGAGATACAGAGCATTCCTTCAACCTCGAAACATCGCGAAACTCGCTTATGTGTCTTTCCGAAAATTCCGAGACCCTATGACAGTTCGAATTCGCGTGAAGTTAGCGAAAGCCAAACACAGCGGAAATACTTTTCCTAATTAACATACTTTACGCTGAATATTCTTCCTTTATAGCCAACGTCAACGAAACGCTTCAGCTGCTCTTCGGAAACCCATGTATTCGGCATCTGAAGAGGACATGGGCTTTGGTTCCTTCGACTGCAATGAGATGGCCGACGCTGTAGCACTTCATCGTTACAACACTGCACAGCTGAGCAGAAGCAGTGAGGAGAATAGCGTTTCAGCGCCGGTTCGTTTGATCTGCGTCTATTAACCTTGATGTACCCTTCAGGCCTTTACAATATTACAGAGTATCGAAAATCTTGTGTCTACGTGCTTCTCAATTCCACGAGCGGTCACCATTCCCAGTAACGGTGTGGAACACAAAGTACTCGTTGCAATGGTAAGCATCGCCCTGCTTGCCCTTTTTCCCTAACGGTTCAGCTATGATTTAGTTCGATCTCACATGCTCCTTCATTCATGAATGTGTACCGTCACGCAGTGCGTCGGCTTATCTCTCAGCTGTAATTACCAACACTACTCCCTTCCCTCTTCCTCCGGGAGATGCTGCTGTATATCTGAACAACGGATTCGTTACCAAGGTAAGTTTTATAATCTTTTATCTTTTATTTTACAATCTGATATGGTGTATGCACTACAAATTGATGTCAGAGCTTGACCAAGCGGTGTGTGCCTCCCGTATTGGGTCCCTTGCACGCGCACTCAGCCCACCTGCTACTCCTTGCTCTATAAAAAGTTGATATGCCTTCGATTCTTACCAGCAACCAGCAATACAGTAATTATACCCATTGAATGATGGCGGAACAATGTCACCAAGAGGTGAGGGCGCTGGAATAAGGCACCTGGAGAGGTTAATTGCAGGCTGAGTTGTGAGGACGAAGTTCCCTCATAGGTATAGATCTGTTCATGTCATTGATGTGGGTAAGTCGAAACCAAGTTGCTACAAGGCCGTCAGTCTCCGTTGGAAATGTTAGGTCACCTTATTCTTCCTATTCAAATTAGGAGAGCTCTGAGCGACCGAGCCGAGGACACAGCACAGGCAGCTATCTGGTTCCATCCCCTACGTCAATGGTATGGGCCAACCCATACCAGTTTGCCCATGTTCTTTTTTTTACAATGATACAATGGCATACAATGAATCTTCATTAGCGCATCTGGAACTGGGAAGAAAAGAAGGAGTGAACGGAACAAAGTGAGAATTCACCATGATATTCGATAGTTATCACTTTTGTCACGCCTGATGCAGAACCATAGTGGTATCACCTTTCATCCGTAAAAGGTAGAGGATCATTTTCTTCAGGCTTTAATCAATCCGTTCTGAGGAATGCGCCCTGCATTCGGTCCCCATTCAGAAACATAATGCCGTATTGAATGCTGTGTCGTCTGTACAATGACGATGGCCAGCCGATATACAAGTCAGCGCTTTTATCCTCCCAGACGGGCTTGGTACCAATTAACCAATTCCCGGGAGGATGGATGGCTCAGTTGGTTGGCTAAGGCTAGAGGCTAAGGCGCTGGATCGTTTATCAACAGACTTTCACATTTTCGAGCATCTGACTACGAGATTCCTAGGGATGTGAGAGTCTTTCGTGCATAGCGAGACCACCACAATGTTTCTCTACAATGATAATTTGAACAGATCTTTCCCTCACGACTGACATTAATTCTCGGTGCATCTGATTAAATGTATCTCTATCCTACTTTAGGATCTTAATTTTACAGGCTCATCTTCGAACAGTATTGCCTGGAGATGAATTCCGTTGTTCATTGGGAGTCGATCCATCAATCAAAATCGAATACAAAACTCCAACAGTTACCCACGAACAGGTACTTTTTGTTGAATTATGCCAGCAACTTTCCTTAGAAAGCAAGAAAAAAGCTCTCGACCCCTCCGGTTGTTTAAATGATCAAACACCTAACCCAGAATTTACTTCAGTCTGAGTTCGCTGAGGTCGCTGCCGAACTATGCACTGGGAAGGCCCCGAATTACTCGATCTGAGTTGAAGCAACTTTTATGGGGAGACGGGAGTTAGGAACGATTTTGGGTAATCGATTTGCCGCACGCGGCTGTCGCGGACCACTCATTCGCCGTTAGTACAGCCCTAGCGTTCTTCATACAGCTTAATAGATATGCGATCATTATTTTATGCATAATTCTACTATTAGTACTTTTGTTCTTGTATTTCTTACCTACTGCTGCATCCTGCTACATTCCCTCGCGCGCGACGCCCGTCTCACCGCGACACGACCATTTCGTTCCTAACACACAACACCCACTTTTTTGCACTGCATCCGGCAGAAAGCTTTGTTGCAGCTTGAATTCGCTGCTCAACTTGCACGGGAATGGTCTTGGGTTAACCAATCGAGAGGCAGAGAACTTCTTTGTGTGGGGGGCTTGCTCGGCCTAGGGTGAATTGGGCTGTTCAGAACTGTCGAAGGAGAAGGGTCATACATATTGGGAGTATTGAGTAGGCCATTGAATTTTGTAATATATTACCCTTCACGGTCATTTTTGCCACAAAGAGTTTGTCGTTCTTGAGGGACACTCGAATGCCAATATTGCGGAAGCGCTCAATGCTCGGACAAGAAGCGATCATATATTAGAATCAATGATTTTACGAGTATATTACTTAAACCATGGAGTTTTCGATAGATCCGAGGAAGCATTAAGAAATTATGGCCAGTTCATAGTATTCTGAAATTATCTAACTACGGCCAAGTGGTAGAGAGCTGAGTAGGCAAAAGGCAGTAACCAGTCAAAGAGTGGGAAAGGCAGAAGACAAAGTATAAGCTTACGAAGGAAGCAACTGACTTCAAACCAATTCATACCAATAAAAGACGAGAATTGCTGTCGGAAAGCAGGTATTGGTTCCACTAGGGGCCTTCCGAAGAACTACTCATAGACGTAGGCAAATGCTATGTCAAAGAGAAACATTACTCCGTTCATTACACCTTTTTCATTTAATGCCGTAACGGAATGGATTGAATGTGTTCTTTGCTGCTCATCGAAAAACTAGCGAATCTATCATGAAAGTTTCGTTCCACGGAAAATCGTTTTGAGCGCGTTTTTGGGAAGACAGGTGCAACATTACCAGTCATTTGCAGTAATTCAATCGTCAGGTTACACTAGAGCTCTCGAATTTCTAAGAACTAAAAGCGCCACCTTCACATCACTTACTTGATGAGGAGTGATAATGATTAATGATTAATGGGTAAATCTCAATAACCGAATCTGATTAGATTTATTGTAATTGTAATTGTTGCGGAGGAACAAAAATATAAAAGGTCTGCAATTTTAATTTCATTCTGGCGAGTAAGACCGCAGAGAGCGTCAAAGAGCTTCCAACATAACGTAGGATATAGCGCTCTTCCATAGCCCTTTTCATTCTTTTTGTTACGCTGCCCACTAGGACTTTCATAAGAATGCGGAATTGTAGTGACGTTCTGAAACCGGCCTTGCCGTGGCCGGTCAGTGTTCAAGTCAGTTTTTTATCATCTCAGACAAGTCTTGTAAGAATCAACCGACCCCGAAGGAGGGAAAGCTTCATTGGCGCCTGCTACTACCAATCCAGGCTTCGGTCTTGGGACCATGCGTGTATAATAGCGTTACACTTGCCATTACACCATGTCTTCGCATAACTTATTTGGATTTATAACACGAGCTACGACGTAGTTAACAATCTCTTCAACACCGAACATTGTATGTAAGAGAAAAATCATCGCTAAAAGGGTTTTATGAAAGGTTTCTAAAGTTCCTTTCATTACTGTAACTTCATACTTGCTCTACAGTGCTATGAGACATTGTATTACGTAGATCGGTATCCCGAGCTCGCCCTACCATCCACATTTTGAAGGAGTTTGAAGGATAAACTATGTGTGTTTGAGGAGGGGCCCGATGCTAATTGTAAGTAGTTACAGTTCAACGCTGCCAGAGTACCATCTAAGAATGGCGCGGTCAGAAATTTGAGTCTAAGTTCCGCTCCCAACACACTGTGATGATGCATTGCATGTACCGTTTGTCACTTACCCGTATTTTCAATCCTCTCAAAAAGGTCGAAATGTGGTCAGACGTGAAGTAGTGCTTATCAAGCAATTTTTCGAAATTTGAGCCAATTTAAATTTAGGTTGGCTTTATGTCGAAGAGCACACTTCTGACTCATGAACAGATCATCTACCTCCGGAACGCCAAAGCTATGCAATCAGTTCAAGTAACAGTCAAAGAGCAAATTCCAAAGTCGACCGATGAGAAAATTAAGGTAATGTCGAACCAGTTATAGGATATATATATATAGGAAAAATTATTGTTTTTTTGAGGTTGCCATCGTCTCTCCTGAAATTCGTGCGAAAAATAGCGAAGCGAAGCTGAACAAAGACCACAATTTGGAATGGACGGTGGTTCTAGTTCCAGGCCAACAGAAGGATCTTCGTATAAAATACACTGTAGAACATCCGGCTTCAGAATCCCTATCGTTCAAACTTGCTGCACAGTAATCATAGGTAGTGTTTGGCTTATGTCTAGCTAGAGTATTTATGCATATTTCGAGTAGACTGTGCTGACAGATGAGCGAGCTACTTTTCTTTTTTACCAGTGAAAGTCTTGGGTGGTAGACAGAAGAAGTGTCAGGCCTACGGGGCGCGGCTACCTCAAATTAGATAGATGTCTCATTTCGGTCACGTAGAACTGTTTTTTGCTCGTCCGTGCCCTCTCCCTCCTAGACGGTGTGCAAAAGTGCATAGCTAGGGAAACGGAAGATGTCTTTGCCTATCTTCTTATAAGGGTTTTCGACCGCTTATTGAGAGTGGTTGCATTTTGATCACAGTTGAGGGATTTTCGGTTCTATCTGAAATTTCCTCAAAAACTTGCTCTGCCCACCTGCCCACCTCAATCAAAACGAGTAGGCGCTATCAGTAATATGCTACAAGTATTCGAAATGGCTTTCCGTGCGCGGTGGACCCAACCAGCGAGTTTTTTGTCCCACTAGTTTTGCTAAAAACGAAGTTCTTAAAGCAGTCCTCTTTTGAGACTACTGCAACATGGGGGGCGCCGGCATAAATCAGGTTCACCCTTATTTTGACATATCCGTTGAATAAATGAGCTGAGGGCGGCTACCCTTTTCTGGGCTGATTGTCCTTAAATTATGGAAAACTGAAAGTGTTCAAGAGAAAAATCAAGCACCACTTCGAAGCCCTAATTTCTCAGTGCAGTGCCTGATATACATATTTAGAGTGCAATAGGCATCAAGAGCTCTCACCTAAACTGTCGAGCAACTGCGCAACCAAGTAGATGATTTTTTCGCTGTCACACGAAGTATCACTTTTTCTTTCCATGACAACCATCGATACATTTTTTGAAGCTTCCGCCCAAAACTTCTGGATTTTGAATTACAAATTGCTACAGCTCGTAATAATGGAACTCACCACTCGTAACAGTAAGAAATAAATTATAATTTCCGATTGGATTGAACAAAAAGTACCGGTAAAGGTCTTAGCATTACTTTGTTCTACGATAGTGTTCTCTACAACAAACAAAATTTTGTAGTTGAGTTTGAAGTTGCAATGAGTAAAAGATGGCACTGTTCAGTCACAGCATATGACAATTCATGGAATTATTGCTTGGAAACGTTTCCCAATTTTTTATTTATTTTAGACTTTGGTTGTTTACTACGTTTTTGTAATGACAGTTTGCTAAAATTTATCGTAAGGCTATCAATCAAGACTTGCTAAATTGTATTGTGAATTCCGTGTTTGAAAACAGGTTCTTATCATGACCATACTATACATCTCGATTTTTCCTATATCTGTGTGCTTATTGAGATATTTGTTGCACTGTATTTTTAAAATGTTTTGAAATATTGCATTTTTTCTGAATATATTGGATTGATGAATAAATGATTACGGTTTTGACTGGTATGCATGCTTGCTTCAGTCATTCCAGGATTACGGTTTTGACGGTGTATTTTCTCCCTGTAAGGGCTTTGGTAGTGTTCCAACGTCTGTAAAGGAATTGTTCGAATACATTAACTTCAGCGCACACTTTCAAAATAGCTCAAAATCAGTCACCAGTTCTGTTACCGGCGGTTCCTGGGGCTGAAAGAGGAAGGATTGCTCTTCATTTTTATTTTCAGTCGGGGCATTTTGAAAAGAGAACTTATAAGTGTTGTGGAAAAATGTAAGTCACCATTACTTGATTCTACTTGATATTTCTGCTGCTTCAGTCCGTATGAAGCAGTCATTTTAAGGTTTCCGATCTATAGACGCTGAACTTCAGCCTTTGGTGGACTTCGAACCCTCAGTTCTCCTTCGAGGAGTTGGTGTACTAGCAAGTGACGCACTACCACACACGTATGGTCCGGGTATCAAATTCCAGATCGATGTTCGACGAGTCTGGACAGGCCTTTCTTCCCGCCGGGGTCGGTTAAGCGGTACCAGACTCGTCTGGGAGAATAAAAGCACTGACTTGTACGTACATCGGTTGCCATCAAAAAGCATCGTATAGGCCATATACGCATCGAAACGCTACTACAAAACTTCTCGATTATCGTAAGACAACAATCTTCAAAGGTTCTGAACATACCATCAAAAACTTTAAACGATGTCTGCCATGCAATAAAAACCTGAGTGATCTGCATTTTCATAACACTACTCTGTTTCTGGTTCCGCAGTAAATCAGCACAGCTTGATTACTCAAACATGGACGTCAACACAGCATGACACACTTCTTATCACTTGCGCCTATCGATCTGTACAATGTCAACAGAAGGTAAGAGGTTTTTTCTCGTTGCTGACCTATTTCGAATCATTATATGTTGAAACATTTGCCGTGTGAATAGCACAAAAATTCGGAATTGAAAGTACACTTCAATATGAAAATTTTTTCAAGATTCTTTTTTAGACAACTTTCGATTGCCAAAGATAGCACGATAGAAACTGTCCGTCGAGATAGGGCGTAATAGGACTTCAAAACTGACTTAGTTGAAGTACACACCCAAGACGGACGAGTTGTCACGGCGTTGCAGAGGCTAAAGGGTTGCACCATTCGCACCGGGACGCACATGCTGCACGCTAGCAGCTTATGGTGTTCTAGGTGTATGCAGTGACATAACACTTTTAGACTTCCCTTCAAATACACCTTTCCCACAACTTTTTCGTCCCATCCCTAATTTTACTACTTTTTTGAAAACTTATGTTTCTCCAAACACGATTTTCGCCATTTCTTATCTTGCACTAGTCTGAACTATCATTTCCTCTATAATCCGTCCAAATCTAGATATACCAAAAGTGTTGTGATCTGTCCCTTTAAGAGAGATACACATAGTCTTTGGTCTGCTACATCATCACAACCGTGTTGTTGGCTAGTCCAATCAAGAGTCAAGCATAGCGAGAAGGTCCCGGTCTTCCTCACTGCGAAGGGGGTTGCTGATTATTTTGCAGATGAAGTTGCGTAGAAGGCATTTTGACAAAGCAAACAGCTCTATCTACCAAGATCAAGTTATACATTAGGATGTCAAAAGACGGCGCGTCAAAAATAATGTCATTTACCCAGAACACTTACAGCGGGGTTCGACACGACGTTGCACTCATTTTATTTATGATAAGATTGCGAGCTATCTTTTTTTTAAAGGGATCCATGCATACTACTCTTATAAAAGTGTCAGCTTTTTACCAAAATAAGCAGTGCTTCGAGAAGGCAGTTTCTTTTATCTAACTGACGGTGTCACCGGCATTGCGTATGCCAGTTTTTCCACGTGTGATTGGTCGATTTGGTATTCATTGTAGTTTTTGTAATAATTTTTGTAGTTTTACATTTTTTGGAGCTTAGTTCGATTGATTTCACTTACGTTGAAACGAGAGCACTTCCATAGGTAAGTTGTGAGTGCCTATTTTTTGCTAACCAGGGAGGGGTAGTCTACTTACCGTGGGACTTTAAATGGAGACCCAGATAAATCGATAGAGTTTTGAATGCTGTTTACGAAAATGGAAATTAAAACTGCAAAATGATTCTCCTCAAAAAGTTATGGGGCCCGAATTCTGCTCGACAGTAGTATCAATTGTTTCAGAAATGTCAGAAAACGTTTAGAGAGCCTTCGATAAAATGAAAAAACACTTTGCAAAAGTGCGGACAATGGCGGGGATAGACCCCTCATTTCACGCCCGCGAAGCGAAATCACTACCATTAGGTCACGTGAGCGTTTGATATGGAAGCGACGAGTTCGCATTTCCAATTGATACTACTGTCGAGCAAAACTCGGGAACCCATAACTTTTTAAAGAGAACTATTTTGCAGTTTTAATTTCCATTTTCGTAAACAGCATTCAGAACTCTATCGACTTATCTAGGTCTGAATTCAATGTTCCGAGATAAGTAGACTACCCTTCCCTTGTAAGTTGCAGCGTTGCCACGAACTCAAAGAGCCTTTTTCCAATTTATTTGAGATCTTTTCGAGTAAGAGCAGTTCATTAATCTGTACAATTATTCTACACTGTCAGTACAGTTTTTGTCTGTCAATAAATAACGCAGCGTGCAAATAAAACGCGGTATTGGATCTCGATATGCCCTGCTATCATGTTCGACTCTCAAATGTACTGCATTGTAGATTTCAGTGAACGTACGCCTCGAAGGTGGAATTCTTTTTATTGGAATCAATCGCCCTGATAAAAGGAACTGTGTGAATCGGAAAACTGCGCGACTGCTGGTTGACGCAATCAAACGCCTAAATGATGATCCGTTGGTGAAAATCGGAATTCTCTATGGCGAAGGTTGTTTTCGATTTTTTAAAAACATTGTCATGATTTATATGTCTACTTTATAATGCTATTGATTTAACACATTGTGAATGGTTGAAAGGGTGGCGGTACTTCTCCTAAATTCCCACGACAAGCGGCATAGTTCCCGCGGCGACTACCGTACCCTCCTATGAATTCGAACCTAGCCTTCTGAGCGCGTGATCGGGTGTGACGAGCGACGAGATTTTTGGGCAGAATGTATCTGACCCATTCAATTTAGTGATTACTTGGTGGCGTAATCTGCAAAAAGAATTCTCATGATTGCAAGTTTTTTAGGGAAACACTTTTGTGCTGGCTATGACTTATCGGAAGTGAGCGATTCCAAGCAAGCACGAATGGAGGCATCCACCTCTCAAAATTTCCGTTACATGGTTAGGTTGATGGCATTTTTAATCAGAGAATTTGCTTACGAAATCCATGACATGCCAATATTTTCTTTACGTTCAAACGTCTGCCTGCAAGTAGAAAACTTCAGTTCAGTGCAGTTCGAAAACTAGCTGTTTTTGTGAGAACGGAAATCGCCTTCCTCTCAATGAGAGTTTTGGTAGGCCACGTTTCGAATCTGATAGCGAAGAGCCAGCGTTGCCGAACTGAGCCAGCATTAAGATCTGCTTCATTTCCACAAGAGAATTACTAGACTGCATACTTGTTCAAAATGTTACCTGAACAGTAACAAAAGACTGGATTACTCCAACATTTCACCAAAGTTTTCGAGACAATTGCATCTAGATCCCCCAGTTTTCTATTACGATGAGAAATATTGCGATGACTTTCAGGGTCCTTCGGTCATGAACTTGGAGAAACCCCTGATTGCCGCTATCAAGGGTTATGCTGTGGCCGGTGGACTGGAGTTGGCACTAATGGGTAACACCGACTCACTCCTGTACATTTCCCTCATAGTGCTTCCATAACGGACACGGAACAGCCATCAGTTAATCATTGAAATCCAAGTTAATTACCACTAAATTCTTTGAGCTGACATCAGGGTATGTGGACGCACAGCAATCTTTGGTGTGTTCTGCAGACGAGTGGGTGTCCCACTCATTGACGGAGGAACCGTCCGTCTTCCTCGGGTCATTGGGTTAGGCAGGTAATATGCTATCACCATCAGTTTATTGATCTTATAAATGTTGCTTTTGCACAAATTCACTGAAGAGGCGCGACTCGAATCAGAAAAACCAAGTGAGCCACGCGAATTGACTGTGTAGGATAAGCGGGGCTGTTGCCAAGTACATTGTCAGTAGAAGCTAAAACCCAACTGTCTCTTTTTTTGGACTTAATTCCGGGAGAGGATTCTTGCTCCCTAGTGAACCCATAAGAGACTCTGATAATCAATATGGAAATTAAATTTCTCGGATTTCAAACCAACTACACCAACTGGCATCGCGTCCCGCCTTCAAATATCAGAAGGTACTCAGTAGATGTCAATTTGATTTTGAAATTGATACGTAATCCTAGAGATAAAGGTATAAAAGAATGTATCATCATACCGCCGCACTCCATTACCACGTGTCGAATTGCTGTCTTTTCCCTCTGGTCGAAATGGTGTTCATTGTTTATGGCCATTGCACTGATGCAACCTTTGGGTGGTAGAGTCCTGGCGTTCAGCTAGACGTAGGCAGCAAACCAGTTGAGCAGAAATCGTAAGATAGCGACCATGTTCGACTATCGTTTAATCTTGGCATAGTATAGATGTAACTTGGGAGGTCTCTTTGAAGCCACGACCAAGATGTTACAATGATTTTATTCGGCTAACGTTTCGGCCAATCGCCTTCATTGTAACATCTTGGTCGTGGTTTCAAAGAGACCTCCCAAATCGTAAGATAGCACCGTTTATGTAGGACAGTAATTTGGAAATGAATAACTATCTGTGATATTTAAAGCGAACTTAAAAACGAGTTGATATTCCAGAGCACTCCATATGATATTAACAGGAGAGGCTGTTTCGTCCGAGCAGGCTCTTCAGTGGGGACTTGTAACGAAAATCGTAGATGATCGTGAAGGTATGATCCCATAATTCATTCCTTTTACTACATGCCTATGATCCTGGTTAATATGAATCGCTTCCCAATCTTCTAAGTTACTTTCGGGATGATAGTTGAGGCTCTACAGATTACCGCTGTAACGAGAATTCCTCAATGAAGGAACCAATATGTGAGTGGTAGCAATAAGTGATCTCGCTCCGGGAACATCTTAGGAATAGCGCATCAAAGGTTCAGAAAATGCTTAAGCGTTCCACCTTCGACGAGGGCACATTCTTTGCCAATGACGCCCATTAATAGACGTGTCAAACAGCTTCCATGAAACCGCGCTGCTCTGTGGACGCGCTGTGAAGCCGTAGACTCTCTCCCCACTCCCCTTACTCAACTCACGCAACGGTGAGAATGAAAGGTTTTTGCGGGAAGCGCTCGTCTTCTTCCTAAGACGCCGTACATGTCTCGTGTCAAAGTAAGCACTGAGTTAGGTCGATAATTACGGTCATGATGGCTACGGTGAGTGCAGTGAAACCGCTGCCGCGTGCGTTCATGTGACCATGGAGAAGTACACCACCCCTAGTTTTTAGGTTTCATAGAAAATTGGCACTATTTACCCTTTACTTCCCCACCCTGTCGAGAAAGGGCTGGATTTCTATCGATTTTTTTCAAGAAGATGAAACCGACTAGAAGCTTGCCTAAAGGGGTAGTTCGACCCGTTGAACACGAATATCGCATTCAATCGTCATAAAACTTCGTAATTCGTACTTGAGGGCAAGTTTTCAGCAAGTTTGGTGACCCAGCTCATTCGGCGCCGGCGCCTGTGGAGCGAGCGGTGAGCATTTTTATGACGAGTGGATGCGATATTCGTGTTCTACGGATCAAATTACTCCTCTAGGTAAGTTTCTAGTCAGTTTCATGTTATTGGAAAAAATTTGATAGAAATCCATCCCATTCCTGACAAAGTGGCGCAGTAAAGGGTAAATAGTGCCGAAAATTTTTCCAAGCTTCTCAATATTAGAGCTTCCTTGAATGTTTAACCACACATCATGTTGCCCCTAGTCATTTCACTGCATTGCTCACTTTCAGCATTAAACTGTGCAACTGAATTAGCGAAACAGATAGTCAGTAATCCATACAACTGTATTCTGGCCGATCGACGTTCGGTGATGTCCTCATTTAACTTGATTACGAGGGATGCCATGGAATTCGAATTTGCCAGTTTTTCAGTCATTCCTGAGGCAGTTATTGGTAGGCTAATACTTCACAGTTTATTTTCCACGTAGAAGTTACTGACAAAAAGTTTTGAAGGTGCTGAACAGTTTCTGAAAAGGAGCCGCAGGAATCATTCGAAGCTGTAAATGACTGGTGATAAATTGTCGCATTCTTGTACTTGAATAAAGCTACCTAAATATAATACTTCAATCGCAATCATTAGAAGAAGAGCAACATTGCAAAGAATGTTTACTGTGATTGACCTTGTCAAACAATCACACACAAACACCACATGTTTTGGCACAGAGCTGTGATGCAAGGTAGTATTTCAATATATTGGTGCATATGTAATCGGGGCTGCCGCTGTGGGTCGAGCAGTATGCTTCACCTCCTCTGTCTACGCATGGCTGAAAAAGAAAAGTAGTCATAAGAATAGAGTACATAACAGTGGCTGCTATCCATCTCATGTTGTATGGCATGCATTCACTTCCAGGCTTCATAGGGCGGGTGGTTTAGTGGGAAGTGACGTACACAAAGAATAGTATATCCTACTATAGTAACCTACAGCTTTGGTGGTGACTGCTGTCTCAGTTGTAAAGGCGTTGAGCAGGAAAAGAGCACAGATAATGTAAAAGAACATATCGAATGCTGCTGAAGAATGCAGATTGATGTTAACTGAGCCTATTCATACTGTATTATCTGAAAAGTGAGAACAATGCTATTGTTTTTGAAATCGCAGCTACTTTCACAGTCAGAGACTGGAAAAAATTCTTCGCAATCAAAAATTTAGCGATCAGTAGAAATGTAGGAGCGTGAACGGCTACAATTTTTTAAAGATAACAGAAAAATGAGAGAAAAAATGGAACCATCGGCACTAATCTATTCCTATCAAAATTACAGATATCGTCTATAATTCTAGTATTTTCCGAATACTTTTGAACTCCCGAAAATTGTTCCGTTGTTTTGTAAAAGAACATAAATTACAAAGCTTGCGAAAAACTTTTTTCGATTTTTGACTGCGGTCCATCAGCATTTTCGGAAACAATAGCATTGTTCTCCATTTTCAGATAATACAGTATGAATAGGCTCAGTTAACATCAATCTGCATTCAGTTCAGCAGCATTCGATATGTTCTTCTACACTATCTGTGCTCTTTTCCTACTCAACGCCTTCACAACTGAGGCAGCAGTCACGACCAAGGCTGTAGGTTACTATGAAAGGACATACTATTTTTTTGTGTACGTCACTTCCCACTAAACCACCCGCCCTATGAAGCTGATTGCATGCCATACAACATGAGATGGATAGCAGCCATTTTAATGTACTCGATTCTTATGACTGCATCTTTTTCAGCCATGCGTAGACAGAGGAGGCGAAGCGTACTGCTCGACCCACAGCGGCAGCCCTGATTACATATGCACCAATATATTGAAATACTACCTTGCATCGCAGCTTTGCGCTAAAACGTGTGGTGTTTGTTTGTGATTGTTTGACAGGGTTAGTCAACAATAAACGTTCTTCACAAAGTTGCTCTTCTTCTAATGATTGCGAGTCAAACAGAAATATTCGAAAACACATTTCCAGTCAAAATTGTCTATGTAATGCAAATTGCCGAAAATTCATTTTGTAAACGAGAAATCAGAAAAATTAAAGCGTGCGCGGAAGTTCGTGAAATTCGTTCTAGAGTACTTTGATTCTGCTGACGTTTCCTTTCCCAAGCGAAGGCTAAATCGCATCTATTTTGAAGAGCTTGGCGACCATCATGAGAAACTCGACAATTGCTTTCACCTCATAAAAGTTTTCACACTTTCATTCTTGTTCAAATGAGCCCTCTGATGAGCTCGACTCGACTGTGGCTTTGTCGATCATGTGTTGATGCATTGGCACCATATCGCGCTTTCACTCATTTCATATAAATCAAAATCTATATTTTGGTGAGTGTTGTGAGAACACTATTTCATTTTCGGGGTTTCCCCGGGAGTATTCGAACAGCGTCTGTAAATCTATTCAAGTCATTCGATATACGGATATGATACATCCTCGCCATGATAAATCAAATGCGGGATCTTAATCTCTTTGCTCATCTCTTATGTGCTTGCTGCATTCACTGGTGGTGAAAATTGCATTGAACTCAAATGCGAAACGAAAAATCGGGCATACAGACCAACAACTGAGTTCATGACACCCCTCATTCTCCACAATATCTGAAAAACTATAAACGTTTTCATCATTTATCTAAACTGTTTTTTTAACAGAGGGAAGAATTCTTTGCTCCACTAAAGCAAAGCCTGCATTCAACGCAGAGCCAATGTTAATTTACACTTGTATTCTATTGCAGAAGCTCCAGTGACTATGTTATTGCCCTCTCCCCTTTGACTATGATTCAAAACTAGTCTAACATGAGTTGGGAGGCCGCGAACTGCCCGTCATCGATTTGATAGGAATCTACATCTTCTTCTTCACTCTCTGCGCCCTTTTGTTCACACCATAGCCACCTTAACGCGGAGATATGGTACACTAGACAGCAGAAAAATTATGGTCAATGAGCTCAATGCAGTGAGCTTGGAGATGGTCATATCCAAAATACAATCGATGGTTTATAAGTGGTGCAATTCAAGAGCAGTTATATTCAAATAAAAGGCCCTAGAAAGAGTTGAATCCCACGAGTATCTATAAAGACAGACAGCTGAACATAACGAACACTTACTCCTGAACTTAATTCGAGAAACGGGCTGCATGGGCAGCCTTAGCTTCTATCAATCGCTGAAGCCATATGAACTTTTCATTACGCATTAGAAAGGAAGGTTGGTCTTCCTGAAGGTTAGCCGGCATCAATAATGACACCAAGGTATGCGAAACTAAGAATTGAAGGAGATATCGATTTTGACGCGCGTCAGTGCATGGTAATCGAAATACCGCGAGGTAGGCCATATACTTTGCTGGAAGGATGGCAGGTAGAGTGAGTATCCGAGTCAAGAAGTGACCTTCAAGAAACAAAAAAAAAACTGCAGGTACGATCGCCGACTCGGTCGGCCGATTCGTTGGCCAAGTGTTTCAAAGGAAGCGGCCTTCATTGGATGCAAGTCGCGAAGATCGGGCGGTATGGAAGAGCTGTGTTCCCCACTGAGAAGACCGCTAGACGCTTGGACCATCAAAGTACCAAAGTAAGAATGGAAGGAAGTACTATATATGTAGCTTTCTATTATGCATTAGTATAATACTTAGCGAAATAGCGGCTTTTTTCTGTCGTTGTGGAAGAGTCGACATAGTGTTGTGCATATACCATATAATTGACCAACTATTGAAATTAGCCGCCTTTCGGATTCGAACTTCTTCTTTACCTCATGACTTCCACGCTGTCTTCGGATCAAAAAATGACATCAATGTCGAAGTCTATACAAACAAGCACGAAAGAATAGTAAGCTCGCGCGCGCAGCGGAGCGTGCCTTCGTCTACTTCTGTGGAGAAACTACCAATTAGAATGAAGTTTATCTATAATCTGTCCAACACAGGTAACAAGTTAGGCACCAGAAAATAATACAGGCTAACAATGGAAATAGCAATACGACCTATGGGCAAAGAATAATGAGACAGACTACGTACAAAAGTAGAGCATCCCAAGGGGATATAATGTTGGTGACCAGGGCTCGCCCTCGTGGCTGATGCGAGACGATAGAAACCGCTCGCCGGTTGGGTATCCCGTCGACTCCTCGATGTCGTCTTCTTGGTCCGCGCTCCGCCCTGAAATTCCTTCATGAGTCATCTGAAAACATCAACATATGATCGCCGCGCTGGTACAGCGACAGCGCGGCTTACACCTCCCCCCTTTACCCAATAGGAAAGCTACTAACATCTGAGAGCGGAAAAAAAGGAGCTTACCCAAGACGAGTGTCTAATGGTGTTGAAAATAACTTGGAACTTGCGCCGCTGGGACGACGGCGTTGATTGAGTCCGCCCAACGCAGCAGAGTATTCCACACCGGCACTTGGCGGAGAGTCTCCGTCTGGCCTATGATAAACTGGCCGTGCCGGGAACGAGTGACGGCGACGTTGAGACGGCGGTAGTCGTTTATAAATTCGCCCTCTGGGTCCTGTGAAAATTTAGTTTTAGTGGTCAATAAAATTACCACATCCTTCTCGCGTCCCTGCACTGAATCGACTGTCGTGAGCTCAAAGCCGAGGTCGCCCATCTCTTCCTTCACGTAGCGGTACTGTTCCCTGTAAAAAAGCAATAACACATATGCTCTGTGCGGGGATTCCTACTCCGATCAGTCTGTCTATGAGATGGCGACAGATGATTGCTTCGTCCTCGTTATACAAGGATTTACTAGGGGCACGGACGGCGGTGCCCATCGCGTCTATGAACATGAATGGAACGTTGGGCGAGGGGAAGCGCATTCTGGTGAGGAGGAGAAGGCGAGCTTGCGCAATCGTACCGCTTACTAAAGTGCCCTCATAAGCGATAACATTAGGGAGTTCTATAAGCGCGAAAGGTAGTAACCAGGGGGGCTACTGGGACCACCGGTGAGGTCAGGAGAAGGCTCATGACGCTGCGTGCGCCATGAAGAGCGGGATTTGAATTAGGCGGACATTTGACGTGCGGAGCGAGCTGGCGGATGTCGCCTATATAAACGTGGCGCGCGTGAGATAAACGTCCGGCGATGGTCAGGAGGGCTGGTTCCGGTATTTGGGAAGCCTCATCACCTATTACAGTGATGAAGGAGGAGATGTAAGACTTAAAAATGCCGGAACGGGATGTTGAATTAAGCAGGGAAGAGGTTGTCATGCATAAAACAGAGGGGCGATTCACCGCAAACAATATTTTTACCATCCGCTTGAGTGTGCGGGACACGTATTGTTCCGCTACTTCGTACTCGTCCCTCTCATCATCCGTCATCCCGGGGATAGCGTCGGGGTTGCCAATGTAGTTCTCAACCAAGGAGCGATACCGTTTAAAACGACGGCAGACCTCCAGATCCTCTTGCGACAGCTGATGCCTAAATCGGTCTCCTAGGGTAAGAAGTACCTTGCTAAGGTCCACGGGCGTTAAGGTGAGGTTGTCCGCCGCAGCCGTATCCGAAATGTGGCGAACCACTTGCATGTCGGGGAAGTCCTCCAATGATAACAGCGTCTCTGTAAATTGAGCTACCGCCACGTTCGTTGATGTCTAACGATGACGGTAGTCGTGGGGGTTCTAGCTGACAGGGCTGCTATAAGAGATCCCACCAGTGTTTTGCCGGTGCCAAAAGCAGCTTGGATGGCTACCAGTGGGATGCGACTTGCACCTATTCGGATCGCGTCACGCTGGTCGGGGGTCAACGTAAGGGTACGTTGATTGACCCGGAATGACCGTGCCTCCTGAGATGGGGCTGGAAGGGAGCGGAGATATTCCTGCTCACTGGCGCCCGCCTCCTGGTTGGAACAAAGGATGTTGATCACCTGGTCACCCATGGAATACGGATTAAGGCCTGCGAAAATATCCAGACGTGACACCAGGTCATAAATAGGGTTGGCTGCTACGTTGGCCCGGCTCAGACGAATACAAGCGTCAAAGACACGAGACCCATCAGAGTCACGCCCGTTTTGCCGAATAGCTCGCAGGAAAGTGTGGTTGGCCCAGGGGAAGGCTTCGAGGGTAAGGTTGAGCTGCTTACGGTCGGAAAAATTGACGAGGGTGACCACCTTAGCCCAAACCAAACTGGGAGAACCAACCACCCAAAGAACTACGTGCCGACCAGGAGCCCATCCAGCTTCGGAAGCCATGTCGGTGAGGGTGAATTGGATCCGAATCGGGTGCCAGAGGGGATAAACTAGCGTAACATCCCGCAAATGAGTGCGACGATCGTCGCCGGCGGCATTTATAGCCGCGAGCGCTGCGCAAGCTGCGTTAGAGATGCGACCAAGTTTGCGCTTGGATCCCGTCGGATCTCGGTGGAAGTTATCGAATCGCTGGAGCCGATCAGCGCACCATTCGCGATCACTGTGCGGCAACAGGAAGACCCGTGTGGGGAGTATTCCTTCTTCCGGGTGCATCGAAAAGAACCGACGGACGGTGGCCACCAGGTGCTCTCTCGCTTCTAATGATACCGGAGGTTCGCAGAATCGCATGGCTGAGGAGACGTTTACGCGGGAATTCGCCCCCACAATGTCATACTGATGCAGACGTCTGAGGTTAAAATTGCAAAGCGCGGGAGTAACCGTGACTGCATCCGGGGAACCCTCAAACACTGCTCGAGCCTGTGTAACGTGATTGTTCCGTTTCGTGAGGGAGAGGATTACGCCATATACAGGATCGGGGCGGTTAGTAATGGTCACGAACGCATAGTGGGCCGCTCTGAAGAAGAAGGAGGCCGTGGTTTCGAGGGCCGTTGTCCGAGGTATAGAAGCCTTTTTAAGGGTGTCCCCGGGGGATTCGAGAGCCTGAGGTGTCGGTTTGACGTCATATACCCAAACAAAATCCTTAACCGAAACGAGAGACTTATTGAAACCACGACAGCCTGCTTCGATGTCAATACCGAACCTGTCTAGGAGAATACAGTGGAGGTCACGTCTATCCGGGCCCATGATGAAAAAGTCCTTTGCTTCCAGTACAAGGCCTGACCCGTAACCTGTGGAAACCACCTGATATAAAACCGGATGGATGGAATTAAAGGTACGTGGTTTAGTGATGTACTGGTGGGGTCGGTTGAGGTCTGCGTGTATGAAAGCAACGTCGACATCTTCATAGGTACCCGCCATCATCTGGTCAATAACCTGCTGGGACTGCTCACGGAAGCGGACAGTGTCGTCTAAGTGCGGCAGCTCAATGAAGGGAATTGATGTTGGCAACTTATTCTCCTTGAAAACTACCTGCGGAAATAGTGACTTATTGAAGCGCTTCGAGAGATATCCCGAGTCAGGCAGGTGGCGGTACAAGTTTACATCGAGATCCGTGGTGACCGTAGGTGGATTTAGGTGAAGGTGGTGAAGCGGGCGAGGATTTACGAACTGCGCCCACGGATGGTTGCTAATCCAAGGGTGAGTGAAGCCTTCTGGGGTCTCCCGAGGTAACTGCGAGGTACTCAATTGAGGCAGGGAACCGGCCAGAACTACTGGCGCCGCAGGAGGTGCAGCAGGTGGTGCCGCGGGAGGTGCTCTTGGGGCTCCACGTCCTCTTGTGGCGGATCCGCGCGTAGGTGGCCGCGAGGTAGCAGGTCGAGCTCTCGATGAACCGGATGTGGGGGGTCGCGAGGCGGGAGCTCCACGCGCAGATCCACGCGAGGAGGATGGCGCATCCGCTCGAACTGGCTGGCGGCTAGATCCGCTGCGACGCAGCTTAGGTGGAGGGGCTGGTGAATGGTCTGCTTCCTCTTCTACCTCCATAGGGTGTGGGGGAGACAGGTGCGCTACTGCCAGCTGTTCCAGGGAGGCAGTCATGTTCGCGAGCGATGATTTACGAGGCTGCTGGGACTTAGCTTTCCGGGCTGGCTGCTCTACGGTGGAGGAGCTAGACTGGCTGCTCGGAGTAGGTGAGCGACGCGAGCGCGACTCTAGTGCTACGGGGGCTCCCCATCGAACCTGTAAGACCTGAGTCTCTGGGTTCTGAGAGGATACCGTATCCTTGCTCTGAAAACTTGAACCTTGTGCCTCGGGCACCGGTTCAGATGTGTCCATGACGGAAACCTCCTCGGTTGAAACCTCGGAGAGGATATTTGTTGCTTCGGCTGCTACGCAACCATTGTTCACTCCGTCGGTCGACGTGCGACTCGACGACATATTATTGGTATCATCCGCTACGCGGCTCAGTAAAAAAAGGTTGCCTTACCGCGAATCGAATATAGCACACCAGAAATAAAAGAGATGAAAGAAGAACGTACTGCAATTGAGCAAAAGTCGGGTCTTTGTAATTACCTATAACATGTACCGTAAACGAGATAATACAAAAAAAACAGAAGTCGATTGTTAGAGAGGAATCACTTATCAGATGTAGAAGAAAATAGGATACGACGCGAGATATATGTACATGAATGCATTAAATGGCAAGATGTGACGTCGAAGAAGAGTAGAAACGTATATGAAAAGGCAAGAAAAGGAAGAAGAAATTGGAGGACAGTTGATGAGCGATTGATGAGGAGGGGCTGTTTAAATGAGTTAAGTGGGCGTGTCATTCGAGGAGACTAACAGATAAAGGCAATGGCATTTAAACATGTGCGAATGCCAGAGCGCCGAAGAAAAACAAAGGAGCCTGGCATGAGAAAGAAACTCGTGAGAGACCGTAAACTCAACGAAGCGAGTTGAACGGAATTTGAATTGGTTACTGACCGTACCGGTCAAAGCGATGTACGTCTCAATCTGAAGCGAGTATTATACGAATGCGAGGGTGCCGAAGGTGCGGGAGAAGGAGACTGATCAACGGTATGACCGTAGCCTTCCACGGGACTGTCGACTGCTTCGGCTGCAGTAAGAGCAAGCTGTTCTGGTTCCGGAAGCCATGGGGTAGTGAAAACAGGTCCTGACAGGATTTGACATGGCTTAACTTGATTCATATGAACTTTCTTAGGTGCCGACTGCGGAGAGGAGACGCTGACTATGATTAGATGAGGGGGATCTACCTTAATCACACGAAACTGACCCAGCCATGGGTAACAAAGCTTTTGGGACAGGCCTACCTTGGGGGCCAGGTCACGAAGATATACTCGATCGCCCTCCTTAATGGATAGGGGAGAAAGATGGGTGCGATCGTGTTGCGCTTTGAACTTCATTCTTTGACGTTCGTTAAAAGACATTGCTGAACGCCACGCTGCATGAAGGGTAGTGACCAGATTTTGAACGTAGAATCCCGAGTCATCCGCTGGAATGTGGTTCTCCAAATCGTGTTGGATGAGCAGGTCGATATTAAACACGGGGTCGCGACCAAACATAAGAAAAAAGGGAGTATTATTGATGCTTGAATGAACCGAAGTATTGTACATAAACGCACAAGCACATACATACTTGTCCCAATCCAGTTGGTTCTCGTTGATATAAGTACGGAGCATTGGGTGAAAAGTGGCGAAAATCCGTTCGCACGCGCCGTTACCTTCGTGATGGTAGGGGGTACAGTAATATCTATGAATGCGGAGAAACCGTCCTAACTCAGACATTACATCGCCTTTGAAGTATGAGGCATTGTCCGAGATAAGCTGGGTCATAACGCCAAACTTTAATATACACTCGGACACAATAGCCTGCGCTACCGTAACCGCCGTGCAATCTGGCAGCGGCATAGCAATAACATATTTGGAGAAATGGTCTATCATCGCTAGTATATACTTATTACCCGCTTCGGACACGTGGAGCGGTCCGGTCAAGTCAATGTAAACCTTATCGAAGATCGCCTCACTCACTACGGGTATCAGATGTTCGCGATTGGTGGGATTAGGCCTTTTGCGCTGACATGCTTCACAAGAGCGAACCAGCGAGAAGATATCTTCGGCCATATGAGGCCAAAAATACTTGCGTGCGACCTTCGCGAGAGTTTTCTTTCAGTTGAAGTGTCCTCCAGAGGAAGGGCTGGTGTGGAATGCCAAGTAGATGGGCTCTTTAAGCTTGTCTGGCACTAATAGTCGTTCGAAGCGGAAGGGTGCGGAGTCTGTTTGGCGGTCAACGTAATAGACGCAACCATTCTTCCGTTTCACGCATTTTTCGGCAATGGCCAGCCACTCCGTCTTTTGTTGGTCGCTAAGAAAGGGAGGGAATCGCTGTGTCTCTATGAAAAAGAGGATAGCGGAACAGAACTGGTGATTTCTTTGCTCTTGCAGAGCGTCGTAGGGACGAATCGCATGAAGAGGACCTACGCAATAAATAGAAGGTCGTATCGAATATGCTACGGGCACGGCGGTATTGATGCTGACAGGAAACTCGACTATGTCCTCTGCTTCAGGTGTGCCGTCCTGGAACCTGACACGGGAATCTACGGCTCGGGACAAGGCGTCAGCTACGACGTTAGACGACCCTTTCAGATATTCTATAGAAACATCGTAACTCTGCAGCTCAACGACCCACCGTGTTAAGTTGTCATGCGTCTTATTATGTTTTAAGAGGAACGTGAGCGGACGATGGTCGGAGTAGATGGTAGTGTGATTACCGTATATGGTGGTACGAAAAAAACGTAGCGCACTCACGATTGCGAATAATTCTATGTGGGTGGGACTCCATTTTTGCTGAGATTCCGATAGCATTTTACTAAAGTAACCGATGGCAACGAATTGTGGGTCCGTATCCGAATGACGTTGAAACAAGGCCGCTCCTACCGCATATTGGCTGCCGTCAGTATGAAGGAAAAATTCCTTATCCTGTGGGAATCCCAAGCATGGTTTCGACGTTAGCTGAAGCTTAAGCCGTTCGAAGGCCTCCTGCTGCTCCGGTCCCCACACAAATTTCGCCTTGTCCTTTAAGAGGGCATACAAGGGAGCCGCAACTAACGCAAAATTTGGAATGAACTTCCTGAAGAAGTTGGCCATGCCTACAAATCCTTTCACGGCTTTTGTCGTGGTAGGCGTGGGGAATTCTGCGATGGCACGAACGTTCCTAGCCGCGGGTGAATAGGAGGCGCCAGAGATCTCGTGGCCTAAAAAGGTAATGCGGGTGCGGGCTATTTCTGTCAATTTCTTACCGGACGCCTTAACGTTAAAAAGGCGGAATCGGTAGAAAACCTTACGTAAGGATTGGAGATGGTTGGGAAAATCCTTGTCAAATATGACGATATCGTCCAGATAAGCGAGGCAATTATTCTCTAAGCCTGCTAGGATGCGTGCCATGGCCCGAGAAAAGTAAGCTCCCGCATTTTTGAGACCGAAAGGGAGGTACACGAATTGGTAGATACCCCGATGTGTTGCCCAACCACATTTCTGTTGGCTCTCCGGAGAGAGAAGGAGTTGCATATACCCTGATGCCAAGTCCAGAGTGGTATAAAATTTGTGACCGGCTATCTTAGTTAAGATATCCTCAATGCGCGGCAAAGGGTAGTGATCGGGTACGGTAACACTGTTCAAAGGGCGAAAGTCTAGACAGACTCGCAAAGAACCGTCCTTTTTCTTAACGAGAACGGTGTTGTGCACCCAAGGTGTGTCACTTTCGACAATACGCCCCGCACGGAGTAACTTGTTAATGTGATCGTCTAATTCCTTTTGGAATTTAACGGGAATGCGCGGAGGGCGGAATCGGGTTTGAGGGGTATCGGTCGTCGTCTTGATAACGATTTCAGACTCTTCATAGGAACCGAGATCGTAAGAACCAGTGGAGATGCGATCACGGAACTCATAGAACAACTGAGCCAATTGGCTTCGTTCTTCGTCAGAGACTTCTGCGAAAGACAGATCGACTTTGCAGGAGTCGATGATGTTTGTTGTTTCGGGGCGGTCGGCCCTCACCGTAGCATCACCTACGAAGGGAGGTAAATTGGACTGAGAATGAGAAAGAGGTAAAGCGTCATTACTGTCAAGAGGAACAGCTAATGATATCTGTTGTCCCTTATAGAGCGTTTCTGGTCGAGATGAAGGATTAGATATCAACAGAAGGGGGTCAGCAGCATTGATTACTGCTGGAGAAACCATTAGTGATTTGCTTGACAGCTTGTCATCTTGAGAAACTAACACTAGCGAAGTTGGGCAGGTCTGCTCCGTTACGCAATGGACAAGAGTCTCGGATGACGGTGGGAGTACGGTAGTCTCAGCAACACGAACAGACATCGTCTGCTCGGCAAGTGGCGAAGGGTCTGAGGGGGACGCGCACAATATTTTCAAGTGGTGATCTGCAAAGCGTAGAGTAGAGTTATCATAGTCGATAGTCCAAGGTGGTAACCTACGAAGGAGGTCATTGCCTAGAATAATGTTATAGGCATCCGCTACGTCGGGAATGCAAGCGGACTTTGTAAAGTAGACTGGATGCTCAAACGATAGCGACCCGATTTCAAACGAAAGGGTTGCAAAGCCCAAAAGTTGGACAGGAACTCCTGCCATACCTACTGCGCTAGTAACATCGCTTTGAAGCAGCTGGAATGCTCCAAATAAAGGAATAGTATCTACCGAAGTGAGAGTTATGGAGGCACCGGTGTCAACAAGGGCCAATACTTGCACATGGTTAACTCGAATAGGAACCTGCGCGACAAAGAAACGATCACGGTGCGATAAATATAAAACATTGACGGAGCTCATGATTGCACGAGGAGGCCATGAGGAAGAGGCATCAATTTTAAGACAAGCTAACGGAACCGATTGTGACATCGACTGAGAAGATATATTAGAGGATATCGAAGGGCGTGGCTGATTGGCTAATGAGAGTGGCTGAGAAGCAGGAGTACGGTAGATCGGGAGTTGCTCTCGTAATCGCGGGAGCAAACCCGGGTAATATATATTACAGTAGAGAATAAAAACCGTTTTAATCATACGAAAGGTCACAATGACACCGCAACAAGTGATCCACAAGTCAAAAGACGACCAAGGCCCAAAGATTGTTGACCAAAGAGAAAATGAATGAGACTTGCGTGATATAGAGTCGAAGAGAGATTCTTTATCGTCAGCTACACGAATATGCGAAAGGTGATCTGTTGATACAGCAGACCACAATTCTTGCCATTGATGATCTTGGATCAATTCGCTAAGATTGGTCAAAATGAGGTTGTGGAAAATCGTGAGAGGAAGAGCGAGAGAAGAGGAATTAAAGTTAGAAGGGATACCGATGTTTGGAACAAGAGTATTAGGAATTAATTGTGAATGACCAGCTAGTGAATCGAATCTGAGAAAAGAGTCTTCACGCTGAAGATAGAAATAGCGTACCGTCGAGCAATCTACTGTGGAGGCTTGCTGAGAAGCGACCAAGGTAGTAGGGTCATGAAAGGAGAAAATAGCGTTACCTGATGGTGGAACAATTCTGACCATTGGTTTGGAGAAACAGGTGCCATTGAAGGGTATGAGCTTGAAGTTATTGGCGGGGATGGCCATGCACCGATGAATTTGCACCAAGTTGCTACCCAGCGAAGAAGCCGCTATATCATTACGACCCAAAAGGTTGCGAAGGGTGAGGGTTGGATTAGCAGCTAAAGACGTATGGAGAGCGAAGGCGAGAAGGTTCGTTCTGTCGCATAGAGCGGACAACGCGTGATGGAAAAGCGAGGAGACTGCAGAGCCTACTGAGCCTTCCACCGCTAGAAGTTGCGCGGCCAGTTGATTGGAGGTAACTATTCCGGCGTCGAGGTCCGTGGAACGGGGACGACGAATTGCCGGTGCGACCGCATAACCCTGGTCCGAGAGAATGAGCCGAGCTCCGCAGTCCACTACACGATCGCTGGTTTCGCGCCATGAAAGAGCGAATTCCTTGGAATCGCTAATCCAGATGTCACCGAGCTGCCGACCCTTCATCTTCATAATTGGCGTAAACCGACATGATTCCTGCTTATTGGGCGTCCAAACCAGCACTGACCCATCCTGCAAAACGCAATTCCCGGACTCGTAAGTGCATTGTGCGAGATTTCCGACTGGAGAGTCGGGAAAAGGGGCACCGTGGCGCATATGGACAACAGTTCGAACGAGGAAACAATTAGAAACCGTAACGGTGCGTTCCGAACAGCAACCGAAAGGGGCAGTAGGCCAGTGGATGACTAGAGGGTTGGAAGTTGCCCAAAAGTCACCAGATTGAATCAAAGTACCATGCTCACACTTGTGATGTTGTATCATCAATTTGCAGGATTCGAGGGGTACGACGGCATGGGTCTCAGACGAATTCTGATAACGTGCCCCGAAGAAATTAACTGAGTAGGTGACCGACTGCACTACGACCTTGCACAGGTGCGCCACTGTGTCGTAACGCTGAGTGTTGGGGCGGTAAATATGAACCGACAACGCTCTGGGGGTCTCCTCGGCTGGTGGTATAATCCACGAGCAATTATACGACGTGGGAATTCGCGCAAGGGCATCGGCTGGATCATACGGACACAGCCATGCCGACGTTGAAATCGGTTCCCCAATCACCGCGCAAACGAGCATTGAGATGGTAAGAAGAAATTTAACCGGTGGCATGGAAATGGTAGACGAGCGGGGGGTAGAAGTGCCGAACGCCGAGTTGGCCAGTTCCTCGTTGCGCTTCACTAATGCGTTAACCCTAGCGTCGGATCTCTCGAGTGCCGACTGGTTCTCCTGCAGGGAAATGGAGAGAGCCCGGATCTGATCACGGGCTTGCGAGAGTTCCCTGTCCCTTTCATAGCGGGAGGGAGGCAAAAATCCACGAGATGACGACTGATTATAATTACGATCACTAGACAGACTGCGCCGAACTGGCTTATCTGCTGCTCCACGTGAGACCCTGGGTGAGGGGCATTGGCGAGAAAAGTGCCCAACGCCTCCGCAGTTGAAGCAGGTATTGTTTGTTACCGTCCGTGCCGGACGAGGGGACTGGCGATCCCTCGACTGCTGAGGGAATTGAGCGCGCCCCCGAGTGAAAACGTTTCTTGGTGTCTCATAGTTTGGGCGCCTAAAGCTTTGTCCTGTCGTCGCCGCAGCCTTTACATACTTCTATTGCTTGGCCCGGCTGAGAGGGTCTTATGAGGCGATCGGCGGTGGCCTCAGCCAGGAGCTGCTCCACCATTTGCGCCTTCGCCACGGCCTGCTCAAAAGTGGCTGGGTTGTCAAGCTTGACATAGTAACGGATGTCAGGGCGCAGCCTTGCTACGAACTCCTCAAGGACCCTATCCTTTTGGCTAGCGGGATCCTGCCCCGAGGTAGCCGCCCGCACCAAGAGCAAAAGTCTATTGGCAAAAGTGGAAGCTGACTCACCAGTCTGTTGCTGACATGATGAGAGGGCCTGGCGAGCCATGTAACGGTGTTGGGGTCCCTCAAAGGATTTCTTTAGGTGGGCCACTACCTGGGCGTAATCTTCGCGTTCGTCGTCGGGTAATTCTTCCACCTTTTCTCGCGCCACCCCATCCAGAAAACCGGTTAGGAAGTAGGCCTTTTGTTGCGTTGTCCACGTAGTGGACCTCATCCTCATCACGTCCTCGAGGCGTCTAAGCCACAAGGAGAACTGCAGGGGGTCCTCCCCAGAACCCGAGAAGGGGATGATGCGCGGTAATGGACCATCCGGGCTCACTGTTGCGACTAGAGGCAGTGCGTCAATGCGTTCCCCTACGGCCGCGAAAGAACTGTTTAAGTCCGAGAGCAAGCTCGAGTTACCCTCGTTGATGGACTGAGCTAACTTCGTCGCCCCGGCGCGGGCTTCGTCGTGGACCTCAACTATAGCCAGTACAGTTGCATCCCGTAGGGCTTTCGCGTCCCTACCTCTAACTGTAGCACGATCATCTAAGTCTGCCAGCGTACCTGCCAAGTTGGCGGACGCTGGCAGCTCGGAGTCCGATTTTGGTGTCAGGGCAACCACGGCCCTAGATTCTTTAGATTGAGAGCGGGTCACGGGTGGATCCATGACCCCACAAGCAAGAACACACAAGATCAAGAAAGAAAGCAAGACTCGAATAATCAAGACGAGGTTAATGATGATGAAAGGCGAGCACCTCTCTTGAACGGTTAGGAGTGGGCGGGGCCAGCCAATAGGAGCACGATACCGTAATCCCAGCGTGGGACCCTTCCCAGCGTTCACTGAATTTTTCATTCATTTTTTGATATCGATGTGATTCATTGAGGCGATGAGGATGTTTGAACGTGAGAAGGATAGCCAAGAATCAAAACATTGAGAAGAAGCTTGTTCCCAGGCTGCCCTATCGGGGGCACAATCTCTGACGAGGCTGGGAACATGGTGTTGTAAAACACAGCGAGATGGTATGTGAAAAAAAGCATGTGAGAACCTCAATAGGAATGCATCTAATCGAGAAAAATAGTCGAGCGATTGCTAGCAGCATGAAACAGAGATAGCCATTACAGCGAAAAGTGTCCGGGTGGCTATGATTCCGGGAGCCCAAAGGAACGAGGAGCTCGTTATGAGGTGAAACTTATCGTAAATTGATGAAAGGAAGTGGGAGTACGAGAATAATAAAAGAGAAAGGTAGCAACGCCAAAGGTGGGCAGCAAATGGCCGAAAAAATGGGAGGAGACTATGACTTAGGAGACCGCTACTTACCTTACGCCAGAAGGCAAAAAAAAACAGACGCGGCGTGGCCTAATTCTGGTGGTTACGACCTTCATTGGATCGGTAAGTAGTTACGCGGCGCACTCGATGAACTCACCATATGTGGTCAAAGGTTCGCACCGCCGATGACAATATGCCAGAGATTGCCAGCAGGCGATGTCCTCACGCTCTCGCTAACTGCAACTTGCGGGACCAACAAACCAACGCTTGCTACCGCTGGGGACCTTCCGACTAGCGAGGGTTACTCGCACGATGATTTTGAAAACGGACCCCTCGGGTCCTCCAGAGTGGAAACCATGTAAGAGGTACCACCTGGCTGAAAGACAATATTATTTCTAGAAAACTAATAGCCACGATTATGTTTTTTTTTTTGTTTTTTTTTGGATTTTTTTTTGAACAGTATACACCTCCCCGGGGAAACACTTCAACCAAGCCAAACCATACTGGATACTTCTACTAGTAGGCCTACTTAACACTTCCTAGAGCCGCCGACAACAGAGTTTAACGTCCCTGAACACCACACATCGCAAGAATTACTCCAACATATTACCCAATTACAACGATACGCGGCTTACCTTACACCCTAGGGTACTACGCACAATCTCGATACCACTTGGGGACGAACACTATGACTACACTCTCGTTACCTTCCTATAGGAAACCTCTTCCGAACTACGGCGCCTGACAGTTTTAGACCCCTGTCGCGGGTAGGATCCTTTACTAAAAAAAGGTCGTTCGCAATGACAAGGAATACCGTACTGAACCCACTCGCAGATGTAACCTCATAACTTGTAAAAACCCCGTGCAGCTGGGCCGGAAACTTAGCTAACTACAGTTGACTCCCAAAAGAACAACAGGCAGCTGCACCAACGCGGTTCTTCCCTTGTCCTGAGTCGACTCGAGGGGCGAAGAAGTCGCTGAAAACAAAGCGCAGCTGGCAGCTGAACACGAACGGGCCCATTCATATCCATTCCAGAAGCGCCAAGTTACCTAAAAAAACTACCTGGCCACTAACTCACCTCAACTGCGAGGGGGGAACCACTCGCTGCTACCAGTAAGCTCGCGCGCAGCGGAGCGTGCCTTCGTCTACTTCTGTGGAGAAACTACCAATTAGAATGAAGTTTATCTATAATCTGTCCAACACAGGTAACAAGTTAGGCACCAGAAAATAATACAGGCTAACAATGGAAATAGCAATACGACCTATGGGCAAAGAATAATGAGACAGACTACGTACAAAAGTAGAGCATCCCAAGGGGATATAATGTTGGTGACCAGGGCTTCGCCCTCGTGGCTGATGCGAGACGATAGAAACCGCTCGCCGGTTGGGTATCCCGTCGACTCCTCGATGTCGTCTTCTTGGTCCGCGCTCCGCCCTGAAATTCCTTCATGAGTCTCTGAAAACATCAACATATGATCGCCGCGCTGGTACAGCGACAGCGCGGCTTACAGAATAGTATTCTTTTTTGGAAGCAGTTATGGAGTTCGTCGTGGTGAGTAACATGCTGTAGCATTCTAGTGGGAAAGGAAAGCATAGTGAAGTTAAGGTACTGCGATAGCTCGTTCGCATGGTTCTGAAACGCTTTTGTTTTTCATCTGCAAATTTCCGAAGTTGCTCACTACATACACTGATTGAAGATTTAATTTCTAGATAACCCAGTTTTTACTTCACTCGCAGTCATTAGAAGAAAGCAACTTTGCAAAGAATGTTTATTGTTGATTAACCTTGTCAAACAATCACAAACAAACACCACATGTTTTGGCACAGAGCTGCGATGCAAGGTAGTATTTCATCACATTGGTGCATATGTAATCGGGGCTGCCGCTGTGGGCCGAGCAGTATGCTTCACCTCCTCTGTCTACGCATGGCTGAAAAAGATGTTGTAATAAGAATAGAGTTTATAACAACGGCTGCTTTCCATCTCATGTTGTTTGGCTTACATTACACTTTCAGGCTTCATAGAGCGAGGTGGTTTAGTGGGAGATGACGTGCACTATTAAAAATATCATATCCTACTGTGGTAACCTACAGCATTGGTAGTGGCTGCTGCCTCAGTTGTGAAGGCGTTGAGCAGGAAAAGAGCACAGATAATGTAGAAGAACATATCGAATGCTTCTGAACTGATGGCAGATCGTCGGCAATTGAGCCTATTTATACTGTATTACCTGAAAATCGAGAACAATGCTATTGTTTCGAAAATGCAGCTGTTTCCGCAGTCAAGAACCTGAAAAAGTTCTTCGCAAGCTCTGCGATTTATGTTCTTTTACAAAATGATAGAAGAATTTTCGGAAGTTCAAAAATATTTGGGAAATGCTAGAATTATAGGAGATATCTCATGTTTTGCTAGAAGTAGAGGAGTAGCAATGGTTTTTTTGAAACAAATTTTCTGAGCGGTTCGAGCGAAATTATGTAATAGAAAAAATGTAAGAAAATTCAAATCAGGAAAATTGGGAAGAATTTTCCTAGCCTCTGACTGTGGAAATAGCTGCTATTTCAAAAACAATAGCATTGTTCTCGACCAAGGTAATAGGGTATAAATAGGCCCAGTTACCATGCTCTTTTCCTGCTCAACGTCTTTAGAACTGAGGCAGCAGTCACCACCAAAGCTGTTAGTTACTGTAGTCGGATATATTATTTTAATCCCTTTTCAATGACAGGATATACTAATATAAAAGGATAAAGGATAAAGTTCTTGGCGTTAATCAATCCCGTCTGAAGGATGCGCCCCCGCACTCGACGTCTATTCAGAATCGTAGTGGCGTAATGAGTGTGTATGTGATACTAATATTGGGTTGTAACATAACTTCGTAGAGTTTTGTGTTAGGGTCATTTTACAACGATTCGCTTTGTTTTTTGGCGAAGTGTATATATTCATTCAAAAGAGCCCTTCTTCCTCTATAAAATAGTTTTATTCATTTTTTGGATAGTTTAGTTGTACGTCTTTTTTCTGGCTCAGAATAGGAATGTCCAGGAGGAGAAAATCAGCATTTTCGACATCTGCTTTTCATCGAGGTCAATAAGCAGCCGAAGCCGCTCGGGACATATACAATGTGTACGAGGAAGGTGTCCTAGGTGTGGCTCTGGGTGGCCCCAGGAGAGGCACCGAAGCCGAGAGTCAAGCAAGATCTTCACTCAAAATAGGTCATGATTTGCGTTTGGTGAGACTGGAAAGGAACGGTGCACTGGGAAATGCTCGAACGAAATGCTACTGTCAACAAGGAGGTCTACATTGCCCAGCTTAACCGTGTTAGTGTGGCTATTCTGCTGAAAAGACCCGATAGACAAGGTGAAGTCATCTTGCTCCACGACAACGCCAGGCCCCATAATGCCCAAGTCGTCAAAACAGCACTCCAAAAGCTTGAATGAGAGGTTCTTCAGCATCCACCGTACTCTCCGGGTCTTGCACCTACCGACTACCACCTTTCCGCTCTCTGTCAAACCAAATGAGGAGTGTTACCTTCGATGGCGAAGACGTTCTTGAAAACTGGCTCAACAACTTCTTCGACACCAGACCGTCCGATTTTTGGCGAAACGGCATCAACAAATTGGTCGAGAGATGGGAGGAGGTGTGAACAGTAACGGTGGATACATCATTGCTTAACTTATTACTATAATTATTGTTTTTTGGTTCAAATAAATCTTTGTGAAAAAAACTCTACGAACTTATGTTACAACCCAATATAATCCCTGTTTAATGGTATGGGAGAGGGGCAATCAAGATGATGCGCGAGCAAGATGAGCAAGATTGTAGTGCTGGAACCGCACGAACGATCGAGGATCGAAGCCATGACAAAATTATACCGAAATCAGCCCGCCCTCATGCTCATTTATTGTAGAGCACTGTTTGGGATGAAAAGAATGTTGTTTCAAGAAGAACGTGTTTAGGCGTCCACCACGAAAGGGTCATAAATCAGCGCAGTCACTCATTTATATAATTCATTTTTATTATTGTTCCATTTTCAAAACCCAAAATCGTGGAGTCTCTTTCTTTGGACTTGAAATCCTTGACCTCATGAATTCCATGCCGGAGATGCACCCCCTTTCCAGGCAGGGATAGCCGAGTGGATAAGAGTGTAGGCTCACGTCTGCACTTAGATGGAGTGCGAGTTCGATCCCTGCCGAGGCAACTCCATGCCTTGCAAAAATTGCAAAAATGGTATCGGTACCAGCGTCAGGCCAGGTTGACAGGCCGGCTGATGGAGAAACCCAGTCACAACAAACATGTCTAAAGTCTCAAAAGGTATCAGTGGTAAAGCTAGGACGTCACCCGGAAGTGGCGCACAGGATCCCCGCCCGAGTTCTGTGGACAGTATGCTAGGGCTACCGAGGAGTGAACGACCTCGGTCAAAGAAGTTAGTTCGAATTGGGACTCTGAACGTGGGTTCGCTTACTGGGAAGTCCCGAGAAGTCGCCGATCTGATGAAGCGCAGAAACATCCAAGTCCTATGCCTCCAGGAGACCCGCTGGAAGGGAGCAAAAGCCAGAGAAATCGGAGAGGGTGTTAAACTCTACTACAATGGGGATGACACCAAACGAAATGGCGTGGCCATAGCAGTAGCGGAATCCCTCAAAGACTCCGTCTCCGTCGTCAGCAGGATCAGTAGCAGAATCATGGCTGTAAGGATAGAAACGAAGGAAGGGTATTGGACAATAATATCAGTGTATGCACCTCAAGCCGGCTGCCCCGCCTACGAAAAGGATGAGTTCTATCTGAACCTTGACGAGGCCATTCGATCAGTTCCGGAGGGTGATTACCTTACCATAGCAGGTGATATGAATGGGCACGTTGGCAGTGAAAGGAGGGGACTGGAAAGGGTACATGGAGGTAGAGGAATAGGAGTCAGAAACGAAGAAGGAGAAAGGGTTCTCGACCTGGCCATGGCCCATGACTTGGCAGTCTGCAGCACCTTCTTCGCGAAAAGGAGGTCTCAGAAGGTAACCTACAGCAGTGGAGGGAACGAAACGGAAATAGATCATGTACTAGTAAGAAGGTCGTCCCTCAAAACTGTTAAAGACATCAAGGTACTGCCGGGAGAAGAACTGGCTACACAGCACAGGCCCCTCCTAGCAGACATAGCCATCGAACTTCCCAAGAAATCAAGGACAAGAACGGAACGGAGGATCCGGTGGTGGAAGCTGCACCGACTAGAAAGAGAAAATCTCAAAGAGAAAATACTGGAAGTTGGACTTCCAGATCCCGAGGGACCGATCCAGCAGACCTGGAGCAACGCTGTCAAGGTCATCCTAGGATGTGCAAAAGAAACGCTGGGGGAAACTCGAGGTGGCCTCCGAGGAAACAAGGAAGCATGGTTCTGGAACGATGAAGTCCAGCGAGTTGTGAGAGAGAAGAAATTGGCCTACAAACGTTGGCAAAAGACACGAGCTTTAGAGGACCTAGCCGCCTACAAAACTTCCAAGAGGCTCGCCAAGGCTGCTGTGGCGAAGGCAAAGAACATAGAAATGGACGCCTTGTATGAAAAACTTGACAGTCGAGAAGGGGAGAAGTTCGTCTTCCGCCTGGCGAAAGCGCGTCACCGTGCCACACAGGACATCAGGGTAGTGAAGGCCGTCAGGAACAGCGAGGGTGCAATATTGAGGAAGCCTGGAGAGGTCAGGCGTAGGTGGAAGGAATACTTCGACAGGCTCCTCAACGAAGAATTCGCCCGTGAAAACAGCTCCCACTCGGAGGCAACGGCTGGCCCCATCAAGCTCTGGACAGAGGATGAAGTGCGCAAAGCAATAGGGAAGATGAAGGTTGGAAAGGCAACTGGTCCGGATGGAGTACCGATCGAGGCATGGAAGGCGCTCGGAGAGCACGGGATAAAGTGGCTCACCAGATTCCTGAACACAGTCACCGCTGAAGGAAGAATCCCAGATGCGTGGAGGAGGAGCACAATCGTTCCAATCTTCAAGCAGAAGGGGGACGCGATGGACTGTTCCAACTACCGGGGGATCAGGTTGACTGCTCACACGATGAAACTGTACGAGCGGCTGGTCGACTCAAGATTGAGAGAATTGGTCCCAATTTCAGAGGGGCAGTTCGGGTTCATGCCTGAAAGGTCTACAACGGATGCCATCTTCATAGCTAGGCAAATCATGGAGAAGTATCGAGAAAAGCGTAGACCCTGCTACCTAGCCTTCCTCGATCTGGAGAAGGCATTCGACCGGCTTCCGCGAGAAGTCCTATGGAGTGCGCTCCGAAAACGAAACGTGCCAGAACACCTCATCTCCTTGGTCAAGGATATGTACGATGGCTCCACTACAACAATACGCACTGCGCACGGCCAAACGGGAGCAATAGATGTCACGGTTGGAGTACACCAGGGATCAGCTCTAAGCCCGTTCCTCTTCCTGCTCACGATGGACGTCATCACAGAAGAACTCATGGATGGACCACTGAAGACCATCCTCTACGCTGATGACATCGCTCTGATAGCGGAGAGCAAGGAAGAACTCCAGGACAATCTCCAGAAATGGCAGAAAGTGCTGGCGGAAAATGGACTCCGGCTGAACGTGAAGAAGACCAAGTTCCTCAGCTCCGAGGAGGGCATGGAGTCAATCACCGACGGTTACGGGGAAGCCATCGAAAAGGTCCAGGACTTCCGATACCTGGGGAGTGATCTAGCCGCTGATGGTAGCGTGGACCAGGCCGTGAAATCCCGAATAAACGCTGCATGGATGAAGTGGAGGGAGTCCACTGGTATCCTCTGCGACCGTAGGTGCTCCAGGACTCTCAAAGGAAAGGTGTATCGGGCAGTGGTAAGGCCTACGATGCTCTACAGCAGCGAGTGTTGGCCCGTAAGTAAAACCCATGAAAGACAGCTCCACTCCGCTGAAATGAGAATGCTGAGATGGGCCTGCGGCTGGACGCGACTGGATCGGATCAGGAATGACGACGTCAGGACGGTCATGCAAACAGCTCCAGTTCAACTAAAGATGAGGGAGCAGCGATTACGATGGTTCGGACATGTCCTAAGAAGACCACAGAGCCACCCGATAAGGAAGGCAATGGAGTTCGAGGCGCAAGGCAAGCGACCACGGGGAGCCCCAAAGAAGAGATGGCGGGACGTGATCAAGAAGGACCTCGCCGAAGCCAAGGTGACGGCAGAAGATGCCGTAAATAGAATGAAATGGAGACGACTGATAAGAACAGCGGACCCTGCGACTGCGCGGGACTAACGCTAGGGAGAAGAAGAAGAAGAAGAAGATGCACCCCCTTTCCATTTTTTCCAATCGAGTGATTCGAATATATCCGAGATTCGGATCGCTCGATTGGAAAAAAATTTTGGGCCATGTGTGTACGTAAGCCATAGTGTATAGTGTCACTTCCTTTTAAACCACCACGCCCTATGAAATCAATGTAATATGTGACATCCGAGACGAGATGATTCCCAGCCACTTTCATGAATTCTATTCTTATGGTTAAACCTTTTCAGCCATGCGTAGACAGAGGAGGTGAAGCATACTGCTCGGTTCACAGCGGCAGCCCCGATTTCATATGCACCAATATATTGAAGTACTTCCTTGCATCGCAGCTCCGTGCCAAAACATGTGGTGTTTGTTTGTGATTGTTTGACAGGGTTAATCAAAATAAACATTCTTCGCAAAGTTGCTCTTATTCTTGATTGCGATTGTAGTATAATACGACATGCACACATGTATACATGCGTATGTATACAGGGTAGGCAAAATTATGATTACAGCGCGCGCTGACGCTCATAGCGAATTTTTTATGAGGTCATAGCAATTCGTCCGCTTTCTTCTATTTCACAAGGTAGATTACATTATGACCTTCCTAATGACACTAAACTTTTGGTGGATTTTGAAAATAATGTAAGCGTAATTACCCCGCGAATAAATCGTCACTTTGCATTTACAAGCACTTTTGGCACGGTGCATCTACAGACGACTCAGCGTAACAAGGCAGAGGGTGCATCCAACCATAAGATGCTTTCATGGGTTGGGAACAATTGTAGATAGGAGTGGTAAATCTAGGAGGCCTGCGGTTATATTTAGGGGGAGTTTCAAAGAAGCAGGGCGAAGGTCTGCGTAGAGGCGAAGTTCATTCTGAGCCCAAAATAACTAAATGAATGGATATCTCATAAAGTTTTCTGCGCGAAATCGAGAAGCATCATCTGCACGACAAGGCTCTTATACGATCAGAAAGTGATTTCCCCAGTGAGCAGACTAAGAAGAAGAGAAATGTTTGCTCACCAAAGCTGCCCCGCCGCATACAAAAAATTGTCGTACGGGATTACTGTTCACAGGCGGAAAGATATCCGCATTGAAAAAGGTGCCCAATAAGCAGGGCTACAAGATTTGTATGAAGCTGAAAGAAATGGAAGTGGTGCAGCGCTAGGCTTGCTCACTTTCGGCGATATCCTTTGCGAGCGTTACAGCCGAGGCAAAAGCACCGACTACTTTTGTAAAATAAGGAGTGAAAGTTGATTCGGAGACTTGCTCGATCTCTTCGTGCGCAATAGGACACTTTGGCGATTCAAACCGTCAAGATGATGCTCCTGACTGCAGATCAGAAATTGTCTAGAAATTTCGTAAAATGGGTTCTCTGACTTCATAACTTCGATCAGTGACCACTGTGGCGCCCTGGCCCAAATCCCATGGACGTCTCAGTGTGGTCAGCCTTTGAGATGAAAGCATCCTTCAGTCCAAACAAGGAGTGGAGTAATCTCGAAAATGTTTAACAAAAAGCCAGAACCAACTCGATGACCCTAGCTGCGTGCCATCCATCGTCAATGCCGTCCATCGTCGTCTCTGGGGTTGGTCGAAAGCAGAAAGCATCGGATCCCAGTCTCAATCTACTATTTTGATAAGAAATTAGTGATAGACACTTTTATGAAACTGGTTTGCTTTTTTAGCTCTCTATTCGTTTTCGGGGATGTAATGGCTGTGTAATCATAATTTTGGCCCACCCTGTACATAGACAGACAAGCGCTCTTGGCTGCTCGTGGAGTGACCGCTTCTCCGCTAAAACGATATTTTATGTATTCAATATTCACCGGAAATCAGTGGATTGAGCAGCACGGCGACTACCTGCCGGTTGATCTAACTTTTCTTAGAAGTTTGAACAAATGAAATGAAGCTTTGAATTCCTCGAGTGGGGCGATCCACTGGTCTGTATTGACTACCAACATGGATGAGTCGGGGCAATGCAAGAGCTACACACTCGGGACAAGGACTTAGGGATAAGTGGGAGATTATCATTTGTCAACAGCGACCAGACCAGAAATGCCTAAATGTTTGTTCATCTTGTTCTTGGCCCACTCTTAAATTACTGTTCACCGACTGCTCGCTACTCGCCAGAATGTGAAGGAGAACATCTGCCAGAAAGAGGAATAACAACAAAGCACCTCAATAATACGAGTAATTTTTCAACTTAAACATCAAATAACATAGCTTATTTCGATAAATAGGTTTCCTCGATCAGACTAACCTTCCAACTCCTGGAAATCAGTCGCGCTGTGTAGGGTTTATGCATTATGTCCACATACCGAATATGCCCTCGAATCTTTTATTGCAGTTCCCCGCGAAAGTGAATTAGATGGCTTGTCCAAATTCAATCAAATTATATTTTACTGTAGCCCTAAGTATAACAGCTGAGATGGTGCGTATTGTGTATGCGTTGCATCCAAGTGATCCCAGATTATTGAAATGGTGGCAAATGGCTCAGAGTCCCTTTCCTCAGCTACGTTGTTGAAGACTTCTTTCTTGAGTATTGATGCCTTTTAGGGATTAAAGGCAAATGAATTTTGAAGCCTTACTTCATATAAACGAAAACACCTTTCAACTTCATTTCAACATTCTGCATCACAATGATGTTGCTCAGTATCTTCTATCTAATCGAAACTCAACTGGTCGTATCACAAGATGCCAATGTAACAAAGAAGAAAGTAAGCCTCCTTCCAAACGTATTCATTTTCACATCGTTATCTGTTGTTCGACTTAATGGCTCTCCCCCCAAAACGAGTAGAACATCAGTTTTGTTATGAGAAACTGTCTTCAATGCTGTATGTACGAAATGCTGTCTTACGGGAAACAAAATCCATCATTGATGTATATACTCATGACCCATGGCCAATACCAACAGGAAGCTGTGAAAGTGGGCATGGTTCCTCATCGAGTAACAGAATGATACCTAAGAAAAGAAAGCACCATGACAAAAATAAGATCTAATGCTCTGGAAAGAAAAAAGTAAAAGTAGGCTTCCTTAGCTTGTACCTTACTTCCGCTTAACCCACTTGATAACTGAAAAAAAAGTCCCAAAAGAACTGAAACAGCTATAATTTTTTCTATATTTATTCATCAGCAGTCTGCAATATGAGAGTATTTTAGGAAAAAATATCAACAGTAGGAAGACTTAGTTTATTGGTATTAAGCTGAAAATATTTGCACAATCAACTTTCAAAGCATCGAGAGGCCCCGGCGGAGGTGGTGTAGTGGAAAGTGGCGAACTGTCTCACACCACCATGGCCACGGTTCGCACAGTCATCCGTCTAGGCCAATCAGACCTTCCATCTCTCCGACTTCGTTTATGTGGTGCCACACTCGCTTGGAGAAATAAAAGCACTGACTTGTACATCAGCTGCCCACCACAAGTCATTGTATAGGCCACACAAGCATTCAATTCACCACACGATTCTAAATGGGAGTCGAATGCGGGGCGCATCCCTCAGACGGGATTGATCAACGCCTCAAGATTTATCATTTTATCCTTCATCGAGAATACTAAGGTCACATTCGTTTATTCGAAGGACAGCTTCAATAGGAGCTGGTTCTCATGAAGAAACAGTTGCAATCGTACTGTCAGTCTTGGTGGGAGGAATGTGAATCTGAAACCAGCGGCTTGGCTAGGGCTGACGTTCAACACATTCTCATCTACATCTCTGTAGTAAGTCAAGGAAAGGGGAAATGTACTAATTGCTCCGGTTCAAGCCATGCCTGTTACGATACGTTACACGTGAATAGAATAGATTGTGAGGGTCAGTCAACTTACATGACAGTGCTCTGACATTTGTGAACAACTAACCATGAAAGCTCATCTTCTCTAGCGGAAGTTTTGATCTCGAACCATGCACATTTCCAATATAGGGGTCTGTCAACAAGCCGAAATAATCAGAAACTACCCACGAACATATTTTATCTTCCTTTTCCTTTCCCAAAAATCATACCGTATTTTAATTAAAGCTGTTTGCAGGTCGTAGTTGGCATAGCAGCAGCTGAACATGTTATGACGTCAAGCATAGGATGGTCTCTTTGCGGAGGAGCTATAGGGATTGCCTTGGACAAAATCAAGGAAGAATATGATTTCAGCGATTTTGACTTCAGGTAGCCCAGTCTGATTTGTCCTTTAAAATCAAGAGTGTGTCATACGACACAGAAGCAGAGTCCGGAAGTAACTGCCTAATTTCAAAAGATGACAAATGGATTACAAAAAAAAAGGAAGAAGTTGGCACTCAAGCTCAAAATGAACTCCTATTTGAGGACTAATTTGCAAAGGCCTGACTACAAAATGACTGTTTTGCCAGTCACTATGTGCTTTGTTTGAATTTTCCTATAAAAAAGCTAGCGTTTGAATTTTCCTATAAAAACGCTAGCGATAGCTCCTTAGCTAAAAGAATGTGCTCAAAAGCGTTCCGTTCCGCAAGTGTGAGGAATCTCACGTGAGAAAGCAATCGACAAACATTGAAAGTAAGAACATAGTTCGAGGGATCCAATTAGTAAAAGGTTTTCCCAAGCTTGTAGGGACGGAAGACTCGGTTGGCCTAGGCTTATGCGATAAGGCACCACTTGCCACTACACCACCATGCTCTAAAGTAACACGGCGGAAGACTAACTAAATGCTGTTTTCAGTTTTCTGGTTGAGTATACAGAATGTGACAAGATAAAAGCAGTCGGTGTTGGGATTGAATTTATGAAGAGGAAGAAGGTTGATGTTGTCATCGGGCCACCTTGCCCTAATGGTGAGTATATAGTTCAACTTAATCGACATTCAAAGATCTTTTGGTCTCACAAGGGTTCATCGTTTTTCTATCAAGGGAGTTCTGAAGTGCACTTAGGGATGAGATAGTCCCAACATCCGTTCATGTATTTATTACTCGCTCTCTCAAGCGAAATCATTCTTGTTGTTGCTGCTACTACATATAGTAAATTCTCAAGGCAGCCATCTCTTTCCAAGAATGCCAAATTACAGGAATCATGATCGATTTTCGATAGAGCCCTTAATTTCCTACCTAAACGCTTAGTTTCTGAAGGCATGTTATATGAGTGGTAAATTGTATAGTTAGCAGAAGACACTCAAATAATTTGTTCCTTGCAGAAAGGAGTAATTATTTCGGCCAAATCAGGAGAATTGGCCGCTCCAAAGATGCGAGTCACATTCGATCCGGCCGATAGTTTATTCCTTAGGTTTGACATGAATCGCCATTAAAGGCACAGTTCACGATAATTTTGAGTAATTCAGATTATGATGAAAAATGGAAGACAAGGTCGATAATAGCGCGATGAAGGTGGAGAAACTGCGTGAATAGGTGTTTCTGAAGTGAAAAAAGGCTTCCAAAAACCGTTAAAAAGGGGGCTGGACGAGTATGAAACTAAAAAAGTGAAGAAGAGTGAGGCGTTTGGACGAGCTATACAATGTGTCTCACTGCGTACGTAAGGGTCCTAGAGCGAATAACAGACTATGGTGAGAAAAATTCGTCACTCATAACCATAAGTAAACAAAAAAAACCTTGGTAACAGCAAAAGTAGCTCACCTTTTTCAGCCTCTAGGAGTAGGAAATTGAATAAGGGATCACCCCAGCAAGAAGAATTAAAGAGGAAAAAAAGAATTGGAGAAAAATATCGCCTCATCACTCGGCGATCAGCTGATTGTGTGTGGGTCCTAGAACGATTATTTGCAATCTGTATTGTCTCGACACTCTTCTCTGACGTCTGACGTGACATGGATCGAGAGGCGGGAAGGCCATTGACGTTCCCGCCGATTGAATCATCGTGAACTGTGCCTTTAAATCGACCAAGTCAAAAGTGCTAATTTGGAGTTCAAGCTGAAAGGGTGGTAATAGAATAAATAGAGAGCTTTTCGAGACTGGAATCGTTAAAGCAGTCCTGCGACTACCGGGATCGTGTTAGATTGAACGAAGTCTAGTAGGACTACTGTTTTCCAAAAGGCGACTTTAGTAGCCGCGTTTCGGGAGGGAAATGGGAAATTTTTCGAATATTCTGATCTGGTAATTTCGTTAACTGCTGTTCTTTCGCCGTAGTACGCGACGCGAAAGTCTCACAGAAATGATGAGTTGTGGGCAAAACTCCGGCCTCTGACGGAACTCGAACCAGTACTTCCAAGCATCTCTTGAACCAACGGGACCCTTCTTTCGTCCACCTTCGCGGGGAAGAACATTGGTTACTGTTTCCCATGTGATGATGCAGGATAACTATACTACAATATAGTGGATGGTACTACAAATTCAGCAAAATCGATTCGAAAAAGCCCCGAGCCTGGCTCCGTTACTTTTGATTCACTAATGATTTGTGAAATTTCATGATACCCTCCTTGGTGTATTTTTCTCTGGTGAAGGAAAATTTGTTTATTCCTTCACTTTGTTGTATTTTGCCTTAGACCACAGCAGAGTTCTCTTCAGCCGGCTTAATCATGGCACATCTCTCCAATGTTTTCCGAGTCCCATGGATGGCTTGGGGATTGGCATCGGATCGTCGGTATGGAGAAGAAAGCAAGTTCCCATATGTCACCACACTCACCCAACCGCCACAATCGCAAGTTACCACTCTTTCTTCTGTTTTACAGCTCCAAAACCAAATGGTGTCATTTGAGGATCGGCTTCTGTGCTCTAGAGGTACTGGCTAACTTTGGATGGGACATCGTTTCTATTCTTTACACGGAGAGTGAAATTCCCTACTGTAGTGCCTTGATGGACTCCTTTGTGGTCAGTCACATAATGGTCCTCATTATAGGCCTTCTTTAATGATTTTTTTCTGAAAATTTTCAGGATGCCGTGAGTGACCCTTCCAATACTTTTGTACCAACCATAGCAGTCAAGCAGGTTTTGGATCCGAAAAATCCGGACGATTACTTACGAATCCTGCAGATGGTTCAGCAGCGTTCTAGAGGTAAGTTACTGGAAAGTATCCCAGTGAGTAACTGTTATGGTAAAGCTAAGAAAATATGAAATCAAACCAATTTAGTGGTAATTTTCTGTATGGACCTACCATTGGATAGACGAGCTTTTTTGGCCAAAGCATCCGAAGCCGGTATGACAACGGAAGAATACGTCTTCATTATGTTCTCAACCCGAAGCCAGGGTTTTGGTATGCACTTCTACTTTATGGGTTACATTAGATTACCATCTCTGAGCAATTCGTTTTCAGGCCACACAGGAACGGGAAAGGACGTTCGTAAGTGTTCTTCTCAGATTTAAAAGATTGGCACTACTTATTGACAAATTTGGATGATTGTTGCGTTCGCGGTGTCAGTTGAATCAATAGAACTCACGAGTAACTCCCCATTTATGATGAGTCACTTTTGAAAAAAATAATTCTTTTCTGGCGTAAATTAATCCCGCCTGAAGGATGCGCCACGCATTCGCGTCCAATTCAGAATCGCAGGGGCATATTGAATGCGTATGTGGCTTATATGTATGATACAATGGCTTGCGGTGGCCAGACGACGTTCAGCCCAGTGCTTTTATCCCTCCCAGACGAGTCCGATAGAAATCAATCGACCTCGGAGGGATGGAAGACTTGGTTGGCCTAGGCGGATATCAGTCTAGGATAGAACCCGTGACCATGCATGTGTGATAGCGGGCAACTTGCCCCCACACCACCTCCACCTTCTAAAGACCATAAGATTTATCGAAGAAAACCTGAGAACTTGATGAGGATCGAGAAGCTCGTGAGGCGGGAGTGACTCCGCACTGGCCTTATAATAGTATCCGATCTCCAAAAAAGCGACGAAATGGGGGTCGATTCGGTGACTTAACGGCGATTTTCGTGTTTGCGAAGTTGAGGACATTCATTCTACAGAACCCTAGATTTGGATCTCAAACTTAGCTCTTATCATAACTGAGTTCTCGGAAAAAGCTTTTGGTCGTTACGAAAGTAGGTTGGACTGAGTGTATTGGACCTAGCTGAATGCACTTTCTACTTAAAAAGCATTAAACAGCTTCACATTGGTCACAAAACGAAAACGCTTCGGTCAGATCATTACCATGGACTCGCATAGGGTGTTTCTACTCCAAGGTGTTACAGTTTCGAGTGGACTCACAGCTTTTTGGGAGGATACCGAAAATAAGAATACTGACGGCCTGGATGCTATTGCCAAACAGGCTGCAAAGCGAGCAATCGTGGTAAGTTTCAACAAGTCATGGCCCAATCTCAATCACAACAAATGAAGCCCCTTTTCCAGCTCGATATTGATGCCACAGTCTCTAACCAGACTTACATGGCCCATTTCAAGACAGATGTCGTGCGGAGAGTACGTGAAGACCCTTTGTTTTGCAATACTGAGGAGTGTCTCACAAATGGAAACAAATCTGTGAGTCATTAAAAGGACCTACATTACAGCGGAAATCCGGTGTTGTAAATATAGACGACTGTGTGAGTCAGCAAGCGCCATTACGCTCAACTGACAAAACTATTAGGAAACACTATAGGATCAGCTTGTCGCGTCAGGACCCTTTGCTGTTTTGCTAACGTCCTAGTCCCTGATTCATGTATGAGACTATGACCATTTCTTCAAAAAGATGTCTTCAACTTCTTCAACTTTGCGATGTTAATTCTTCGAATGATTTTTGAATTCTCAGCATATGCATTTCAACATATGAATTACTTGGTTGTCTTGAATGGTATCGTTCCATCTATTAATCACGGAAATTATCGCAATCCGGCCAAAGGCTAGACCTGCGGGTTTGGAATCAACCTACCTGGATCGCAATCGATTTGGGAGCTAGGAATTTCTCTTTTTTCCTTATCTGATTTGTTTTTATACAGTGAAATAATTGAACTCTTCCACTTATCAACTGTTGGTTGTGTGCATCGCTTGAACTGTCAGTATGCAACTGCTGAAGATCGTATCTCGATCAAATTTAACAGATAAATTGTCCAAAAATGGAGTAGCTGAAGCCTCTCCTTCAAAGAAAGGCATCCTGAAGTTAAAGTTGGCACTCGAGATGTGGAGGGTGTACAATAGGTCAGGAATCTTCCATTTCTGAACTTTTCAACCCAATCAAGACCGAAACTCAATCCCAACTTGTCTATTTTTTGATTCAATTACAATATGTAGCTTTCAATTTTAAGAGAGGCACATATGCAAGACAGCTTCATGACACATTCTATATGTTTGGTATGGGTTTATCGCGGGAACCAACCTATTACCATGATGCAACCAATCTTACGAAAGCAATGGCTGGTGACTTTTCAGGTATGTGGAAAGCTTGTCACCTCTTGTTGCACTTATTCTACAAGTTCCTTGGAGAAGTATGGGTAAACCCTTGCAGTTGCGATGCTGCGCGAATTTTCCGCTTGCGAAGCGCGCTGCGAAGTTATTAGACAAAATGAATGGGTCGCGTATATCAGTGCACTTGTTTACTTTATACAAGCTTAGGTTCTCGTTTTCACTGTACACGAACTTTGTTGGCGATAAATTTTTGTTTACATCAACAAAAAAAAACTTCCTCTGCCTTCCTAACTGCTTTTATTTTCGAGCAATTGGCAATTTCACAAGATTGGAGAGTTGCGAGCAAGACAGACTTCGGCCTCTGACAGGATTCGAACCTCTAGTTGTTCCTTCAGAGCGGTGGGTTCTGCACCTGCTACATTACCAATACCATTCTTGCCCTCGCTTCGGGTTCGAATCCTGTCCGAAGCCAATGTTTTTCACACTTTCCCTTATTTACGAGAGCTCTTCGCGAAAGATTCCCCTTCCTCACCTACGTGATTAACCAAGCGGTACTACTCGGTGCGCGGAGTGCACAGGTAAGTAGATCCCTTGCGCTAAGGTTCAAGTTTGTTTTCAGGTCTGACTGGAGAGGTGCAGATGACAGAGAACAACACACGTATTGCCGTCTTCATGCTCTACTATCTGGATTCCAACTTTCAACAACAAGTTTTCATGACGTTAACTTATGAAGATGCTAATATAGTAGGTTGCCACTCCATTTGTTAGCACTGGAGGCATGAAACAGAAACTCGAAAAAGCGCCGGACTCGCTAATCTTACTATAGCAGTGTCCTCGATGGTTTGCTTGTCTATCCAAAGTTCGGACTTCTCAGCAAGGCTTACTGCAGTATAGGACAACCACTTGATTGTGCAGTGCACCAAATCCCCGAAAAAGGTCGTATCCAAGGGCGACTTCGATAGAAAACCGGCGAGAATTTCGTCATGGATCGGTACAGTAGACTATCATGATAAGACCCTCAAATTTTCGACTTCTCCCATAAACAGTTCCATCAAAATCCACCCAGATTTTTATTGGAACTGCTTCATGAGCAGAGCCTTTATTGAGGATCGCATGCACCTTTTTGCGATCAACTCCCTTACTATTACAGAACATCACTCTGAACTCCGGCGATCCGAGTACGACTATATGGGCAACTAGAAATGGAAAGAAGTAAGAGAATCTTGAATAATCGCCAACTGTACACGTTACACCACCTCATTTCCAGACCTCTCACAATTCCACGCTGTGGTTTTTCTATGCAGGAATGCCCACGGGAATTTTGGGAAATCTATGCTTCTTACATAGGAGTTGGCGCCGCTATTGTTTTTATCCTCGTGGTTTGTCTTGTATGGTTCGCATGCTACATGTACAGGTTCATTTTTGATTTCATTTTCTTTCTGCTACCCAAAGGATTGTTGCCTTCAGGAAAACTCGTTTTTTAGAGCAAAGCAGTTAGACAAGCAGCGACTGATGAATGAATGGAAGATTGCTCATCAGCGCATTGTTTTGATGACGGAGGTAATCTCTACCTATTTCAACCGTCGGAGCGTTTGACGGAAGTGTCCGCTTACACTCGTATCTGTACTTACATGGTCACCTAACTGCTGAAATGACTGATTAACTTCTACGAACATACAGAGTATTTTGAAGGTTATGGGAAAATCGGTAACGTTGTACTCTTACTTCTCTGTTCTTAATAGAACTGTCTTGTACGAAAATGTGATACAGTCAAAGCATTTTAGGGACAGTTACTACTGAAACAGCTCCTATGGGTTCCCCTAGGATGAATCTGTGGCCCTCAAAAACGCCCCACGAGGGACACTGTCTTGTCGAAAAGAGCCCAATAAGGCGCAGTAGTGGTTCAGAAATTGTCTTCGCTATATGCCCGTGGCACAGCGGTGGCAGGGCACAAACAGCTCTCAGGATGCCACACTATTCACGGAAGAGCAGTAACCTTGAAAATTTAAACTCTTCGTTATAGTAAACAACATTATGTGGCACAACCAAAAAAAGAACCTCAACAACAGCAGCACAACAAAATGGCAATAGAAGGAGAGAGCGAAAACATAAAATTCCCGGAATTTTGAACTCATGCAGTCCTGACTCATAGCAAAGGTGATCTCTGGCAATTTTCGGTTACTGTAGCCAGATCATTAAGCAAGTGCTGCACAACTGACATGTCGAGAAAAATCTCCTCACACGATACTCCGTCGCCATAATCTCAGAGAACTCATACCTCTACTGCTTTCTGAAGACCCCATATTTTTCGAAATCCACCGATTTTTGCACTTACTTCGCCAACTATACACCTTTCTATACCAAAATCTCCTTTATTCCGCCTAAAAATTAATCTCGAATTATCGTGATCTGTGCCTTGAACTGTCCTGGATCGCAGTCGATGGAAGGTAGTAGCTCAAAATTAAATAACATTGCTACCTCCAAGAGAATATCTGCTCAACAGTTTTGCACGATAGACGAGATCAGTTCGAGTCGTATCTTGATCGAACCCATTGCCTTAGAGTTCCCAATATTTTTAGGCTTCCTTCCTGAATTAGTGAACGGGAGTGTTGGTGGAGTGCAACGATGGCGGAAAAGCAAGAAAATTGCAGAATTAGCAACCTATAAGGCTTTAAGGAATAAGTTGATGTCGGAATTTGTAGAAGAATGTGCTATAGGAAATGGGTTTCTAAGGAGATTTCCTTCATGTGCAATCGCATAGCGATTTCCAACAGTATTCGCTACTGTGTGTTGCATTCGGGTAATGCTACGGATCAAGGACTCTAGGGATCAGATGCTTAAAACCTAAGCGTAATCCCAGATGAATTCTTAGGCGCTGATACTTAACTTCGTCATATATATTTACAATATCTGCCTTGATTTATTTCCTTTTTGCCCTCATGTCATTGATTGGGCTTTTTATTTTTGAAGGCTGAATATCTAGTCATTCAAAAGCATCTATGAATAATCTATCAGGTAATTAAATATATAAAAAATAGTCAGAGATGGTTCAGAATTACAACCAACTACTGACGTGCCTGAAATTGAACGAGACGTCAACTGAAATCTTCTTTTATAGGAGTAATATAGAGTATAGAATTTAAGTCTCTTTATTTCAGGAAAAAGAGGGAAGAGAAAAAAAGAGCCTTCATTCACTCAGATCAGGACCGTCCACAGTTACAGCTAACAGCACTTATGACAGATCAAATACTATATTCACAGTAGCCGTCTTTGATAACGAGCCGGCTCTCATCACCAAACATCCGACGTCATTTCTCTCACCAGTGACACAAAACGAATGTCTGAAGGTAAGTAAATGGTCAGGAAAAAAAGAATTCATTGCGATTGGCTCACGAATGCAGATGCGAAAACTCGACCACGAAAATGTCAATAAGTTCTTGGGCTTCTCTTACGATGGACCAGACTATATGGTTGTTTGGAAAATGTGTGCTCGGGGCACATTACAGGTGCGTCACCTGAATATTAATAGACTTTTGTCTAAAGAAGCAAAAAATCGCAGAATTTCTAGGCAGTATTTCTGAAAACATCGACTTCATCTGATTCTTTCTTCACTTTATGTCTTATTCGAGACGTCGCTGAAGTAAGAGGGGTTATTTTTTCAAAACTCGTTTTAATTACACTGCTGAGAAATCGTTTCGAAATATCTATCGAAGCAAAATCGCAACATTTGCCGATAAGAAGAAGTAGTGCCTTAGTATACTTGAACGCCCTTAACCAATTGCATCTTGAAAATGGGTGAGGGATAAGAACGAAGTTTTCCGGTAAGATGCCAAGGTGTGCGGTTCAATCCTGCATGGAAGCAACGTTTTGCAAGGGCTGCTTTGAAAATGCCTTGAGGCACAAACCAGGTAGTTTCCTCCTCAATTCTGCAAAACGTTGCCTCCATGCGGGATTGAACCGCAGACCTTCTGTTTACAAGACAGACGCTCTGCCACTGAGCTATAGAGGCGCTGGTGACCATCTGATCCTGAGAATGAAATAGTTTGCGAAAAACGCTCCTCCCGTTCAATAGCCAAATGCTGCTTTGAAAATGCCTTGAGGCACAAACCAGGTATTGTCCTCGTCAATTCTGCAAAACGTTGCCTCCATGCGCGATTGAACCGCAGACCTTCTGTTTACGAGACAGACACTCTGCCACTGAGCTATAGAGGCGCTGGTGACCATCTGATCCTGAGAATGAAATAGTTTTGCGAAAAATGCTCCTCCCGTTCAATAGCCAAATGCTGCTTTGAAAATGCCTTGAGGCACAAACCAGGTAGTTTCCTCCTCAATTCTGCAAAACGTTGCCTCCATGCGGGATTGAACCGCAGACCTTCTGTTTACGAGACAGACGCTCTGCCACTGAGCTATAGAGGGGCTGGTGACCATCTGATCCTGAGAATGAGATAGTTTTGCAAAAAATGCTCCTCCCGTTCAATAGCCGAATGCTGCTTTGAAAATGCCTTGAGGCACAAACCAGGTATTGTCCTCGTCAATTCCGCAAAACGTTGCCTCCATGCGGGCTTGAACCGCAGACCTTCTGTTTACGAGACAGACGCTCTGCCACTGAGCTATAGAGGCGCTGGTGACCATCTGATCCTGAGAATGAGATAGTTTTGCAAAAAATGCTCCTCCCGTTCAATAGCCGAATGCTGCTTTGAAAATGCCTTGAGGCACAAACCAGGTATTGTCCTCGTCAATTCCGCAAAACGTTGCCTCCATGCGGGCTTGAACCGCAGACCTTCTGTTTACGAGACAGACGCTCTGCCACTGAGCTATAGAGGCGCTGGTGACCATCTGATCCTGAGAATGAGATAGTTTTGCAAAAAATGCTCCTCCCGTTCAATAGCCGAATGCTGCTTTGAAAATGCCTTGAGGCACAAACCAGGTAGTTTCCTCATCAATTCTGCAAAACGTTGCCTCCATGCGGGATTGAACCGCAGACCTTCTGTTTACGAGACAGACGCTCTGCCACTGAGCTATAGAGGCGCACTCGACCATCTGATCCTGAGAATGAAATGGTTTTGCGAAAATTGCTCGCTCCGATTAATGGCCGAATGCTGCTTTGAAAATGCCTTGAGGCACAAACCAGGTATTGTCCTCGTCAATTCCGCAAAACGTTGCCTCCATGCGGGCTTGAACCGCAGACCTTCTGTTTACGAGACAGACGCTCTGCCACTGAGCTATAGAGGCGCTGGTGACCATCTGATCCTGAGAATGAAATAGTTTTGCAAAAAATGCTCCTCCCGTTCAATAGCCGAATGCTGCTTTGGAAAATGCCTTGAGGCACAAACCAGGTATTGTCCTCGTCAATTCCGCAAAACGTTGCCTCCATGCGGGATTGAACCGCAGACCTTCTGTTTACGAGACAGACGCTCTGCCACTGAGCTATAGAGGCGCACTCGACCATCTGATCCTGAGAATGAAATGGTTTTGCGAAAAATGCTCGCTCCGATTAATGGCCAAATGCTGCTTTGAAAATGCCTTGAGGCACAAACCAGGTAGTTTCCTCCTCAATTCTGCAAAACGTTGCCTCCATGCGGGATTGAACCGCAGACCTTCTGTTTACGAGACAGACGCTCTGCCACTGAGCTATAGAGGCGCACTCGACCATCTGATCCTGAGAATGAAATGGTTTTGCGAAAATTGCTCGCTCCGATTAATGGCCGAATGCTGCTTTGAAAATGCCTTAAGGCACAAACCAGGTAGTTTCCTCCTCAATTCTGCAAAACGTTGCCTCCATGCGGGATTGAACCGCAGACCTTCTGTTTACGAGACAGACGCTCTGCCACTGAGCTATAGAGGCGCTGGTGACCATCTGATCCTGAGAATGAAATAGTTTTGCGAAAAATGCTCCTCCCGTTCAATAGCCGAATGCTGCTTTGGAAAATGCCTTGAGGCACAAACCAGGTAGTGTCCTCGTCAATTCTGCAAAACGTTGCCTCCATGCGGGATTGAACCGCAGACCTTCTGTTTACGAGACAGACGCTCTGCCACTGAGCTATAGAGGCGCTGGTGACCATCTGATCCTGAGAATGAAATAGTTTTGCGAAAAACGCTCCTCCCGTTCAATAGCCAAATGCTGCTTTGAAAATGCCTTGAGGCACAAACCAGGTAGTTTCCTCCTCAATTCTGCAAAACGTTGCCTCCATGCGGGATTGAACCGCAGACCTTCTGTTTACGAGACAGACGCTCTGCCACTGAGCTATAGAGGCGCTGGTGACAATCTGATCCTGAGAATGAAATAGTTTTGCGAAAAATGCTCCTCCCGTTCAATAGTCAAATGCTGCTTTGAAAATGCCTTGAGGCACAAACCAGGTATTGTCCTCGTCAATTCTGCAAAACGTAGCCTCCATGCGGGATTGAACCGCAGACCTTCTGTTTACGAGACAGACGCTCTGCCACTGAGCTATAGAGGCGCTGGTGACCATCTGATCCTGAGAATGAAATAGTTTTGCAAAAATGCTCCTCCCGTTCAATAGCCTAATGCTGCTTTGAAAATGCCTTGAGGCACAAACCAGGTATTGTCCTCGTCAATTCCGCAAAACGTTGCCTCCATGCGGGATTGAACCGCAGACCTTCTGTTTACGAGACAGACGCTCTGCCACTGAGCTATAGAGGCGCTGGTGACCATCTGATCCTGAGAATGAAATAGTTTTGCGAAAAATGCTCCTCCCGTTCAATAGCCGAAATGCTGCTTTGAAAATGCCTTGAGGCACAAACCAGGTAGTTTCCTCCTCAATTCTGCAAAACGTTGCCTCCATGCGGGATTGAACCGCAGACCTTCTGTTTACGAGACAGACGCTCTGCCACTGAGCTATAGAG
>LS997565.1:37764707-37819019 GCA_000469685.2 Haemonchus contortus
CAGACCTTCTGTTTACGAGACAGACGCTCTGCCACTGAGCTATAGAGGCGCACTCGACCATCTGATCCTGAGAATGAAATGGTTTTGCGAAAAATGCTCGCTCCGATTAATGGCCAAATGCTGCTTTGAAAATGCCTTGAGGCACAAACCAGGTAGTTTCCTCCTCAATTCTGCAAAACGTTGCCTCCATGCGGGATTGAACCGCAGACCTTCTGTTTACGAGACAGACGCTCTGCCACTGAGCTATAGAGGCGCACTCGACCATCTGATCCTGAGAATGAAATGGTTTTGCGAAAAATGCTCGCTCCGATTAATGGCCAAATGCTGCTTTGAAAATGCCTTGAGGCACAAACCAGGTAGTTTCCTCCTCAATTCTGCAAAACGTTGCCTCCATGCGGGATTGAACCGCAGACCTTCTGTTTACGAGACAGACGCTCTGCCACTGAGCTATAGAGGCGCACTCGACCATCTGATCCTGAGAATGAAATGGTTTTGCGAAAAATGCTCGCTCCGATTAATGGCCAAATGCTGCTTTGAAAATGCCTTGAGGCACAAACCAGGTAGTTTCCTCCTCAATTCTGCAAAACGTTGCCTCCATGCGGGATTGAACCGCAGACCTTCTGTTTACGAGACAGACGCTCTGCCACTGAGCTATAGAGGCGCACTCGACCATCTGATCCTGAGAATGAAATGGTTTTGCGAAAAATGCTCGCTCCGATTAATGGCCAAATGCTGCTTTGAAAATGCCTTGAGGCACAAACCAGGTAGTTTCCTCCTCAATTCTGCAAAACGTTGCCTCCATGCGGGATTGAACCGCAGACCTTCTGTTTACGAGACAGACGCTCTGCCACTGAGCTATAGAGGCGCACTCGACCATCTGATCCTGAGAATGAAATGGTTTTGCGAAAAATGCTCGCTCCGATTAATGGCCAAATGCTGCTTTGAAAATGCCTTGAGGCACAAACCAGGTAGTTTCCTCCTCAATTCTGCAAAACGTTGCCTCCATGCGGGATTGAACCGCAGACCTTCTGTTTACGAGACAGACGCTCTGCCACTGAGCTATAGAGGCGCTGGTGACCATCTGATCCTGAGAATGAAATGGTTTTGCGAAAAATGCTCGCTCCGATTAATGGCCAAATGCTGCTTTGAAAATGCCTTGAGGCACAAACCAGGTAGTTTCCTCCTCAATTCTGCAAAACGTTGCCTCCATGCGGGATTGAACCGCAGACCTTCTGTTTACGAGACAGACGCTCTGCCACTGAGCTATAGAGGCGCACTCGACCATCTGATCCTGAGAATGAAATGGTTTTGCGAAAAATGCTCGCTCCGATTAATGGCCAAATGCTGCTTTGAAAATGCCTTGAGGCACAAACCAGGTAGTTTCCTCCTCAATTCTGCAAAACGTTGCCTCCATGCGGGATTGAACCGCAGACCTTCTGTTTACGAGACAGACGCTCTGCCACTGAGCTATAGAGGCGCTGGTGACCATCTGATCCTGAGAATGAAATAGTTTTGCGAAAAATGCTCCTCCCGTTCAATAGCCAAATGCTGCTTTGGAAAATGCCTTGAGGCACAAACCAGGTAGTTTCCTCCTCAATTCTGCAAAACGTTGCCTCCATGCGGGATTGAACCGCAGACCTTCTGTTTACGAGACAGACGCTCTGCCACTGAGCTATAGAGGCGCACTCGACCATCTGATCCTGAGAATGAAATGGTTTTGCGAAAAATGCTCGCTCCGATTAATGGCCAAATGCTGCTTTGAAAATGCCTTGAGGCACAAACCAGGTAGTTTCCTCCTCAATTCTGCAAAACGTTGCCTCCATGCGGGATTGAACCGCAGACCTTCTGTTTACGAGACAGACGCTCTGCCACTGAGCTATAGAGGCGCACTCGACCATCTGATCCTGAGAATGAAATGGTTTTGCGAAAAATGCTCGCTCCGATTAATGGCCAAATGCTGCTTTGAAAATGCCTTGAGGCACAAACCAGGTAGTTTCCTCCTCAATTCTGCAAAACGTTGCCTCCATGCGGGATTGAACCGCAGACCTTCTGTTTACGAGACAGACGCTCTGCCACTGAGCTATAGAGGCGCACTCGACCATCTGATCCTGAGAATGAAATGGTTTTGCGAAAAATGCTCGCTCCGATTAATGGCCAAATGCTGCTTTGAAAATGCCTTGAGGCACAAACCAGGTAGTTTCCTCCTCAATTCTGCAAAACGTTGCCTCCATGCGGGATTGAACCGCAGACCTTCTGTTTACGAGACAGACGCTCTGCCACTGAGCTATAGAGGCGCACTCGACCATCTGATCCTGAGAATGAAATGGTTTTGCGAAAAATGCTCGCTCCGATTAATGGCCAAATGCTGCTTTGAAAATGCCTTGAGGCACAAACCAGGTAGTTTCCTCCTCAATTCTGCAAAACGTTGCCTCCATGCGGGATTGAACCGCAGACCTTCTGTTTACGAGACAGACGCTCTGCCACTGAGCTATAGAGGCGCACTCGACCATCTGATCCTGAGAATGAAATGGTTTTGCGAAAAATGCTCGCTCCGATTAATGGCCAAATGCTGCTTTGAAAATGCCTTGAGGCACAAACCAGGTAGTTTCCTCCTCAATTCTGCAAAACGTTGCCTCCATGCGGGATTGAACCGCAGACCTTCTGTTTACGAGACAGACGCTCTGCCACTGAGCTATAGAGGCGCACTCGACCATCTGATCCTGAGAATGAAATGGTTTTGCGAAAAATGCTCGCTCCGATTAATGGCCAAATGCTGCTTTGAAAATGCCTTGAGGCACAAACCAGGTAGTTTCCTCCTCAATTCTGCAAAACGTTGCCTCCATGCGGGATTGAACCGCAGACCTTCTGTTTACGAGACAGACGCTCTGCCACTGAGCTATAGAGGCGCACTCGACCATCTGATCCTGAGAATGAAATGGTTTTGCGAAAAATGCTCGCTCCGATTAATGGCCAAATGCTGCTTTGAAAATGCCTTGAGGCACAAACCAGGTAGTTTCCTCCTCAATTCTGCAAAACGTTGCCTCCATGCGGGATTGAACCGCAGACCTTCTGTTTACGAGACAGACGCTCTGCCACTGAGCTATAGAGGCGCACTCGACCATCTGATCCTGAGAATGAAATGGTTTTGCGAAAAATGCTCGCTCCGATTAATGGCCAAATGCTGCTTTGAAAATGCCTTGAGGCACAAACCAGGTAGTTTCCTCCTCAATTCTGCAAAACGTTGCCTCCATGCGGGATTGAACCGCAGACCTTCTGTTTACGAGACAGACGCTCTGCCACTGAGCTATAGAGGCGCACTCGACCATCTGATCCTGAGAATGAAATGGTTTTGCGAAAAATGCTCGCTCCGATTAATGGCCAAATGCTGCTTTGAAAATGCCTTGAGGCACAAACCAGGTAGTTTCCTCCTCAATTCTGCAAAACGTTGCCTCCATGCGGGATTGAACCGCAGACCTTCTGTTTACGAGACAGACGCTCTGCCACTGAGCTATAGAGGCGCACTCGACCATCTGATCCTGAGAATGAAATGGTTTTGCGAAAAATGCTCGCTCCGATTAATGGCCAAATGCTGCTTTGAAAATGCCTTGAGGCACAAACCAGGTAGTTTCCTCCTCAATTCTGCAAAACGTTGCCTCCATGCGGGATTGAACCGCAGACCTTCTGTTTACGAGACAGACGCTCTGCCACTGAGCTATAGAGGCGCACTCGACCATCTGATCCTGAGAATGAAATGGTTTTGCGAAAAATGCTCGCTCCGATTAATGGCCAAATGCTGCTTTGAAAATGCCTTGAGGCACAAACCAGGTAGTTTCCTCCTCAATTCTGCAAAACGTTGCCTCCATGCGGGATTGAACCGCAGACCTTCTGTTTACGAGACAGACGCTCTGCCACTGAGCTATAGAGGCGCACTCGACCATCTGATCCTGAGAATGAAATGGTTTTGCGAAAAATGCTCGCTCCGATTAATGGCCAAATGCTGCTTTGAAAATGCCTTGAGGCACAAACCAGGTAGTTTCCTCCTCAATTCTGCAAAACGTTGCCTCCATGCGGGATTGAACCGCAGACCTTCTGTTTACGAGACAGACGCTCTGCCACTGAGCTATAGAGGCGCACTCGACCATCTGATCCTGAGAATGAAATGGTTTTGCGAAAAATGCTCGCTCCGATTAATGGCCAAATGCTGCTTTGAAAATGCCTTGAGGCACAAACCAGGTAGTTTCCTCCTCAATTCTGCAAAACGTTGCCTCCATGCGGGATTGAACCGCAGACCTTCTGTTTACGAGACAGACGCTCTGCCACTGAGCTATAGAGGCGCACTCGACCATCTGATCCTGAGAATGAAATGGTTTTGCGAAAAATGCTCGCTCCGATTAATGGCCAAATGCTGCTTTGAAAATGCCTTGAGGCACAAACCAGGTAGTTTCCTCCTCAATTCTGCAAAACGTTGCCTCCATGCGGGATTGAACCGCAGACCTTCTGTTTACGAGACAGACGCTCTGCCACTGAGCTATAGAGGCGCACTCGACCATCTGATCCTGAGAATGAAATGGTTTTGCGAAAAATGCTCGCTCCGATTAATGGCCAAATGCTGCTTTGAAAATGCCTTGAGGCACAAACCAGGTAGTTTCCTCCTCAATTCTGCAAAACGTTGCCTCCATGCGGGATTGAACCGCAGACCTTCTGTTTACGAGACAGACGCTCTGCCACTGAGCTATAGAGGCGCACTCGACCATCTGATCCTGAGAATGAAATGGTTTTGCGAAAAATGCTCGCTCCGATTAATGGCCAAATGCTGCTTTGAAAATGCCTTGAGGCACAAACCAGGTAGTTTCCTCCTCAATTCTGCAAAACGTTGCCTCCATGCGGGATTGAACCGCAGACCTTCTGTTTACGAGACAGACGCTCTGCCACTGAGCTATAGAGGCGCACTCGACCATCTGATCCTGAGAATGAAATGGTTTTGCGAAAAATGCTCGCTCCGATTAATGGCCAAATGCTGCTTTGAAAATGCCTTGAGGCACAAACCAGGTAGTTTCCTCCTCAATTCTGCAAAACGTTGCCTCCATGCGGGATTGAACCGCAGACCTTCTGTTTACGAGACAGACGCTCTGCCACTGAGCTATAGAGGCGCACTCGACCATCTGATCCTGAGAATGAAATGGTTTTGCGAAAAATGCTCGCTCCGATTAATGGCCAAATGCTGCTTTGAAAATGCCTTGAGGCACAAACCAGGTAGTTTCCTCCTCAATTCTGCAAAACGTTGCCTCCATGCGGGATTGAACCGCAGACCTTCTGTTTACGAGACAGACGCTCTGCCACTGAGCTATAGAGGCGCACTCGACCATCTGATCCTGAGAATGAAATGGTTTTGCGAAAAATGCTCGCTCCGATTAATGGCCAAATGCTGCTTTGAAAATGCCTTGAGGCACAAACCAGGTAGTTTCCTCCTCAATTCTGCAAAACGTTGCCTCCATGCGGGATTGAACCGCAGACCTTCTGTTTACGAGACAGACGCTCTGCCACTGAGCTATAGAGGCGCACTCGACCATCTGATCCTGAGAATGAAATGGTTTTGCGAAAAATGCTCGCTCCGATTAATGGCCAAATGCTGCTTTGAAAATGCCTTGAGGCACAAACCAGGTAGTTTCCTCCTCAATTCTGCAAAACGTTGCCTCCATGCGGGATTGAACCGCAGACCTTCTGTTTACGAGACAGACGCTCTGCCACTGAGCTATAGAGGCGCACTCGACCATCTGATCCTGAGAATGAAATGGTTTTGCGAAAAATGCTCGCTCCGATTAATGGCCAAATGCTGCTTTGAAAATGCCTTGAGGCACAAACCAGGTAGTTTCCTCCTCAATTCTGCAAAACGTTGCCTCCATGCGGGATTGAACCGCAGACCTTCTGTTTACGAGACAGACGCTCTGCCACTGAGCTATAGAGGCGCACTCGACCATCTGATCCTGAGAATGAAATGGTTTTGCGAAAAATGCTCGCTCCGATTAATGGCCAAATGCTGCTTTGAAAATGCCTTGAGGCACAAACCAGGTAGTTTCCTCCTCAATTCTGCAAAACGTTGCCTCCATGCGGGATTGAACCGCAGACCTTCTGTTTACGAGACAGACGCTCTGCCACTGAGCTATAGAGGCGCACTCGACCATCTGATCCTGAGAATGAAATGGTTTTGCGAAAAATGCTCGCTCCGATTAATGGCCAAATGCTGCTTTGAAAATGCCTTGAGGCACAAACCAGGTAGTTTCCTCCTCAATTCTGCAAAACGTTGCCTCCATGCGGGATTGAACCGCAGACCTTCTGTTTACGAGACAGACGCTCTGCCACTGAGCTATAGAGGCGCACTCGACCATCTGATCCTGAGAATGAAATGGTTTTGCGAAAAATGCTCGCTCCGATTAATGGCCAAATGCTGCTTTGAAAATGCCTTGAGGCACAAACCAGGTAGTTTCCTCCTCAATTCTGCAAAACGTTGCCTCCATGCGGGATTGAACCGCAGACCTTCTGTTTACGAGACAGACGCTCTGCCACTGAGCTATAGAGGCGCACTCGACCATCTGATCCTGAGAATGAAATGGTTTTGCGAAAAATGCTCGCTCCGATTAATGGCCAAATGCTGCTTTGAAAATGCCTTGAGGCACAAACCAGGTAGTTTCCTCCTCAATTCTGCAAAACGTTGCCTCCATGCGGGATTGAACCGCAGACCTTCTGTTTACGAGACAGACGCTCTGCCACTGAGCTATAGAGGCGCACTCGACCATCTGATCCTGAGAATGAAATGGTTTTGCGAAAAATGCTCGCTCCGATTAATGGCCAAATGCTGCTTTGAAAATGCCTTGAGGCACAAACCAGGTAGTTTCCTCCTCAATTCTGCAAAACGTTGCCTCCATGCGGGATTGAACCGCAGACCTTCTGTTTACGAGACAGACGCTCTGCCACTGAGCTATAGAGGCGCACTCGACCATCTGATCCTGAGAATGAAATGGTTTTGCGAAAAATGCTCGCTCCGATTAATGGCCAAATGCTGCTTTGAAAATGCCTTGAGGCACAAACCAGGTAGTTTCCTCCTCAATTCTGCAAAACGTTGCCTCCATGCGGGATTGAACCGCAGACCTTCTGTTTACGAGACAGACGCTCTGCCACTGAGCTATAGAGGCGCACTCGACCATCTGATCCTGAGAATGAAATGGTTTTGCGAAAAATGCTCGCTCCGATTAATGGCCAAATGCTGCTTTGAAAATGCCTTGAGGCACAAACCAGGTAGTTTCCTCCTCAATTCTGCAAAACGTTGCCTCCATGCGGGATTGAACCGCAGACCTTCTGTTTACGAGACAGACGCTCTGCCACTGAGCTATAGAGGCGCACTCGACCATCTGATCCTGAGAATGAAATAGTTTTGCGAAAAATGCTCCTCCCGTTCAATAGCCAAATGCTGCTTTGAAAATGCCTTGAGGCACAAACCAGGTATTGTCCTCGTCAATTCTGCAAAACGTTGCCTCCATGCGGGATTGAACCGCAGACCTTCTGTTTACGAGACAGACGCTCTGCCACTGAGCTATAGAGGCACTGGTGACCATCTGATTGTGAGAATGAAATAGTTTTGCGAAAAATGCTCCTCCCGTTCAATAGCCAAATGCTGCTTTGGAAATGCCTTGCGGCACAAACCAGGTAGTTTCCTCCTCAATTCTGCAAAACGTTGCCTCCATGCGGGATTGAACCGCAGACCTTCTGTTTACGAGACAGACGCTCTGCCACTGAGCTATAGAGGCACTGGTGACCATCTGATCTTGAGAATGAAATAGTTTTGCGAAAAACGCTCCTCCCGTTCAATAGCCAAATGCTGCTTTGAAAATGCCTTGAGGCACAAACCAGGTATTGTCCTCGTCAATTCTGCAAAACGTTGCCTCCATGCGGGATTGAACCGCAGACCTTCTTTTCGAGACCGACGTTCTGCCCCAAGGATTGAAGGGTGCACTACTCCTCTGTTTGCATAACGAATTTCTTCGTACCCTTGAAAGAAGACTAGTATGGCTATTATTCGTTCTATCGACTGATTTTTGCGAGCCTTCAACTCTATGGCGACATGTCGCGTTTACAGAACAGTCCTTTTTCCTTCGAAGCTTCGAGTACTCTTCTGAATCTTTTTATGTTCAAACTACCGCGAGCTCGTTTCTGAGCCCAACAATTGGAGATATCACATATTTTCTTTAGTCGGCACGTTTTTCAGGGTCTCAACTATATACATCACTCATTTCTCTGCTATCATGGCCGTTTGACGTCATCAAGCTGCCTAGTGACAGATTCATTTCAAGTTAAACTGTGCGATTACGGACTTTCGGAGCTTGCTCGAGTAGTAGAGCAAAGTAAGAAGCGGCATTATTGCATTTGTTTATTTTCACTTAATACACCCTAGTACAACTCGTTACAGTATGCACATTGCAATACATCACAACATACATGCGTTGTTTTTTCTGTTAACTATACTTTTTCCCTTTGAACTTCCTCTGTCTTCCATATTTGGTCTGTTCAGTAACATGTATGTATGCTAATTGTCTTGTGCTGCCTCTGCTATGGTAGAACCGCTTTATTTGTCCGACGTTCCAAACACTTTGTCGTCATCAAAGACCCAATGTAGTTCGCTGCTCAACAATGTGCCGAGGAGTCACCACTTATGGTTCTTAAGTAACCCCTTCGCTATTCCCTTGAGCGAGTGGGACTTCAGTGCGGGTGGAATCGCAGAGAGTTGACTATTTCTTCAGATCTTCTGTGTCCCAGTCTCTGAAAGATGTTGTTACTGGCCTAGAGGAATTCGGGCGCTTGATCGCATAAGCAGCAAAATAGGAGCTACGAACTAGTTTCAGGTCCCTCACCACTGGTTAGATACGACAACCAGAAAGCAGTTTCACCTTAAAAGACCTATGCGGTAAGACAGTATGAGACATTGTCTCTATTTTGGCGTTGTAGGTAAAATATGGATGGCACCTGAACTGCTAAATTCACCTCAACATGGTCCATCAAAGAGCTCGGACATCTATTCCTTTGCGATAGTTGCCTCTGAAGTAATCAGAAGAACTCCTGCATGGGACCTTTATGGCGAAGAAAAAGATATTGAAGGTTGTCGGGGCTTCTACGTTGTTTGGAATGTTGTTGAAAATATTATACTTACAGATGTCATTGCTGCTATCAAAAGAGGAGGTCCCACACCACTGCAACCGTCACTCTTAAGTGAAACGATTACTATTCCTGCAGAACTGGTTGGTTGTTACTTACTTTTTCAACACAGTAATCATCTCCAATATTACTGATCAGACACTAATTTTTCCGTATTGAAAATGGATAACTGTGTTATGAAAATATTATAATTGATTGAATTTTTTGGAGGGCTGGAACTTCAGTTGAATAGGTTTTGAAGTTAGCAAATCTGTAGTCTACATAGTCCTGTTCGCGAAGACGTTCGAGCAGTCGGCGTGTGGTGAACACAATCGTTGAACTCCCAATTAAAGTTGTCCAGTATTGCTTGCGTTCCTATGAGAACTTCTATTTAGGTAAGTCTGGTGCGGAACTGCTGGCGAGAAAACCCAATAAACCGGCCGACTACAGACTTCATTTGTGAAGAGCTTCAAATGTTGTTGTCAACAGCCAGTCACTCCAATCTTATGGATCATGTCTTTTCCATTATGGAAGAATATACATGGACATTGGAACAAGAGGTGGGAGCTGGTGGAATTACCATCAGTAAATATTCTCAAGAATATCCCTAAAAGCTTTTAGATTAGTGATCGCACGAAAGAGCTCACAGAGCAAAAGAAGAAAGCAGATCTTCTGCTGAGCAAGATGCTACCAAGGTGGGCATTCTTGAACGGAGGGTAATCGTGGCAGGCCTTCTGTGCCATTGTCGCAGAGCAGAGTGGTACGAAATGGCTTTGTGGAAGAGAAAAAACGACTCGAGAAATATTTCAGGGAGGTGGCAGAACGCTTGAAAATGGGACAGTCTGTAGATCCTGAAGGCTTCGATAGCGTAACTGTATTCTTCTCTGATGTAGTGAAGTTCACGATTCTCGCAGCTAAATGCACTCCCTTTCAGGTACATTTAGGAACTTCCCACTCATGGCTTTCATAGCCCACTTTGTATGAATTCATACCTACCTTTTTCCAGGTTGTGGGTCTTCTGAATGAGTTGTATAGCAGCTTCGATACTTTGATTGAACAACATGGAGTATATAAGGTATGTGCCTAGTATATCGTTGCAAGCTGTTAAATAAAGGGTAGTACGGGAAATGGCGGGAAGCCCCGTCAACAAATTGATCCCTTCAAATGGCTTCCGAAATATCTTTCTCCCATAAGTGGCGCTGTCGGCTAAAAAAGTTTCCCAGACAGGGCTCAGAAATTATGTTCCCTCTATTCTACACCCAAATGTGGCCATATTCCGAGAACCTTGAAGAGGCCTCACTGTTCACACTTGAGCAAGGAAGGGGGTTGTGCGAAATGTCCTCCCGGGTGGGTGCGACTGATGTTTCAGAATGGAACCTATATCTACACGTCGATTTTGAAGTTTAGGTTGAATCAATCGGAGACGGCTATCTTTGCGTATCTGGTCTACCAGCTAGAAATGGACACAGGCACATAAAGGAAATCATAGAGATGTCTCTGAGTTTTATGGACTATGTCGATCAATTCAAGGTGATTCCATTCCCAGATGAAAAGATTCAACTGAGGATTGGAGTAAATAGTGGTGAGTACAATCGATATTTGAAGGGTGCTACGCAGTTCTTACATCATGCTGTGGGTGACGTCAGCATAAGTTTGTTTTTGTTGGGCTCTCGTTGTGAGGTCCAGCACACTATCAGCCGTTTGATTCAAAAAAGTTCTGGCGGCACACGTCTGAGCGGTGTTCGAGAGAGAATGGTCATTTTTATATCAGAGACGGAAACCTCTCTGTTTCCATGCTAATCCTCGGCTTCAGCGAGAGTCACAAAAAAAGGTCGGAATAGTACATATAAATGAATTACGGTACTTAACCATCATTCTCGCCTGGCATTCGATATTTTAGATTGATTTCCACTTACTGCTTATTCAGAGAAGTTGTTTATCGAGGGAAAAATTCCGTGGACTGGTTCTAAAACTGCTCAAAAACTATATCCCGCCCATGAAATATAAGAAGGTTCTGTCCAATAGAGTGGCTTGATGAAGAAGCACTATATAAATTGCACTGCGATTGGGATCGAGTTAAATTCTACCTGCCTCAAAAAGGGTTGAACACAATGTACTTGTTGCATAAGTGAACAACTGTTGCGCTCAGATTCGTGGCTTGTTCACCTCGTTTATGTTGAGAAATCTATTAAAATTAGCTGAACACAGCAACGACTCGGCTCACAAACACTTTTTGTTTATCTCTTATTTATCAGGGGTTTCAGACGTTTATAATCATCGTTAATCATCGTAATTATATAATCGTCGTTTTCATACAAAATGGTTGTAGGTTCGTGTGTCGCAGGAGTCGTTGGTTTAAGTATGCCACGTTATTGTCTTTTCGGTGATACTGTAAATACGGCATCAAGGATGGAAAGCAACGGAAAACGTGCGTTCATTTTATATCACCTCAATCATTTGAGAAAGGTATCAAAGTCTGAGACTGGAGTGTTCTAAATGGAAGACGGTTTTGATCGTAACTTGCCTTCAGAGGCGCCATACCATCTGCACTTTCCAGAGCCGTAGACCTTTTAGACAGCTACTTCATATGCTTACTATCTTGTATCACAATTTCTCCTACTCAACTTTTTTCTGTTCTTCTGATATACTTGTTCCTTTCGGTAGACTATTTTCCATGTTTTCAATTCTTCTTCTTGCCTTGATCTAAATGCTTGGCTGTTATCTGAAGGTCCCATACCAATTTTATTCAAATTTCATGAACACTCCGGGCCTCTAATTGCTTCCTTGAAAAAAATTATTGTTTGATTTGGCAGTAGCTAAGTTTTCACAGGTCTCTTTGTCCATGAGCATGTGCTTCCGTTTCCGAATGACGCTGACTGCATTGCTGTTGACTCACCTGCCATTTGTCACAACACTCATCGATATCTTCGAAAAAGCTCCAGATTTTCTATATTCGTCCGTGCATCAAGTCAATGTAATGTATTGGATCAGTTTTTGCCCGATGGACAAGGAACATAGTAATTTTTCGCTCAAATATCTTGGAAGAAACCTGGCCGTCGGCTCGCTATGACGTCCTCTGAGGGACAGAGTGAACAAAAGCATCGGCTACCAAAATCACATCATGAGACCACTGCTTCCTCTTCCTTTCCCCTCAGAAAATTGATTAAATTTAAGCTACAGTACGATACTTGCTTAATGGTGAGGAGTTATTTCAGCCGGAAGAATTCATCTTAGTGGAAGTGCATTCACTATGTTGCAACAGCACTATCATGGAGAATATATTATAGAAAGTCGTGGTGAAATTATTATAAAGGTTTGCTTGACGGAATTCCATAACTTGATCGAATGGGAAAACTAATTTCTCTTGGTAATTACAGGGAAAAGGAGTAATGGAAACCTACTGGGTGAATGGACGACGCTCAAAAGCTCATCAAAGGCACAAAGTCGCCAGCGAAATTCGAAATGATAGCATTGAAGAAGACTTTTGAAAAATGATCTCACACTAATGAATACATACGTAATAATCCACATCAGAGTTTTATAAAGTTTGGAACTTTGAACTGTTGCCAATAAATAATAAGAATTACACCCGGGTTTGACAAGCTATATCAAAATATGTATAACATTAAAAAGCCGAGGCAAGATGAGTGGTTTTGACAAAAGAGTGGAATAGCGCATATTGGTTGAACCGGGGACTTCAATTGGTGTCAAAATGGATGAGGCGCCGTACACACGCGGCGCCTCTATAGCTCAGTGGCAGAGCGTCTGTCTCGTAAACAGAAGGTCTGCGGTTCAATCCCGCATGGAGGCAATGTTTTGCACGGTGGATGGAAACCTTTCAAACGAGTTGCCTTAAATTCTTTGAACGCCTACCGCAAAAAAGGCTCCCTCGAAAGAAAGTTTTTTCCATTCACTGAGTTTCAGACGAGAAATGATTGAAGACACTCTATAGTTCAGTGGCAAAACGTTTATCACATGAACTTCCTTCCCTCCGGTTAGCTGCTGGTATCGCTCAGACTCCAAAAATAGAAGGAATATTTGCTTTATTTTGGCTATTTTTACTGATAATATGATTTGTTTCCAAACCCTGCTTGTGCTTCATATTTGGTTACATTGCTGGTGCTGTGAATCTTATGTGCAATTTACCTCATTACTTTATTGCTTACTCCTTTCGTTGCTTTTCTATCATTCTATGTGGATCTCTTACTATCTCTAGCATAAGTAATTAATCACTTTTGTCACTCGCCTTGGCATAATCAATTGGTTGGTCGGTGGCTTAAACTTTCAACCTAACGTCATCCACGCTTCTCCTCTACCCCAGTCGGACCCGAAAATTCCATGGAATGGTCGTTTTGCATGCTATTTTTCTCCAGTTAAGCCGCCCCTAGCATCTTACAATCAGTCTAAATCCACTGGTTCGAGCTCAACTGTGAAGAAGAGACCAGCTTGGTAGTCGACAAGAGCGTGATAGCCTGACGAATCGAAAAACTTGAAAAGGCTTATTTTCCAGTTTGTTGAGGAAGATAGACGGGTTAACGAAACATATGATGTCCAATTTTTTTTTCTGTATCCATGAAACTTTACTTATACAGTAATGGATGGTCGAGGAGATTTATGCTGCATTGAGTTCCCTTACAGTCCGATGAAAGCTTCTCCAACTCCAAAAACACCAGCGAGTTCTTTCCGGTGGTTATCAATGGTGCCGGTACGTAGAGGTACTTCTGAAAAGGTTTTAAGAAATATGGTTGCAGTTGACGTATCGAAGTCTTCAGCCTGACCATAGAAGGCTGTTGGAGACGAGTCTGTGCATCGTGGTCAGCTAATAATCAATCCTGTTAAGCAGTGTGTACTCACCTGAGGACCAGCACTGGCCCAATAGCGACCGAGGTTGAAGCCGTTCAGCCATGCCACACCTTTTCCCCAGTTAGACATATCGATGAATGTGTCACCCTTTCCGGTGGGTGTGAAATCACCACGGAAGACGTCACCAACGTTGAATACGTTCGAGACCTAAACAGTTTCCTGGACATTACCCCTCAGAACAGTCCCACTTTTTTTCTTGGAAAAGTTTTGGTGATAAGGCTTTATTCTGATTAATTTAGGATCATTCAAATTGATGAGTGGTAGATATAAAAGAATAAATAATCAGCTTAATATTTAAGATCATAGATAGTCATCAAATAATAGAATGACTACACTTTCGAGTATGAATCGGAACACCACTGAAATTATGGATGGAATTAAAATGCGGGAATCAGAGACGTCAAGATACTCCATCTCTTGCTTTACCTTCCCCCGCCTGATCTTCTACACCCAAATGTGTGGAACGCAAACAATTGGAAAAAGAAGAGATATTTCACAGGTATCTGTATGGGAAAGAAGTTGGAGAGAATTAACACTCGAAAGGATTCATGAATTTTGGCAAGGATCTTTGTTTGGCGTTCGAAACTTAATTTCTATTTCTGATCGCTACTCTCGGAAGAAGTTGGCCTCGCTTCCGCTGCTCAGTAATGTTACAGAATCAATCCTGTAGCGTTGGGTCAGACAGTGGATTTTTAGCCCTTGTTAGGTGAAACATAAGATCGACAAAATGAGTAACCGCAGGATCAGCTTCTGAGGCCTTTTTAGCCTAGGCGCATATGTAGCTAATCATGATGTTAATGTTACCCACTACCTAAAGGTGCTTAGCCTTCATTGAATAAGCACATATATTTTATTATTTGCTGAAATGTTTTTGAGAAAAACTCGAACCGAAGACTGTGCTGTGACATCAACGAGCTGTTCCACATCGACTGCACATGAAGTCCAACCGGTAAGCTGTGCTCCGTCCAACTTCACTGGATTCACTATTCCCTAAACGGCGACTTATATGCATTACGAAGGGTCGATTTTCCAGATCAGTATTCACACTGTTAGCTATAAAATCATCTATGTTGCTCAAAAATTACCGCTGACAAAATCTCTGCTCGAAAAGTGGACGCCTGGCGAACCAAACATAAAATTTCAATGATCAATTCGTTGTTGTAGCGTAACATAGTGAACGATTCCATTTTTAAAGGTTCGATGAAAAGAGCGAGAGCCCCAAAAGCTTAGTACACGATATTAGGGAAGTTCAATTTCATTCCATAGCATTTTATACCATTAACAGAAACTACCTATCTGCATCTACTTACCCGAACTAATCCCCTTATAAAATTTTGAGTGGGGCACGGAGGTAGTCATTGGGATTCTTATCTGTGTTAAAGGCTCGTCAATCGCCTTCACTTATATGTATAAAAATAAATTTGCTTCCTATTTAAAAGATGTCGATTTGTACGCGTCCTTCAAGATACGACTGACTTTGTCCCTTCCAAAAGAGGCAGTATCAGCTTTTTATAACGTTTTGAGATGATTAGTTAGACATGGAAACTGCTAACAAGTCTCAAGTGCAATACATTACATGAGGAAAGAACTTTTCGAAAAATATCGAGCAGACCTTGTAATCGTTGATCGTCTCCCATGTCAGTCGACCTTGATTTTCCACCACAATCTCCAACAAGTCGTTTCTTTTCAACGACAATTGCAGTTCTTTTATTTCATGTGGTTTGTAGTGAGGACTTACTCGACCCTGCAATAAAGAAAAAATATAAGTAAAAGAGGTCGGATACTCAGGAAAAAATTAATATAGTCGGACTAACTCTGAACTGTTTGTTTACAAACACATAGCCGAAATCTCTCACTCCACTACAGTCCAACACACTTCCGCCAACATTCAAGTGAACAGAGTACTTAACAAAACCCATCGGCTGGTCCAGCTAGAAACCGTAGAGCTATTATAGAACATCATCAAGAGCTTGAAAAATGACCTGACACCTCTTCAAAAGTCTTCGCCAGAGGACCTTGCACACATCGGCTCGAATTGATCGTCTTCGACTCGAAAACAAACCAGTTTCCAATTTTTGTCAGTGAAACTCCAGATTGACCGAAGGCTCTGCATGTTATATTTATTTGTTTGACTAACTGTAAACATAGTAAAGAAAGCAAAAGGAAGTTGCAAACAATTGTTCGGTTTTTCACTAGATGGCTTTTGTTAACTTGGCTTCTTTAACTCTCACAATCAGAGGAGATGGAACACGTACACTTCTGCATTTCTTAGGAACAATTGTCCAATGGGGATTTTGGCTCTAGGGGGGAGTTATTAGATAAGCTACTAACTGAATATTTTCTTCAATCGTGACTCTGATGCCCTTCTTCTTGCGCAGACCTCAACCTTCTTCGAAACGGCTGGTGTCTGAGCGAATTCTCTATGGAGACATATCCTTAAAGGATCGAGATTGCCTCTAGGGCAAGTCGGCATCAAGCTATGTTCTTGGTTATAGTGAAAAGTCAGCACGTGAGCTTCAATCAGGCTAGTAGATTACTCGATGGGTTGTTATGGTAAGCCATTCTTTGAATCCAGCAGGTTCTGTGGGTCAGCAGTCAATCTGCTGGAGCCAGCTCCTGTGGAAGGATTATGCCATGCCAGGTCAAATACCCACAGAACCTTCTCCTTCTTCTCCTCTGCACCCATAATATGGTCATTGTTATACGCGCGATACGAAGATCTTCTTCACAAGTGGTACCACTCACATAGGTTTCGGAGGTAGTTGCTTCGGTGGGTTCGGCCAACCTACGATTCCAGAAATGAAGTCACGAATTGCCGTGTATTTGTCATTGAAACCTCCATTTTCGGTCATCGGTGCAAAGTAGTCGTATGAAGTGATAAGCTGTAATTGCAGCCATTTACCAGACAACTCTCAATCTAGGCGTTCTTTGGCGTATTACTTACCCCTGCAGCGTATTCAGCCCCATTCCAGAAACCGAAGTTTGTACCACCATGGAACATGTAGTAATTGAATGATGCATTCATGTTGTACAGTTTTTCCGTCAGCTCCAAAACTGAAACAAATGTATGGGCAAGTAATCTATCCATCAGTATTGATTGGGTGAGTGAACGATCAGAGCTGCTCGATTCACTGATGAGGACAAAAACGAGGATAACAACCTTCGACCAACGTACCGACTGATGCGCTGAAGTCGCGTTCGATACCCTTTTCTCCCCAAGTACGATACCAGCCGGGATAAAATTCCGAGTTCACACGTGGACCACCTCCTGAAGTAACGATATTCATTCAATGCGTTTGAAAGTACTGGGAAAATGGAGTGATGAAGTAGTGTGATGGATAAGAGCGCGGCGCCTCAGAAGCGCGGGTTCAGGATCGAATTTAGCCGAGGGCAAGTGTATCTCGCATGACTCAACATGCTTAGCACAAAATTCGCAAAGCGAACTGCGGCGTTACTAAGCAGAATTTAGAACAAAACTGATTAAGTCATACATAATGCTTGGAGCTGATCACTACGAGAATACGCCATGCACCTAACTGATGCCTAAAATTGCAGAGGCCAAAGAGAGTTTGTAAGTTGTTAACAATGCACTTTATGCATGACTGCTTTTTTTTTACGGAAGTCCATTTGAAGGTTGTTTGAGGGTGCATTGTTCTCATCGTTGTAATTCAGGTCAGTCTGCTCTCACAAGTAAAGTCAGAATTTTTTGAAGCAGCATCCTAATGGTAGGCTTCTTACTCTTTCTGTTTGCGTCGTCTTGGATTTTGAAGTATTCATCAGCAAGAATCAACCCTCGTTCACCGAAGTCCACTGTCGCATAAACTCCGTCGATCACACCACATTCGATCGTCTCCGGTGGATCGGCTAAAAAGAATAGACATATATGTCGCTCACAGAAACAGCATGTGAAATACCAAACACATATACATATAGGAGGGCACTGGGCTCATCATCAGTAGTGTATCTACAGAAGGCGACGTTCACAGTATGCGCCAAGGAGACGCACGGCAGAGGAGCAGTCGCCAGTCACTCTCACGGTTTATGATCAGCTTCACATGCAATATAACTGGACTAGATGTGGTGCCACGCGGTTGACCTCTTGTGGTTCCAACTGACTTTAACCAAATATGAAAAGCGTAGAGAGCAGATGATCATTTGGATGCTTGTTGTTTATGCCATGGGCGGAGCAATACATAAGTCTCGAGGATTTTGAGTAGGTTCAGGAGATCAAAGAATGAAAATCACTCAAGTGTAAAAAAAAAGAAATAAAAAGCAAACTCTAAAGGTGGTTCTCTTCTCATATCTCCATATTCCTTTCCCAGCTGTAGTTTTGTTTTTATTGTTTTTATATAGCTTGCCTATGGGACTCCGAACAGCTACATAATTTGGGTGAGTTTTGATGAATGCTTGTGGTTCTTCGTTTGTAGTGGATTACTATGCTGTTTCCTACGTCTTATAGATGATCAGTGTCTGAAGTAAAGTCTGTGGCTTCTATAACAGCAGCTTTGAGATGCATACCGGACTCTACCCAAATCGGAGTTGCATTTCGAGGCTACACAATGACTTGGAGTGGCCAGCTGGTGTTCAAGTCAGTAAGGCAATCGATGCCAAATTCTAATAAAGATCTTGAGGTCATCTCTCGCTGATCGATTCGAAGTAAGCTCCAACAAGCTTTTGGAAAAAACACTCACTTGTGAAGAGTACGGTATCGTTTCCGAGTTTTTCAATAGCTTTGTCTCGCAGTGCACGGAGGTACACATGATCACATCCAAAACTGCCGTATTCGTTTTCGATCTGAAACAAATCAAGTTGGACAGAAGTACTGAACGAACTCAGTTATACGGACGCGTTCACCTGGATCATGATTACGGGGCCGTTATTTTGCCAAAGATATGGCCTTATCATTGGCAGCAGCACGTCCCACCATGCAAGAGACTCACGAAGAAAACTGAACGGAAGTTGCTGCATAGACAAGTAACGGTGATGCTCATGACATACTTGGGATCCGAACTTCGTTGTGTGATGTTAGGATATTTGAGTAGCCAGTACGGTAGTCCACCATTCTCCCATTCGCCACAGATATATGGCCCTGGTCGGACTATCACCGCCAACTCGTTCTGAGCGGCCAGTTCGAAAAATCGTGAAAAATTTCGCATTCCCGAGAAGTCGTATCTGAATTTGAGCCATGACTTGCAATGAGCCAGCTAGTAACAAAATTGAAAAGTTAGTTTGGTATTCTAGGATTCATTTCCAAATAAAAGGATACAGGGCTAGGGAGTTCTCGAAACAAGGTGACTGCCGCAAAAAAGTTGATTCGAGCTCAAGACAGAGAACAGCTTGTATTGTTTTCCTCTTAAAAACAAACAATGGAAAATGCTGATAGTCGGACTATTTGAAAGCGCAGAATCACACAAAAAGTGGCAAGGCGACGATCGCTCATTGTTGACGAAGGAAGCCGAATTTTCGTGGTAGTTGTAGGAAGAGTATGCAGTCAATAGGATAAAAGCAAAAAATCTGGAGGAGCTTCCTGGTAGTCGGAAAAGTTCCATCCAAGCTTTCTTTTCATAATTTTGAATTATCGGTGTCCCCATTTCAGGACTATTTAAAAACGGTGGCTGTTTTTAGCCTCCAACACCTTATTGTTAGTATCTAGCGCCAGAGACGCCAATGCTGCATTTTGTAGATTACCTAACTAGCGTAAGCATAATTATTATTCCAGGTTATCGAATTTTGTAGGAGAAAGAGCTCTTTCCGGCGGGTCATCGGTAGTCAAGCTACTAGAAAACAAAAAAAAAAACAAGCCAAAAACTAATTTTGCGAGCTGTAATTAAGACTCATGGATTGAATTTTGGGTATTGTAGAGCCAGAAGACCTCCGTCTAACAATGCAGTCAAATCTTTAGTTATAAAATATATTATGGTTGAGGTGACATGCTACCCACCGAAGCGGATCAATAGAAAATGTCATTCAGAATTATTTTTTTGCTCAAATAATGAATTTAACAAATTAAGTTTCAATGCTGAAACATTTAAAAACCCATAGAAGAGCTGTTGCATATACAAAATTTCATGAACAAGGATAGATAAACATAAAAAATGGTCTAAATTCCACTCACCTATCTTTATAGGTTTCATGGAAATTCCACGGAATGTACGTCTCGATGGCGTTCAGCCCAGCTGCTCGAACGGTCTGCAAACGAGCTTCCCATTGGTCAGGGTGGGTACGAAAGTAGTGGATTGATCCGGAAATATATCTGGAAGATATCATATCGGAAGTCGACCCTACAGACTTCTCTCTTCAGTCTACTGGCAATGAGGCGTTACATGTTTTTGACAACTCTCGTTGTTCCCTCGAAATTTTTAAAATTTTTAGACTATAACAGAAAGTACCCATGAACTGAACAAGAAAAGGTTTATATCACTACTACCACACATATCCTGAACCGATCCCTATCTTCTACCGCTCTATGTTCAACTAGAGTGTGGGGTGCACCTCTGTAGGCAGGAGTTGATGATGGATGGGAAAGGAATCAGGTAGGACAGCGCTACAGACCGCCTCGCTATAAGTCCAGTAGAAGGAGCAGGTTCCGAGATAAATATATTCTCAAGACTATCAAAGGCTCATTGGAGCTTTTTGGTCTAGGCTTGGGCTTTTAACAGTTAAAAGACCCAAACGGGTAAAGATAATCAACTGACCGGTAAGGCTTCCCATCTCTCAAAAACTGGTTATTATCGTGGTCAATAGAGAAGCTTCGTTGAGTAGACACATAGGTGAGGCCGAAGGCCAACAGTAGCCACAGTGACTGGAAACGGCTAGCCATGACAAAGTGGCTTATCACCGTCGAAACATGCGCTCTTTATTGCACCCGCCTTTTGTTGGGAGAGAACATGTTTCAGCAGCTGAGCTCTCTATGAAAACATCCGTGGCACCTATTCCAGATGTGCACACATTCATACGTTCTTCCATGCTCTGAAAAAAGGACACTCATCAAAATTATTTTGAAAAGATTCGAAAATCTCATTTTCTTTTCTTCGCTTTCCCGTCCTTCTTTTATGGCCTAGAGAGGCACTTCTCCGCGGATATCCATGGATGTGTCCGACGACGTAGGATATTGATTTCTCTCCACGTCTGTACAAATATCAGATCCTACAATCCACTAGACGGGGTTCAACACTCAAACGTACGTCTCACTCCCAAATTAGGCAGATCTCGAGCCTGATCTAACCCTAAATAGAAAGCTTCTCCCTAATGCTTCTTCTCCAAGGAAGACTGCGAAAACGTGAGTACGCGTTACTCCATAGTCAGAGGCAGAGAGCCTGTCAAGTGAACAGAAGATCCATAAGAGAGCTCCGCTTGAAGTGAATGAAGACATTATAGAGGTATGTCTTCATCCATTCCAACCGTTCTTCTAAGCTGTCAACGAGAAAAAGCTCTGCAATGCCTTTTCAAATGCTTGTTCAAAGTGATGCTTTGAAGATCATCCGCTGCACGACTGAACGGGGCCTCTATAGCTCAGTGGCAGAGCGTCTGTCTCGTAAACAGAAGGTCTGCGGTTCAATCCCGCATGGAGGCATCCTTTTGCAAAATGGAGGAGGACACGGCTCTGGGTGTGCTTTCCGCATCGTTTATTTACTAACCGGAAGAGCTTTTTTCCCGACAACTGCTCCATTTTGCTCCCTTGCATTTGACTATAAAGTATTCGGGAGTTTCTGCCTAATGAAAAATGTCTTGTCGCCTTCCCATCAGACAAATGGAAGTTTTTGCAACTACTTCTCTATAAGAAGAGACGTGTTCGGCTATTTCCCAACTTGTACATATGTACATATAACGTGTCCGGGCGATATCTCCTGCTGGTAGCAATATACTCCATGAATGACAATATGGGCCAACACCGACCGTTTTGTATAATTTTCTTATCTAATGTTGACATAAAGTTGACATCCTCTTCAAGCTTTAAGTGAGCTTACGATCATCCGGTATAATACTGAATATAAGATGAATCGGTAAGATTACAAAAGAGAAGAAGTTCAGGGCTTACGCGGGGTTGATTTTTATCTTTATACCGAGCAGTGTCGTAGGTCGGTTGCGAGGTATTGCCTTTTATTTTATTTATTTTATTTTATTTATTTATTTATTGAACTTTTCGTAGTCAAATTTGCCCTAGAATGTTATTTAATTACTTTTTCTTCAATCACCCAACGCTTATCCCTCCGCAGCTGCAGGGTTCTCAGTTCTTATCGGTTCTGTAGCCAGTTCTGTCAATTTGCGGCATCTTGTGCCGTTATCTTGTCTTCAGAGAGATCCTTCTTGACATCTTCCCCCTTGGTCCCATAGATATAGACCTACGGAACTTCAGGCTTATGACTCAGCCATTTTAACTGACGGTGGTGCTCAAGCTTACAAAACTGGTCAGGAAAGAGGAGTAACTAGAAAGCATGGGAATCTCCAGTTCACACCGAAAGCGCTAATCTTAGAAAATTCAGACGGATTCAGATCAGGTCTACCAGCGTTTAACACCATCCCTCCCTCTTTATTTTCTGACTCCATCGAAAGACTCTGGAGACGGAATAGGGCACATTTTCAAACATAGCGGGACAGGAGCGGCAGTTGTATCGGACAGGGTCAGCAAGCTCAAGCAGTTTAGGCTTTCACTGACACAATACAGCTATTTTTAGGCGAATTGATCTTGATAGTTGTCCGTAAATTGTGTTACCCATAAATAACCAACAGATGATGAGTAAGGAACAAAAGCACCTCTTTCAGGTTGTCAGAAAAATACCTCATTCGGAAGAGAGATAAATCTCAATCAATGCTCTTGATTTGTTTATTTTTTTTACGAAAAGCATAACATCGTTATCAATTACATAATACTACTTATCTAATGGTTTTCAGATGTCGCTTCTATACCAATCCTGGGATTTCAAAGCGAAGAATTTGCGAAGACAGTTTCCAAGTGGGTTTTTATCGCTTAACTTCTTACTGTTAAGATAACTTGGTTATGAAAGGAATAGTCAGCCTTTCGATACGCGATGTGGTGAATCGGTGTTTGGGTCAGAACATGCTTTCCTATGCTCAGAAGTCTTCGATAACTCGCAATATGAGGGCCAGCACTGTGAAAAAGTAAATTAAACGTTGTCGCGGTACTCTACATAAGCCTGGCAGTAGGGCATTTCCATGTTGTTGCTAGAGTATGTTGATAGCAATGCATAGACATTCGCATAGACAGTCCATACTCGTCGCCAGTGACCATGTTATTAAGCATTAGGAGGTATGTAGGAATGTCAAGAGAACTTGGTGGCAACTCAGTTTCTGAGACAGTCATGCCCTATAATCCTAAGGCTTTGACCTCCTATGCAAATGGCTTACTATCGTAAAATGATCGCAATGGAATTTCTCTGCCAAATCACGTCGATTTCAAGATGTCCACAGAAGCAAAGTGGAAGAACACGTCAGCAAGTTCTGAATGGTTCCAGATCATGAACCGTTTTTCTCTTTACGTCAAATGGATTTCGGAGATAAATAAATAAATAAACGTTCATCTTATATACAGTAGCGCTCAAAAGTCTCCGGTGAAATGCTCTGACGATTTTTTTCTTTTCATAATTTTTTTCTTGGTAGACCAAACCACGCAAAATTTGGATATGTTCAACTAGAGCATATTTCACCCTACCCAACGCTATTTGATTGCAAAACTGCAATATCCACAGATAGAGCAAGGTGTTTGTTGCGGTAGCAGATTTTGCTAAAAGTAAAGTTGTTGACGTCTGCACTTATTCACACCTTATGTGCGTTTTTCTCATCTATTGTGTTCGGCATTACCGCTCGTACACTTTAGACATGACAGAGAGAAAAGAGGTCTTAGAATGGCCATCATCTGCATTTTCAGTCAATTTTGAGTCCATGCTCTTTGGAATATCTGGAACATGATCAGATTGCAGGTTAATAGTGGTAAATATTGACAATACATCCACGCTCCGAATATAGAAATTTCGCTTGACTAGATCCAGTAGGAAAGAAGTTACGACTGAAAAGTACGGCTGAAGAACCATTTAACCGAAGACTTTTGAGCGCTACTGCATATACATATAATCATGTCGAGGATCTGTGTTGACTTCAAGAAAAGGTGCTCTTCACCAATCTTGCAGTAGCGACCAAGACGTAGTTTTTCGCTGAAGTCATCAAGCCTTTGTTTTTCAACCAGCTAAATGAAAATATGCTGTGACACAGTATACAATTGACAGACCCATCCAACCACAGCATGGGACCGCTCATACTTAATGTAACATCAGTAGCGCTAAATGCTTCTCGAATTCGTGAAACAGTCCAACTTTCTTGGGTCGAGAACAAATTCTGAAGCCATAATACAGCATAGTGCTGAGGCAAAGCTATTTGGTAGGGTCCATGCTCATCCTCTATGAATGGCTCGAACACAAAGGGAGACCCAGCATTGTTCGGTGCATCCTGGAGTAGTAAGCTCATGAATTTTGAGAATTAATATCTTGGTAAGTTGATGAATAATTTTTATACGTGTTAACACTTTGAAAATATTCCTTTTAAGAAAATCATAAGCTCCTTAGAGTTCAGCTCGTTAGGGTTTTATTTCGCTTTCAATCCTCATCGTAAACACCATGAACAGTGCCGCTGTTGTAAGAGCACTCGCCTGGGAAGATAAAAGCGCTGAGCAGTACATTAGCTGACCATCAGAACACATTGTATCGGCCACATACGCACTTAAGTCGCTACCACGTTAAAGATTGGAAGTCGAATGCGGGCGCATCCTAAAATAAAATAAAACCACAGAAAACTTAATCTTCATATCGTACATAATAGCTAAAGGAGACCGTGATCAAAGTCACAGCTCAGAGCTCAGAGAATGTACTGGATAGGGTATGACTGGCTTGTGATTCCCGTTTGAAGGTGCAGGTTCCTGACCACCTGAGGAGAGTCGCAGATTGTTATCAGGGCTTTCTTTTAGCGCCATATCCGATAGCCATAAACATAGTGTGGAACAACTCCACATGATTTGGCCGCCTTTTCTCACGAAACTTGATTTCGAATAGATATTATTACATTATCATTTATTACATTATCATTGCAGATTCTCCGTTCATTTTGTGTGATTCCAGTATTTGCTGCGTACATTAAAATACATATGTATATCAGAATGCCTCATTCGTCTAAAATTTCAGTTGCTATTTGAATTCAACTCGTTTAGCTAGGCGTATGGAATCCAGCAGCTTCCTTTATCTATTCTATTTCACCCTGATTTTTCTCATAATCATGCGATTGAGAGAAACCGTCGGTTACGAGCGTTTGCGAGATGAAAGTGAGCTACTTTCATTGATACAAAAGTAAGCCTTTTCTTTCAATGTCTTTTTGTATGTGTGTACACTTTGTTTTGCTTTGTATTGTTATAGTTTTGTTTTTTGGCTTTTCCCCACTTGGAATTTATTTGTGCTGCTGAGAAAATCGAAGAAATCAATGTATAATTTGATCGGTAGCGAAAAGTAGCACGTAACTTTGTTAGCTTTCATATGGCGCTGAAACCTGGACTAATCAAGTAAGCAGGAATACGTGACTGCTTGAACTTTCTCTGCGTCCCAAAATAGCCGGGGTGAAGGACCCGGGATGCGGGGGTAGTGAGGGTTCCATCGGTCAGACAGGCACAGCAGTTAAAGGCAGGATTACATGGGAGTGCGACAGACGAGGGCAGAAAAAGCGAGAAAGCAAACGATTCCCGCAGCACCCCTTGTCCGCTTATCGGAAGAGCATTGTTCCTGGCTCTTGTTCAGCTTCATGCCAGATACGGGGAGTGGCGCCTCTATAGCTCAGTGGCAGAGCGTCTGTCTCGTAAACAGAAGGTCTGCGGTTCAATCCCGCATGGAGGCAACGTTTTGCAAAATTGATGAAGACATCGATTAGGGTCATCTTAAGCAATTTTGTAGCTCTTCTTCACTGTAAATCGGAACAAGCGTTTAGCATCTCAAAAGACCCAAATGCTACATACCTCATTGGGGCCGGGCTTGGGGCTTCTTCGATTCCACGGTAAATTGAAGGGTTACGGTCAGACCAAACCCAAGCCTACGCGATCCCAATAAACATTTCTGGTACCAGCAACTTTGCCCACATCCTTATTTTAATTCATTCGATTAATAGGTTTAGGGGCTGAGATGTGCAAGTTTGGTCGGTCTATTTGCATCTTCAGACAATTGTTTGCTATTATGAAAGTCAGAGACTTTTCGTTCAGATACGACACTCAAGATGCTGTGGGATCATTTCGTTCATTGAGGATCCATCAGAAACTATGTGAGAACGAAAAGAACTGCGAGATCATTCCGCCTTTCAAAACATATTATCCTGCATATTCCGTGAGGTGTTATTAGATTGCTTTTTCCTCTTTCGGATTTCTAAGGACCGGCGAATGATAAATGTCCGAGAAGCCAATGTCATCGATGCAACTCCGGTAAAATTCCGATCAACAATGCCATTTATATAGCTGGGCTCAGACAACTAGCTGTGTTTTCAACTGGGGAAGCGAAAACTTCCATACCAACAGTTTCGCAAAGATGAGAGTGATTCCAACCGGTATGCCATAATACCGCCAAAAACGGATCCCTACTTCATTGCTTTCTTTCATTGAGGGTATAGGTCAGGATGCCCCATCGCACCACGTTGATTCTAGGTCGCCGTCTAGACAACGTCAATTTCGGCTTGTTATTTCGTCACCCTTTCGAGAGCACGTCTACTTCGACTAGTTATTTTTTCACCTTTTCGTGTTCTTCACTCTGTAAATAAAGGGACCAAGATAGAAGGGGAAGCGATGACTATTACCAGGGTTTTTGTTCATTTATGATTAGACTTTCACCTGTTGCTCGATCCATGACCAAAGTGAGAAATACTAGAGAAGTTTGGGTAACGGAACTTCTCCCCTATCGCGGCATTCTCCCTTGCAGCATGCGGCAAATTTCACTGCAATTACCGTACTCCCAACAATCGATAGGACGCAGAATTTTTCCTTGACTGGCTTGTTTTTTCATTGAATTTTATCGTTTTTTCTTCTGTTTCTTTTTAGTTTTCATGTTTATTAGACTTGATTAATTAAAATGACTCCTCCTATATAAACGACAATCAGGATCGCGTTGGAATTGAAGAGAGCGGCCGGCCAATTCAAATGTTTAAAGGACTCCCTATCTCACAAATTGCGCGCTCCAATTTTCCATCGCAATCCTGCGATAGGCAGCGGGTGCGGCGTGTGCGAAGCCGTGTTAGGGGAGAAGTTCCCGGACCCGAGAAGTTTTGACTTTTTCTCAGCCAAAATGGGTCGAAATAGAAATTTTTAGATACCTTGCAATTTTTATTACTATTTTCTATTGCAGATAGCCGGCCCTGGTCACCGCGTTTCCTCATGCATGATTCCGAAAAACATGTCCACCGTGCTTTCCGCTATATTTTGCGCTTTGTTCACGCATTCGTTGAGAAACTCCAGCAGGCCAGTAACGAAAATGGGTAGGTAAGTAACGATTATATTTAGAATCATTTAATCAAATAATTGAAAACATTTGAGGCTATCACTGAGCTCAAGTAATTTATACAGGGTGCGGCAAAAGTTCGAGCAACGGTAAATATGATTGTAAAAATGGTCAAATCGATCGATACGCGATACAACTCCAACAGCATTCATCAACAGCTATATAGATCACAACAACAAACTGGATTTCGAAATAGCCTCCTTTTGCGCGAATACACGCTGAAAGTCTTCTAGGAGATGCGTCGACGGCGGCACGGAGGTAGTCTTCGTCTGAATCCTCCCATGCTTCAACAAGGATTGCACATAGAGCATCCGAAATTCTATGCCTAGTTGAGCAGGCTTTCCTCTTGAGAACTGACCACACAGAATAGTCCAATGGAATCGGCCTGGTTTGTTTGTGGGCCAATCGTCCGAAGAGATGAAGTCTGGGAAGTGCGTTGCGCACCACTCCTGCACCACCTTGGACCTGTGTGCTGGAGCTGAGTTCTGTTGATAAGGGCATGTCCGGTTGCCGAAATGGGATTTTGCTCAGGAGAGTTCCTCCTTCTCCAGAACACCTTTTAAGTAGGTCTTGCTATCTACCTTGACCCCTTTCTCCAAGAAAATCAGGGGCGTCTTGCCGTAAGATGTGATTGCCCCAAAAGCCATCAACGGCATGTGGTGTACAGATCGCTGAGCGATCCCTCCATGTTGGCTGGCTTCTGCAGGGCTTACCGCCATCATCTCACCGTTTTGTGTGTTCAGGTATTGATCTGTTAAAAAGAGACAATCGTTAGTGAAAAGGATGTTGGTGGGCTGTGCCTGCGAAAATCGCTCCAAAAGCTCCTTACATCTTTTGAGCCTAGTTTTCTTCATACGCATGTGAGCTTTGCTATTCTTATAACAGCGCAGTCGAAGGTGGCTGGTGACAATGTTTTCAACAGATCGAGCAGAAATACCTACCTCAAGAGCTAACTTTCTCTAGGACCTACGAGGGTGGCGGCGGATTTTCTCTCAAGTGATTTTCACGATCTCTTTTGTCGTTCTCTCTTCAGTCTTCCACTTTTGGGCTTGTCCTCCATAGTTCCTGCCGCCTTGTACCTGTTGACGTTGTTGTACATGGTTCCAAAGGGAATCTAGAGCTGTTTGGAGATGGTCTTTGCCGTGCATCCAGCCAGATGGAGGTGCGGGATGGAGGGTCGTTGGTCTTTGCTTGTCACTATTTTGTAAAATGGCATATTCAAGAACGGCCAATTTATGGAATGTATAGAGGAGGACTTGAAGTAAGTAATGGCACAGATCCTGTCGAAATCGAAGGCCTCATTTTTTACCGAGAACCTGAAGCGGGCCTTTGCCAGAACTTTTGCGCACCCTGTAGATATTAGCAATTCCAATAAATAACGGGAGTTGTTCAGGGAAATATGCAATCAACGGAATGAGTTGCATAATTACAAGCAAATCAAAAACTTGGCTCACGGACAGCCTTGGGTGAACTTCGTGATGGTTCGAGAACCAGCAGAACGTTTTCTCAGTGGATTCATGTATATGTGCAGTCCGTGAGTGAATTTATAGCTAGCTGTAGGGCCTCGTGACCGGTGCGGTTTCAGAGCATTAAAAACTAATTTCCATAAAATTTTTCGCATTCCAGAGGTAATGGTGAAAATAGCGTTTGCGAAGGTTGTGCTGGAGATATCAAATGTGCTCTAATGCGAACACTTGAAAGTTCTCGACGTTTTGCTGCTGGAGATCTATCAGCTTCTTCCTACCTTCTGTGGCATCTCGGACCTCAAAATTGGTTTGTCTGAAAAGTTTTCTACTCAAGGTGAACTTTACCCTTTCCAAACGGATGCCCAGAGCCCGGCCTATTGTCCCGATATTTGTACTGTCTTACAGGGACAAATATCGGGAGAATAGGTTAGGCCCTAGGCTCCCATTTGAAGAAGGAAGAGTTTAGAGCAACAAAAAAAGAACGTTCACAAACAGTTACGGATTTTCGGTCTAAACATGAACACAGGGTTTCGAGAATTTGATCTTACCTCGCGAAAACCTCCATGTTTGTGAAGAACTGACATCTTTCCTTCACAGCATAGCCATAAATATTAGACCTTAACCCCGCCCACGAAAGAGATTCGGCCTAGCTGTAGTTTTGACAGAACAAATGGCGGAAGTGGTGTATAATAGCAAAGGGGCATCAACACACGCACATGGTCCAGAGACTCAAGTCGAGGCTTCTCTAAATCTTCTTGAATTAACACTCTACCATCTATCTGAATCACGTTACATAGGTCGTATATAAAATGCTCGCGTCTGTCTGCCCTTTTGTCTATCTGAACTTCGTAACAGACTGACGAATGGGTAGTCAGACGAGAGCATTTTATTTACGGCCTATATAATGTGCACCATGTCCTAGTTGGTTACCATAATTAGTATTGTATGGCACGCCTTTTGAAGCTTCCGACCCCTACCAGCAATAAATTTGCGGCGCGATAAGAAGGATATGTGCAATGAATAGAAAGAAAGAGCAAATTGAAATTTTTTCAGGCATTGTGACTTCCAGCGCAATCTTGAACACTTCAAACTCATCCATTATTCGCCTGAGAACAAAGAAAAGTTAAATAGTGATCTAAGCAAAGTTCTTGAAGGTATTCAGCTTTCTTATGCATCTTCAATAATTAGGAGGAGGTGGGGCAGCACCAAGCGGTGCGCTACCACACGTAATGTCCCGGATTCAAGTTCCAGTCTGGGCCATGCAACCTATGCTTTCGATTGATTCGTACTGGTTTCATCTGAAAAATTTTAAATGCTGATTTTTGCCACGGTGGTTGGGTCTGGAAATGACACAGGCCGATCGAACGCTAAAACACCCCTCAGCTCCGGAAGTTGTGTCTCAGTCACACCTCCACTTTGATAGAGGGAAGGACGATTTCTGAACATTACATACAGGAGGGATAGGCCCATCTGGTGCTGATATCGGCTAAAATACTTGACCTTGACTTGTTCGAAACCTAGAAACTTCGAAGAAAAGGAACATTTCAGAAGGGAAGGTCGATCGATCCGATGTCGAATTAATTGTTTCTCAAGTCAGCAGTGGGACATCGATACATGCCACTAGACAGAAGGCTGAAACCAAAATGTTCGAGAAACACATGGAGGACATCGAAGTGAAGCGACTTCTTGTTAAGGTGAGTATGGAAAAGTGAATGAGCTCACTCCTGGTACATGAGCCGTTTAGATTTTCTACTGGGACTACGTGCTTTTCAATTTCACGCTGCCAGATGTCGACTTCTGAGCAAACCGACCTCATCCACATACTTTCTGTACTGGTTTTAATAATGAATCTCAGTCCTATAGTTCACTTTTGTTCTCACCATTTACCTTATTCATTTAAATGTATGTTGCACAAAGGCGAGTTGTTCATCGATAAGGAAGAACCTCCAGGCATTCGATTGTAAGTGATGAGGATCAGTTCTATTCGTAAAATACTTCAAATGAAATTTTTTAGGTCTTTTTATGAGTCCGTTTAGGTCCCCTTAAGTTCAGACACGACCGTGAATGGAATGACGCTGTAAACCTTACAGAGTCTACGAGATTCTGAAGAGGGGACTTGCCGTTCTAACAACTCAATTTCAAGAAATGGTCACTCTTCTTCAGGTGATTACATTAAAAGGGCCCCTACTGAATTCTATACGTTTTAAAACGAAGTTGTTTATTCCAATATTATGAAAATGCGAAGGAAACACTTTGGGAATCTCGAGGTGATTTTCGGGAGAAGGAAGCATGCTTTTCTAACGACGAAGCGAGTTGTGTAGCAGAAGAAATCGGCTTACATGCGCTGGCAAAGGACAGGAGCTCCAGGAGACCTAGCTGCTTCGGCTTTCCAGACAGGTAAAGGAGAGCATTGAGAAAAGCGTAGGTAGCTCCATTTCTGCTCAGAGACCCAGTTTACCATGATAAGTGTTTTCCCCAGTTTCTTGATTCTTTTGCAACACTGCATTGATTGGGAACATGAAAATGAGGGAACGTTAGAAAGCGATCTTACGAAGTTATAACGGAAAATCTTCGACCACTAATGACATTCTACTAACTTGTTTTCTAGTAAAAAGCCACCATTGTGTCGTAATCATTCCTACTTCCTTTGTGAGCAGTTTCACATATACAGAAGTTGCAGCTGGCCTACCGCATCAACTTGACAAAAAGGAAATGTGCGGAAAAGGAGAAATCGGATAATTGCAAGGCAGACAACTCCTTACATGATTCATTTGAGATACACTTCACAAGGAAAAATTGTGTTCATTCGACATGCACAAGTACGAAACAGTACAATAGTTACAGATTTCATCGCGTAACATTTAAGCTTTTTATGGTATAAAGGAAAAGAACTGCAAGTTGATAACAGTGCAGCATTAATGAAGAAGAACTGTTGTGACTGCGCTTCTGTTGTTGTTCGTTGAATACCTGGAAATCACTATTCGTCTCTCTGATAACGAATCGTATATGAACAAACGTGATCGATAAAGGGTAATGTACCCATCAAGTACCGAAGTTTTTTTTTTCATTCACGATGAGCTATGTTTACTGATTACTAGGTATATAAGATGTTTTTCTTCATGATCATGCTCTGAAATTCCCACATACCATGCTTGAAGGCACAGTTTGCGAAAATTATTAGAAGAATAGTGGAAGCAATAGTCAACTGATCTTGGGATAGGTAATTTAATCTGCACGTCCTCGTATGTTTGGCTACTCTTACAGAACAACTTTAAAACAATAGCTTTCACAAGATGTAGCAGTACATATACTGAGAGAATAGTCCAAAATATAGTGAATCACGCTGATCGTATTGTCAACAATGCTGCTCCAATACGAATAATTGTGCATGAACATGGTTAACAGATCCTGACCAACGATGAAAGTGGCATGCAACCTACATAACCGCTCGCTAAGAACCGCTCGCTAAAGCCCTTCACTGCCCACCCGACGTATTTCCATTCGGTTTCTCATTCGCTTGTGTGGAGGCTAGGAACATCCTATGGGATTTCTTGGCAACCATTTTTATCGTGATCTGTTCCTTCGAAGAGAAGTTCTGGCACCATCACCGCACTCATAGACTCTTCGATAGCAATTCCTTTTTCATGAAACTTCAAGATTTTACTCTACTATCCGAACACTAGATTCTACTATTCGAACAAAACTCTGACCTCCACGAGAAGAACGTGAAATTGGAGTTACAAAACTGGGTGACTGGGCTTTGGGAAGCATCTTCCGAATAGCGTGGCGAAGATCCGCGGAGAGCAACGTTAGAGAAAGCGGAGGTACAATGACCATAAAATCATTTATCCAGAATACCTGAAAACTTCTCAGAATTATCAGGGAAAGTGGAACTATTCTAATGCACATAATAGCTTCACAGATTGAACCGAATAGAGTTAGTGGGTGGACTATTGGCCCACTGTTATAAATATTCTTAACACTCGCCGTAACAACTTCATTATTCTCCGCCAGGTGGGTTCTTCACCTAACGGCGATTCCATCCCTGACTATCACGTTTGTGTGAGAAAATGGCTTACAAGCGAATGTTTCCCCAACGAAACAACAGTAGAGAATGCCGGTCCAGTGTTTCTGCTTTTCATCTCTTCAAACCTGCTCCTTGTTTTTAACCCTTTTTAATAGAAATTTATTGAGATGAGAATTGATGAATTTATTGAGGTGTTAATGTTAACAAGAATAAGCACTTCCTAGCCTAGCAGAGCATCTGCTTTTTGTGCATGTAAATTCTAGCAGCATTTCTACCACAGAGGAAATACGTTGTTCAAGTTCAGTCAGGCTGATTTTACTGATTCATATAACATTTGTACTGCAAAGTAAGCATAAAATTGATAAAAGATAAGGTGGAAAACTTACGCGATCATTCACCCATGTGAATAGCTCATAATTTTCAGTGGCGGCAGAGACTGCAAATAACACATCTACTACGGTGATGGCCATCATTAGGGTAAAAGCGGTTATTACATACATCAACAGCCCTGAATTGAATATTTTCAAAACTTGAAGCCTTTCGTGCTCTATTCTCCGAGCATAGATCTCCCTTGAAAGCTCAATCCAACCAGTTTGCCGGTGGATTTGCGTTGAGGTGGATCACTGCTGTGTGAACTCAAAAAAGCTTTCAACAATTTTAGCTATTTTTCTGGTGAATTAGAGCTAGGACAGGATACGACTCGGTCACCTGTTAACAATTTGATATAAGTAAGAACTAATTACTCTACCTTCTCAGCATGGCTGCCGGTATCTGTCTCTGTTCTTCAGGAAATTGCGCCGTCTTACAAACAGTTTCACATTCATACCAAGACTTGTAACTAAGCAAACAATACCAATGATCAAAGTAATACTTCCGGTGATCTGTAAAAGAATCAATATTTACTATTTATGGTGCACCTATTAATCTGCTATTCATATCACTTTCGTATTATTATGTTTTATTCGTTTATATTAGAACTATGTGGGCGGAGGTGTGTAGTGGCAAGTGGCGCACTATCTCACACGCACGGTCAGGGGTTCGAATCCCGGATCGATGCCCGCCTAGGCCAACCAAGCCTTCCATCCCTCCGGGGTCGGTGAATTGGTACCAGACTCGTCTGGGAGGATAAAAGCACTGACTTGAACATCGGCTGGCCACCGCAAGTCATTGTATAGGCCACATACGCACTCATTACGCCACTACGATTCTGAATGGAAGTCGAGTGCGGGGGCGCATCCCTCAGAAGGGATTGATTAACGCCAAAAACTTTATCCTTTATCCTTTATTAGAACTATATCGAACAGGAAGATGAGAATGGGCAACGACCATCTGCGCGATTTTATGCGGGATTTACCCAGGGAGTGTGCTTTTTTAGGAGTGAAAAAGCACAGATGTGAATGAAATTAATACCTCGTGCAAAAATCGGAAAACTTGCCCAATCCAGTATCCTTCGCTACTACGGCTTATCTTAAAAATTCCCAACTCCTTGCTGACTGTTACGTACGGCATCCCCCCTCTCCCAAACAACATTTTCACCAAAAGCAGGAGTAAGGATTACTTTCTTTTTTACCAAAAACAGGAGTAAGGATTACTTTCTAACTTGAACTGAAGGTATTTCCCGCTTGATCTGAATAAAGCACAAGTCGACATTTTGAATGATGGCTAAAAGGTTTTTCTATGTCCTGCAGAGCTTTTGCCATTTTCATTGCAAAAAAAAAACAGCATATCGTATCCCTCCTTGGGTTATTTCTATTATTCTAACTGGTGAAACTTTTTGTATGGGTCACGAATGAGAAAACTACCTCAACAGAATTGTGATGATGGAATATTTCAATGCGACTTACATAGCTTCACTATTTACTACGTTTCAACGAAAATTGTCAATTTTCAAAAACCAGACCCATTGAGCCCTTTTTCTACCTAGTGCTCTCCCAAAATGACCGTCATGCAAAAGAGAGCATGATTATTTATTCTGAAATTGAGATTATTTACTTTTTACATGCTCAATATAACTCTAAAACACCAGGAGGATAAGCCGCTACACTCGAAAATGCTTTGAACTCACCATGGCTACTTGTGGATCTAACCCTCGAAACTTATGCGTTCCGTCTTCGCTTTGAGTGTACAAGACTTGCGATTTTGCAATGAAAGTAACTGCGGCAATTGATACACCGTACTGTACGGCTATGATGATAAATACATTCCTTTGCATCCATATCTAAACGAAATGTCTCTCCGCTTACTTTTCTATCCGATGCTGCTTGTTTCAGGAAAGCTGTATAAAGGACTCTCTGTCGTCTGATTTCATGATTGGTCAATAGATAGACCCACATATACATATAGGCCCTTGCAGTCGTATGTAGAGGGTGGGCCAACATTATGATTATTATTCAATTTGGAATGACCGTCAGCGCACCCTGACGGTCATTCCAAATTTTTTTGAGTTCATAACACTTCATTCAGTTTCTTCCACTTCACCAAAAAGATCACATTATTCCTTCCTAGTGGTACTGAACATTTGGTAGGATTTGAGAGTATTGAAGCGTCACTACCTCGTCAATCAATCGTAGCTTTGCATTTGCAAGCACATTTGGCGCGGGACATCTACAGACAACTCGATGCAACAAGGAAGCTTGAATATTCAACCATGATACGCTTCCAACTGCAGATCGAAGGGGTGGACATAGGAGGCTTGGGGTTACATTTAAAGAAAGGTAAAGAGGCAGTGATTTAGCAGGGAGGTTCCCTCTGTACATACAATTGAGAAAGGAACGTATATCTCATATAGTTTTCTGCGCAAAATCGTGAACCATCGCCTGCACAATTTGGAAAATGATTTCCCAAGTTAGCAGGCTCAAGAGAAGAAAAGTCGGCTCACAGAAGCTGCTACGCCGTTTCCGAAGAAATGGTCGTCGGGAATTTGTTCACCGAAAAAGAGTTATCCACGGTGGAAAAGGTACTTATGAAGCTGGACGACAAGATTTATATGAAGCTGAAAGAAATGAAATTGATACGGCGCTGGGCTCACTGATTTTCTGTGGCCTCTGCGAGCATCACCGCAGTGACAAGAACACCGATTACTTCTGTAAATAAGGTCAAATTCAATATAAGACTTGTTTGATTTCGCTATGAGCACTTAGAACTATAGCGATTCCAACTGGACGCATTGTCAAGATGGAACTCCTGATCGCAAATCAGGCATTGTCCAAGGATTTCGTAAAAAAAGGCTTCCGGCTTATAACATCCGATCGCTTTATAACTCTCTATTCGTTTTCGAGGTTGTGTTAAATGTGTAATCATAATTTTGGCCCTCCCTGTAAGTGCCTCGACGGCTCTACTGATACCTTTTAGAGCTTCTATACTGGTTTTCTTGGAATTATATTGATCCATAACTGATCTAAGGCTCCTTTTTACTAAATGCTTACCTCGTTATACTTGTGCATCAAACATATGGAAGAGTACCGATTGAAAGTGATAAACGCATTTCCAAGCATATGAGCAGTTAACGTTGCTCTTGCAGCTGCGATAGAATAAAGAATAACATAACGGTATTCACTGATCAGATTTAGCTCGCTGTTAAGTCGGATGACGAGATAAAAAAGAAGTGACATGATGTCAGCGATGCCTGAACGGTGATGGGATAACGTCTTCAAATAAACGACCTTTTGTGGCTTCACATTCCACTCACTCAAGTTTCAGAGATCACAGCCTTAAGAAAGACGACTGATTTTTCACCTTCTAGGTATGTCCTTTGAATGGCTAAATTGCTTTTAATATACTTTTATCACTCCTCTCTTTATGGTTCGTATTGATGGTGAACTTATCATATCTGAGGTGATTACAGTTTTCATTCTCCATTTTCCATTACGCTGGCATATTCGTGGGAAACGGGCGTTAGGAACGATTTTGGGTAATCGATTCGCCGCACGCTGCTGTCGCGGACCACTCATTCGCCGTTATTACAGCTCTAGCATCCTTCATACAGCTCAATCGATATGCGATCATTATTTTATGCATAATTCTACTATTAGTACTTTTGTTCTTGTATTTAACTTACCTACTGCTGCATCCTGCTACATTCCTCCGCGCGCGACGCCCCTCACACCACGACGCGACCATTTCGTTCCTAACGCACCACACCCGCATAGTTGTCCTCACTTACCCTTGCACTTTTACCTTTGCCAAAATATTACTCAATTGAGGAACTTAGCTCTATCATGACTTTCTTCTCCTTCAACGCCAAGCCACCAAAGAGGCTACTACAAAAGTTGGGATGATGTTGAAGATGCGAAAAAAGCCATCTATATCCATCTAATCCTATCGGTTATCGCTGAGTGGTGTGGCTTGTCCCTTGTTTCATTTTATTTCATTCGACCTTACTGACTTCTTCCTTGATATTCTCCGTTATATTTGTTCTGGTATAACCTGACTGAAACGAACGTTCATAAATAACTCTAACTCTCCTCAATTCTAGATGATTGGCGTAGACCTGGTTGAAATGGCTGCGGCGGTTCTTCATAAGAATACAATTGAACACAGTAGGAAGGAGGTTCTATTGCACCTCTAACCGTTGCATTATCTGTGAGGATACCTAAGGAATTAATGGAGTGCTTTGAAGGTTGAAAACGGAGTATTGTGTTTATGTTAAAGAAGAGGCGCCCGAGCACATTCATCCTTTTGACCGCTATAAGAATGCTGTTTGTATACCACTCCAAAACAAAATCATTTTAACGAAGAAACGCCAAGTAGATTGAGTGTAGCAAGTTGACGAACCTGTAGAAATAAATAGAATATAGAATGCACTGCGGAATACTTTCTCTCTAGATGTTGCTATTGTGAGTAGAATAAATGCGTAGAAAAATAGAATAAAAGCCTCGAATAACGTTTGCAGTATGCCAACTGACATTTCCTTCAAGAAAAAACGAAAAGTCATGTTGTACATTGAAGTGAACTCCCAAAAAACGCGTTTTCGATGCTATCTCAGGGGACAGACTTGAACCTGAATGAGTTACTGCTTACGGTCTCCCTTCTAGAACCGTTCCTCAGCGGTGTGGACGCTATGCTGATAAGGAAAAGGAATTTATAAATTTCGGAATTTCATGAAGGAAAGAGGAGCGCGCGAACATGTACGTTTGTACATTTATGTTAGGGCTATCCCGCATAGCAACGATAAAATACAGACAGCCTTCAGGATCAGCCTGAAAGGACTTGATTATATTGAACACTGCCGCTAGAAACTGGCATAGGTCTCCATGCGACGCTATATTGTGGCTGCATCCCAGATCACGTGCTCGGAATTGTGAAACACTGGATATTTATCTAGGAGAAACCTATTCAACAAATACATTTGAGGCCAACTGAATTATCGAAACTAAACAACAACTGATTGTCGCCGATTGTACAAATTATTGTACAGAGCATAAAAACAAATTAACTTCCCCTCAAAAACAAGTACCCGGGAGTTGATCGTGTTTGTAAAATTTGGCTGTAAACCTGAATAAAATCTGAGATTGTAAAGAATGCTCTTGCCGTTTGATAACTCAGTTTCAAGGAACGAGAACTGGGCCTGAAGAAAAAATTCCCATCCAAAGCAAGCTCCATTCATTTCTGCACTTTTTTAACATCGTGATACGATGTCGTTTATCCCATTCTTATGCCAATCTGATGGTTTGATTCTCGAGAATTTGAGAAGGGTAGTTTCTTCAGAAGGTCCAGTGTTTAGGCGTTCGGAAAAAGGAGCTTTATTGCTGCCTGGTGTGATGAGTACGGAGAATAAGGAAGAGCTTCAATCCGCAATTCGATCAACTTTCTCTCGACAACTCTCTGGCACATGCGTTCGCGCATTGTCGTACAAAAGCATTGGGGCAATTTGTTATGGCGATTCGTCAAAGTTGGCCGATCCAGTTTCGTATACACTTGGTCACAGTATTAATGTACGGTAGTGGCTTGACCTGAACGAAGAGCGTATCGTCGTCTGAGTCGACGATCCCCGTCCCTCGTCGCTCTCTAACTGTCTGAGACGACTTGGGACGCCAACTATGATTAGGGGGGTCAAGCGGGCGGGGCCACCAAAAAGCGTGGTCCCCACTCTTCCGCAAAACAACTACAGGAGACGTTGGTTTACCCATTTACTTAGACGTTTCAACCTTATTCATTTACTTTGCCTTCTCTTCTGGCCCTTTGAATATTTGTGATTATTGCATTTATCTTGTTGCTTACGTGTAACATAATCAACACAAAGATAATTATATTTAAATAATACCACTGAACCACCTCGCACATTTTGGTACATCGGCCAAAAAGCGAAAAAAAAAACAACTTTTGAAATTGAAGTAGAGTCGAACGTGGCCTACAACTTTCGAAAGGTGAACAAACAGAATCGAACGAGGTTCTGCATAGTAAATAGAATCGAACGAGGTTCTATCACAAATTTGGAAGACACAGTATAATAAAAAATTAATCTAATCAACACAGGAACAATGTCTCTCCACTTCCACAAGAGACCGATCATTTCTAGCGCAACGACGCTTAAGAACTTGGTTACGCGCTATAGGGAGTATACGAAAAAGGTAGACTTCCCATCGATCGATGAAGAGACCTACGAGCAATGTAGGTCTGCAATAGCACTACTAGAGAGTGGCATTAGGCAATTAAATCTAGGCAAGGAACAACTCCTGAAACTCTATAGTGAGATCCGAGAGGAATACCAAAATTGTAAGAGTAAGGCAGATAGGAAGGATATCATGCTCGAAATAGAGCAAATAGAGGAAGATTCAAATCTTCACACTATATTGGCCGATGCGAACGAGCTCGGCTTTATGTTGACGACGCGCCTTGACGAAGCGAAGTGCGCGAGGGACAGATTAGACGTCAAGTTAGGGTACACCACGCAGAAAGCGCAAAGACTGCAAGAACTGTCTCTAGGAGGAGAAGACCACCGCTCACAAATCAACCCGGACGAGGGTTCAGAGCAAGGCCCCAGCAGCCAAAATAGGACTCCCTCAGTAGGTGTCGCAGAAGAGACGCAGTCTGTTGAGTGCATCAACCCGCCAAGAAGTTGTCGCTCAATAAGACCACCTCAAGCGTCCCTGCCCAAGTTTCACGGGGACGCCGAAGACTTCCCAGAGTTCTGGGCAATCTTCGAAACATTAGTCCATAAAAGTAATGAGCTTGACGTCATGGAGAAAATTCTACTGTTGAAGGAAAGCTTGGTGGGGAAAGCGCAGAACTCTATAAAGGGGATAAGACTAGTGCCAGAAAATTACAACTGGCTAGTTCAGACTCTCCAGAGTAGCTATAGTGACCTTCCCGTAAATAGAGCACAAATAGTGAAAAAGTTATTTAATCTTAGGTCAGCTGGGACTTCGGCAGAAAGTTGCTTGGCAACGTTTGACCAAATTCAAGTTCTGGTCCACCAAATGATCTCAGCAGGCTACGACGTAAGAAATACCTGTGATCCAATATGGAGCCAAAGTATATTGTCGAAATTCCCTCAGGATGTCGTGAAGCCTGTTCTGAAACAGGGCCGATCTCAAGATAGTACCACAACGGGAGAATTGATGGCTCAATTGAAGAACGAGATCGCCGATAAGCACTACGTTGAGGGTAGGATGGGTCATGCCATAGGCAATAATTCCACCAAAGGGCATAATACAGCAATTAACTCGCGCCCCCAATTTAAGGATAAGTGCATCTTTTGCCACAAGAACAATCACTTTTCATTTTCTTGTCGGACCGTTACGGATCAAAGCCGTCGCCGAAAAATCATAAAAGACGAAAACAGATGCTGGAAGTGCTGTTCCTCGAGTCACAACAGCTTCGACTGCCAACGAGCAGACTGTCCCCGATGTGGTCAAAAACATCACATGTCATTATGCGTCAAGAAAGACGATAACGGGGCAAAAAGATTCTCGCAACAATAACCAGAGGGATGTTCGAAAAGAGCATCCCTCCAGATCTCAAGGCACCCAAGGCAGGAGTCATAACAACCTCCAGAGAAACCAAAACGGCGTCGCCTACCCCAATAATCTTTCGAACAACAACGCCCAATTAAAAACAGAAGACACTGTTTCGCTTGCCAAACAGCAAACCCAGGCGAACTCTCAGCTAGTCCTAATGACTGCTGAAGGAAACATGTGGAATTTCAAGAAACAAGTGTACGAAAAAGTACTCTTTTTCTTTGACTCTGGGGCACAAAAATCCATCATAAAGGAAGAGGTAGCGGAGCAGTTCAGCCTTCCTAAATTGAGCACAGAAGTCTGTACCATGTCAGGCATAGGTGGCCATGTAGAAAACTTCGAAAGCCATGTCGTCACAATAAAAGTAAGCTCGGCATACGGCGATGAAGTGGAGATGAAAATACTCACGAAGCCGATACTCACCAATGGTTTCCCGAGCGTTAAACTCACAGAAACCGACATCGATTTCTTAAAAGAGAACAATATTTGCCTATCCAATTCAAATTTACGGGGGAAATCCAAACCCCGCACATACTTATCGGTCTCGACTACTACCACGAACTCATATCGGGTCAGAACCACTCGATGAAAACACCCTCTGGTCTCCACATTGCGCGGACAATATTCGGTCCGACAATATATGGTAGAGGGTCATTGCCAGCAGAAAATATTTGCAGCAGTTCCTTCCATGCAACGACCGCTCTCCACGAACAAAGCGAGCAAACAATGCTCCGCAAAATGTTCGAATTAGAAGAGCTGGAGATTACGGAAGAAGAATGTCACAACGATGACAAAATTCACAAATATTTAGAGCAATATTCCAAAACGATATTGTTCGAAAACGGTCATGTGAAAGCACCGTTCCCTTTGAAAGAGAATGTTGTCCAATTAGAAGACAACTACAGCGTGGCGATTCGCCGCCTAGAATCTCTTCAGCACACATTGCAACAGTCCTCCGACCAACGCAAATGGTACTCACAAATAATTGGAAAGTACGTGGATGAAGGAACCATAGAATCCTTCTCAGAGGCAGAACCTGGAGCTGTCGGTACCTATTACATGCCTCACTCCGGCGTATGGAGACCAAACAAAAAGGTGCCACTCAGAATAGTCTTCGATGCATCCTCGAAACGAAAGGGCAAGCTTTCGCTTAACGATGTCATCCACAAAGGGGAATCCTTCATAAATAAGATCCACGACATATTGATAACCTCTCGAAGAGCAATATCGTTTTTATGTGTGACATCGAAGCAGCCTTCACTCAGATTCGCCTCGTTGAACCACATAAAGACCTATGTAGGTTCCTGTGGGTTAAGAATATACATCTTCCACCCACGAGAGACAACCTGATCCACTATCGTTTTCGAAGACTTCCATTTGGAGTGACAGCATCCCCCAGCATACTCAACATGGCACTGGCGTCCTACCTCAATGGCCATGCTTCTCCATTAGCGAACGAAATTGCAAATCATCTTTATGTCGACAACATAATGATGATGGCTAATACTGTAGAAGAAGCCTTATGTAAGTACCATCAATCAAAAGAACTCTTCGCTAAAATCGGAATGAACCTCCGAGAATATATTTCGAACTCTTACGAAGTTAACTCAGCAATTCCTAAAGAGGACAGACTAGAAACAGACTGCCTAAAAGTCCTGGGTGTCAATTACGACACAGCGACTGATACGTACAGAGTACGCACTAACTTTCGATTAGCGGACAAACTTACAAAGAAAGACATAGTAAGTCAAATAAATTCCGTATATGACCCAATAGGTCTAGCGGGCCCATTACTAGTGCAGTTAAAGTCGTTGATGAGGGAAGTTTTCGATCAAGGAGTTGATTGGAAAACCCACCTCGACTCAGTAACATGCCACAAATGGAACCATTTGTGCAGCGAAATCACCAACGCGACTATTTCCGTGCCGCGAAATCTAAACACCATATCCGGAGGGAAATTTCGCTTGTGGGTTTTTGCAGACGCTAGTAAACTTGCCATAGCTACATGCGCGTACGGGCAGAATATTCAAACGAGAAAAGTCTCGAATCTGCTCAGTGGGAAAACGCGACTAACACCCAAAAAGGTCCGCCAAACAATCCCGCGACTAGAACTTTTGGGTCTTCTCATGGCAATCCGACTTAGTCACTCTATCGTGCACAATCTGTGTGACTTAATAGAAGACGTATCAGTTGTGACCAATAGCGAAATCGCCTTGTGGTGGTTAAAATCTGCAAAGAAATTGCCTGTTTTCGTTGCAAACCTAAGAGAGCGCATCGCAAACGGTAGAAAGGCAATAGAGTCCAAGAACATCTCCGTTTCTTACTTCCATGTCGACACGTTACACAATCCGGCAGATGCTGGTACAAGAGGGCTAACTTCTCAAAGTATAATCAACCACGATTGGGTGAGAGGGCCTCGCTGGCTAGAAGGAAAACCCGACACGTGGCCAATAAAATCATTAGAAGCTATCGTCGAGGTACCCTATGAGCTAGAGCAGCCGGAATCTATGGCTTTCGTAGAAACGTCGGTCGACCCTTGCAGAAAAACAATCGAGCTCATAGATTTAGCACGATTCTCGAAGTATCAGAGAGCGATGCGAGTCGTTTCCTTGGTTGGAAAAGCAACAAAATGCTGGACCGAAGCAACCAACAAAAATCGAGCGTTGAACATAAAACTTTCTATAGCGCAGCACTTCTCCGCAACAAAAGAAATTTCGTCATCTGGCATGGATCTAGCGGAACAAATAATTATCACCCAAGAGCAGAGTCAGGAGAATCTAAAAAACCTACAAAAAAGGTTTCCTGACAAGAAAATCTCTTATGACCCGAACGGTATAATTAGGCACGAATCACGGCTGCAAAACGCTTCTCTTCCCAAGGATACAAAGTCACCCATTTACATTCCACCTAAATCAGAGCTAGTCCGCCTTCTCTTTTGGCAAATCCACACAGAGAACGCGCATTGCGGGAAGGAGCATACGCTAACCATAGCACGCCAAAGATTCTGGATTCCTCGCGCATCGAATTCCTTTAAGACGTTCTTGAAGAATTGCGTCACATGTAAAAGATATCAAGGTTTGCCTCTAGGAGCTCCATTGATGCCACCACTACCGACGGACAGAGTCGTAGAGACGAAACCATTTCAGAACACAGGGTGTGATTTTATGGGCCTCTTCACTGCAAAAACACAGGAAAAAATGTATGTGGCCCTTTACACTTGTCTAGTCACACGCGCAGTTCATCTAGAAGTTGTGGAGAACATGTCCACGGGAGCATTTTTGAATAGCTTCATCAGATTTACTTCGAGAAGAGGTATTCCCCGGACAATGCGTACAGATTGCGGCACGAACTTCAAACAGGGGGAACAAATTATAGCCACCATGTTTGAGAACGATGAAGTGACGGGACAATCGCTTATGACCTACTGCGCTTCCGAGAGAATAAAATGGATATTCAACCCTCCCGCATCGCCTTGGATGGGGCGAGTTTGGGAAAGGTTGGTGGGATCGGTCAAAAAAGCACTTAACAAGGCTGTCGGTCGGAGAAAGCTGAGTTCACGGAAATGTCCACGGTAATCACAAGAATAGAGGCAATCCTAAACACGAGACCATTGTCAAAAATAAACGTAGAGGACATCACAAAAATTCCTCTTCGCCCGGTGGATTTCCTTCAGGGTAATGTCAAACTCTCACTCCCAGAAAAAGGGCCTAATCAGGACAAAGATGATCCTCTGTATGATCCCGAACTTATCCAATCGCGAAAGCAAGCCGAAGAGGCGATCCTTTTTTCCGAAATGATAGCGAACAAATTTTGGAATTGTTGGAAGCAAGAGTACTTAGTATCCCTTCGAGAGATGCAAAAACAGCGTTTGAAGCAACCTAAACACTTACAACGGTCCTGCCCAGAAAAAGGCGAGATCGTACTTATTGAACAAGAACTCGTACCAAGAGGAACGTGGTCTTACGGCAGGATCACAGAAATTGTTGAATCCAACGACGGCTTAGTTAGAACAGCAAAAGTTCTCATGCCCAACCACAAAATTATCCATCGCCCTCTCAACAAAATCTACCCGTTGGAAATTCGCAGTCCACCCGATACAATTGCCACGAGGGGAACTGCAGCGAAAAAGGTCATCATTCATACTTCAGAGCCTGATCTAGACTCATTAACCCCAGAGTCAAGCTCAGAAACGCTGCACGAGCGACAATCTCTACCTCGCTCCTCTAAAACGCTAGCTAGGGAATTTTTCAAGACATTAGACTGCGCCATTACCCATTCAAAATCATCGCTTCCAACAACATCCTTGATGATGCTCATGACTCTAATGGCTGTGATGTCCCCTATTTTAGCAACCACCGAACTTCCCTTCATATGGTGTGGAAACGGGGTTGTACATGTACCTCCAATTAAAGGTTGGCTTGAGATCTGCATCATTGATGAATGCCAGTCATTCATTAACAAAACGCAACCATCCACCTATTTGCTACCCATATCCCCCACAGGCATGGATATCGACGTACGTCTACGCACCCACGAAAGCAGTGGTTTAAGTGAGCGAACACTAGTCTGCGATAGAGCAAAATTTTGTGATCATCAGTACTTTCTATCAAAAACCTTAATAGGCAACCCACACTGCTGGCCATTGGGTGCAATCGCAACAGCAGCTATTCTACTCTATTTGATCATCATAACAGTAATGGGTATTGCATGGACATCCATCAAAATCTACAAAAAACTCGTTAAGAAAACTCCAACTAAGCTCACTCCAGTGTCAAGGGAACTAACTGCAGAGAATACTGCGACCTGTAATTTTGAGTTAGTTCAAATTACACGATCGGCTCTCACCATTTGTGTAATGATAAGCCTCTCTTCCGTTAGCAGCGCCTGCCAACATGGCTTCATGCGTCACGCTGCGGAACTTGTGTGTAGCGAAACGAATCACTGCCATTTAGAATACAGCAGAGAACTGCTATTCAACAGGTTGCAATCAGAACTCTGCATTGAAATTCGGCACGGCAACAAATCTGTCGGTGTAGCAAAGTTCGTAAAGAAAATGGTGGAATTCAAGTGTTCCAAAGTCATAGAGTTCTTCACAAGGCCAACAGTAGTGAGAATATTCCACGCAAAACACTGCGCTAACGTCGGCTCATGCACCAATGACAAATGCGATAGATTCAACCCTAATGAGATAGTTGCTGAACTAAACCATACCAGAAAGTATCCTGGTTACTCCGGCTGTATGAGCAGCTGTGGAGGAATCTTCTGCGGTTGCTTTCTTCCATTACCAAGCTGTTGGTTTTTCAGAGTTGTCCACTCACCGGTTTCAGATCGTGTCTTTGAAATTATACGGTGTCCCCACTGGACTCCTATAGTAATGCTGGGCATAGGTAACAATAGCCGGTCAAACAGATAAGTTTGTGCGCTCCTTTCAGCTTTACGTCACAGAACAATTTCAAGGCTTCAACATTACGGTCGCTTCCATACAAAAGCTCAAAACCTCACTAGATAACAATCAATTCGCTATTTCGCCAGATAGAGCCTATGCATTTCCTCCAAATTACCAGTTACCGGTAGCGTGTAATTCATCTGATCAAGCATTAAACAATTTCGCCTTGTGCACTAATCGCGTACGATGCAGTTGTGGCAATTCTCCCCTTAGCTGTCAATGAACTGACGAATCCGTCCATAAGCTTCGCGATAACACGCTAAGCAGGTTGCCTCTACAAGCGCCCCATACAGAAATAACTGCTAAGGCTAGCGATATCGTTGCTACGTCCAACGAGGAGGAAATGGTAATACGGATCGAGTCAAGGTTTTTGCACAATACCGCCGAACTTGTAATCAACCAAGGGTGCACATTCAACATTTCTGAGCTAACCGGCTGCTATGACTGTGCGATCGGCGCACATTTTACAGCCATTTGTAGCTCACAACTAAAAGCATCAGTAATCGTAGTCTGCGAGTCCAAACAATTTCTCGTTAAATGCGGACCAGCCGTTGAAGTCAATCACATTATACTCAGTTTCAATTACCCAGCAGTACACGAGCAATGCAACGCTCATTGCTCGGACATTTCAACCAAATTCGTGTTAAATGGATCATTGCTCTATCATATAGAAGCCCCTACTGGCACGTCATCCTTTAAAAGGGACACCCATGGAATTCCTTTGAAACATCAGTGGTTCTCGGATATAACGTTTCCGAGTCTTGATCCATTATTCAAAGTGATCAGAAGATATTGGAGAACAACCTTAGCATGTATCACCGTTGTCTTCGGTTTAGCGGCCTTAACCTATATAGCCGGTCCAATGCTCCTTCTGTTCATTCTCAAGATAGGAGCAACAATCCTTTCCGCCATATCCTCATGCATGTGGAAAGTGATGAAAACCCTGATATTATGTATAACTAACAGTGGATCTGTAGTTGTTCATAAGGTTCGGGTTAATAGCAACGAAGCAACCCCGTAAGCACCAACACCTCAATAATAATCATAATTATGATTTATCAGTCAAAAAAAAACTAAGACAAAAAGCTATATTCAATGCTACTTATCATGGCTAATCTGTTAAGCTTAGCCCACTATGACAACTATTTACAATATTGTGTGGTGAAGAAGTGATCGAAAGCTGTTTAACCCCCGCCATCCATATTTTCGCTTCACACGGAGTTTACAGCAATTCTGATAAAGCAATTCGAATATCCAAAAATACCAGTAAGTTAATCTTGCGGCACCCCCGAGCCAGCTCCTTAGGTTCGTAATTAGATTAAAGAGATTGAGTTCGATGGTGTATACACCCGCCTCTGTAGGGCTGCGGCCTCGTAGTGGGTTATCTTCGAGACACTGGCATGGTTAACTTTGGTCGATTGCGGTATTGCTGTTCTCCAAATTACTTACTCAAAAACGGCGGGAAACTTAAACAGATTTGATCTACTCCACCTCAAATTAGTTATCAAGCATTTCATTTCAACACTATAAGTGCTACTTATGCAAATAATATCACTGTGATATAACGAATATACGACTGATAAATCAATATGATCATTGAATGAGAAACCTATATCTTGCTACTGCCAAAACCCACCCTATCCAGAAAGAGGGATTAACGCCAAAGATAGAGCAGTGCCATCTAACTCGTTGTCTGGATGGATTAAATGAGCCAGCTGACTTTAATAACCCCAAAAAAAGTACGGGTACTTTAAAAGTGGCTGTTATCACAGCAGACGTCATCGGCTTGATCATTACTGGCCACCAGGTAAGCATCGGAAAGCTAACAGGTGAGCAGGTTGCCAAGGAGAAGCAACTCATGCGTTCATCTCCTACACGGTCGTGATTTCGCTTTCATTATAACATTAATTCTTTTATTTTCACCATGATGACCCCTTCACCACGACTGTCAGAAGCCAGCAACCCTCACAGCAGCTACGATGCGGCTACATCCATCAAGAAAAGCAACTGCCGAGCTGTCATGTAGATATACGTCATCATATTGCCATGTACATATATATTTTTGTAAGACCCCATTCAAATGTAAACTTCGTCGCCGGCGGAGTATCGTCGTCTGAGTCGACGATCCCCGTCCCTCGTCGCTCTCTAACTGTCTGAGACGACTTGGGACGCCAACTATGATTAGGGGGGTCAAGCAGGCGGGTCCACCAAAAAGCGTGGTCCCGACTCTTCCGCAAAACAACTACAGGAGACGTTGGTTTACCCATTTACTTAGACGTTTCAACCTTATTCATTTACTTTGCCTTCTCTTCTGGCCCTTTGAATATTTGTGATTATTGCATTTATCTCGTTGCTTACGTGTAACATAATCAACACAAAGATAAATATATTTAAATAATACCACTGAACCACCTCGCACAGAGCGAATAGTGGATCAATCTCCGGTAAGACACATACATTCCAACCACCAACATTCTTTTCTGCAGCGAACTATCTCGAAGAATTCGAAAATATCGGGGAGTATCGAAGAGAGCGCTTCAGCTCGAAACGGATCGACAAACTTACTCTAAACAGGCAGCAGCCAAGAAAATCATCAGGCCGGAAACGGCAGGAGCCTTCTTAGAACCTATCATTAAGAATCGCTTCTTGATTGATAGAACTCATGTATCAGATAAGAGAATACTGATGTGTCTCCTTCTTCAGCACCGGTTACGTTTCTTCATCACCGGTTACGTGAAGATCCTAAAATTTGGGAGCTTTCTGACGTAAGCTTCTTTCCGGCAGCAAAACACTTATAGTATACCAGTTTCGACCGACTAGGCAAAAAGCGCATTATGTGATGAGGGTCCACGCTTCCTTTGTCGTAGCTTTTTCTTATTCTTCGCGTGGCCCCCAATCACCCAAAAAACTGAAAAAAATGTTCACTCTGAAGGAATGGTTTTCATTGCAACATACCTGCGACAAAGCACATGCTGATCATTTAGAAATGAGTAATTGCAGTGACGTAATTCCTGAAAGAAGTACATTTGCACACAGGTTTTTGCGCTTGTGGACTCGGTGTCACTCCATTCATTGTAATTGTGTTTCGATTCGATTAATACCGACTCACTGCACTTCTTCCTTCCTCCTTATTTCTCTCCTGTTTTAGTCTTTGGCAAAAAATGAAATGGTGGCAAATGCTTTTTAAAGCCTTCTCATTATAAGTCACCTGGTTTTTGGAAGGTTTGATCCGAAGGTATGTTCTTAAAGTTCTTATCGTTCCTTTTATCTGTGATGTTCGCACATAAATATTGAGCTGCGAACGCAAATCATGGACCAATCTGGGCTGTATTGTTCCCAAAGCCTAATTATGACGAGGCACATGGAAATCGTCTTACCTGATTGGAAATCAGCTTATCAATTGCAAAGAACATTTTTATTCAGAAAAGACAAAAAATGCCTGAGTGTTATTTGAAAACAAACAATAATTCGCCATGGATTCTTTGGAGTTATAGAGAATGAAGACCGGTCAAACTAGTTCGAACTATTTTTGTTTATAATGCGGCTCATAAAATGCTCATTATATAGAAGCACAAAGTATAACAGCAGAATAGGAAGCTGTCTAACGAGTCGAATAACACGACTACACCGCCACTGACTTTATTTCGCCTTACTGCAATCGACGAGTTACTTCTCTTTTCCATTCTCATAGTTTTGACGAAATCGTAAATGCAGTAGCATCCAAAATTTTCCGACCAAATGCTCTTTCAGTCTACTTTTAATCGCGATTCTTTTCCTACTGATTCTATTCATGCAAAATTTCGATATGTGTAACATGGGTGTATTGTGAATATTTACCACTACATGTTACCCTGCAATCTGATCGTGTTCCAGATATCCTGAAGGGCTTGAATTCAGAATCAGCTGGAAATACAGATGATGGTCCTTGTGGAATTTCTTTCCTTTTGTGCTGTCCAAAGTGTACGAACCCTAATGCCGAACACAATGGATGAGAAAAACGCACATGAGGTGCGAATGACTGCAGACGTCAATAACTTTGCTTTTTAGCGAAATCTGGTACCGCAGAAACACCTTGCTCTAGTTATGGGCATGTTGTTGTTTAACAGTCAAATAGTGATAGTGTGAAATATGCTCTAGCTGAAAAAATCAAAATTTCGGACTATTCGCTCCATTAAGAAAGAAGTTAGGGACGAAAAAGCGTAAAAGTGCTTGGGACTCAGAGACTGTGGTGAGCGCAACTGTATGTCATCACCCTTTCGTGTTCTTCACTCTGTAAATGAAGGGACCGAGATAGAAGAAAAAGCGATGCCTGATATATGGCTTCTCTGTCGTTCATGAGCGAATCTGTCTCCTGGTGCTCTGGGTGGTTGAGAAACTAATGAGAAACCAAGGAAACTGCCTTTTTCCACGACCAGAATGGGCATATAGAGGATTTTAGTCTTCTGCAACTTTTTTCATTGTTATCTTCAATTATCTTGAGGCTATATTCCTTGCCTAATTGAAAACGAAGGAAATCATGGAGCAGATGCTGCAACACCAATCTTCCAATACCTTTGTTTCGCGACTTCCTCCCTTGCCTGAATAAATCAAAATGAAGAGTGAGGCGAGTCAACAAGGTCATGTAAAGCAAAGCGATTGCTCCCGGTGAGGCTCGAACTCACGACCTATAGATTATGAGACTGACGCGCTGCCGACTGCGCTACGGAAGCTTGTACTACAGGCGGCCGCATAAGTATACGAGCACTGCCTTTATTTTGGGGAATTCCTTCCTTGCCCGACTAATTGAAAACGAACGAAAACATGGAGCAGATGCTGCAACACCAATCTTCCAATACCTTTGTTTCGCGACTTCCTCCCTTGCTTGAATAAATCAATACCCGGTGAGGCTCGAACTCACGACCTTCAGATTATGAGACTGACGCGCTGCCGACTGCGCTACGGAAGCTTGTACTACAGGCGGCTGCATAAGTATACGAGCACTGCCTTTATTTTGGGGAATTCCTTAATTGCCCTACTTATTGAAAACGAACGAAATCATGGAGCAGATGCTGCGACACCAATCTTCCAATACCGTTGTTTCGCGACTTCCTCCCTTGCTTGAATAAATCAAAATGAAGATTGATTGGAGTCAACAAGGTCATGTAAAGCAAAACGATTGCTCCCGGTGAGGCTCGAACTCACGACCTTCAGATTATGAGACTGACGCGCTGCCGACTGCGCTACGGAAGCTTGTACTACAGGCGGCTGCATAAGTATACGAGCGCTGCCTTTATTTTGGGGAACTCCTTCCTTGCCCGACTAATTGAAAACGAACGAAATCATGGAGCAGATGCTGCAACACCAATCTTCCAATACCTTTGTTTCGCGACTTCCTCCCTTGCCTGAATAAATCAAAATGAAGAGTGAGGCGAGTCAACAAGGTCATGTAAAGCAAAGCGATTGCTCCCGGTGAGGCTCGAACTCACGACCTATAGATTATGAGACTGACGCGCTGCCGACTGCGCTACGGAAGCTTGTACTACAGGCGGCCGCATAAGTATACGAGCACTGCCTTTATTTTGGGGAATTCCTTCCTTGCCCGACTAATTGAAAACGAACGAAAACATGGAGCAGATGCTGCAACACCAATCTTCCAATACCTTTGTTTTGCGACTTCCTCCCTTGCTTGAATAAATCAAAATGAAGATTGATTGGAGTCAACAAGGTCATGTAAAGCAAAATGATTGCTCCCGGAGAGGCTCGATCTCACGACCTTCAGATTATGAGACTGACGCGCTGCCGACTGCGCTACGGAAGCTTGTACTACAGGCGCTGCATAAGTATACGAGCGCTGCCTTTATTTTGGGGAACTCCTTCCTTGCCCGACTAATTGAAAACGAACGAAATCATGGAGCAGATGCTGCAACACCAATCTTCCAATACCTTTGTTTCGCGACTTCCTCCCTTGCTTGAATAAATCAAAATGAAGATTGATTGGAGTCAACAAGGTCATGTAAAGCAAAACGATTGCTCCCGGTGAGGCTCGAACTCACGACCTTCAGATTATGAGACTGACGCGCTGCCGACTGCGCTACGGAAGCTTGTACTACAGGCGGCTGCATAAGTATACGAGCGCTGCCTTTATTTTGGGGAACTCCTTCCTTGCCCGACTAATTGAAAACGAACGAAATCATGGAGCAGATGCTGCAACACCAATCTTCCAATACCTTTGTTTCGCGACTTCCTCCCTTGCCTGAATAAATCAAAATGAAGAGTGAGGCGAGTCAACAAGGTCATGTAAAGCAAAGCGATTGCTCCCGGTGAGGCTCGAACTCACGACCTATAGATTATGAGACTGACGCGCTGCCGACTGCGCTACGGAAGCTTGTACTACAGGCGGCCGCATAAGTATACGAGCACTGCCTTTATTTTGGGGAATTCCTTCTTGCCCGACTAATTGAAAACGAACGAAAACATGGAGCAGATGCTGCAACACCAATCTTCCAATACCTTTGTTTTGCGACTTCCTCCCTTGCTTGAATAAATCAAAATGAAGATTGATTGGAGTCAACAAGGTCATGTAAAGCAAAATGATTGCTCCCGGAGAGGCTCGAACTCACGACCTCCTTCAGATTATGAGACTGACGCGCTGCCGACTGCGCTACGGAAGCTTGTATTAAGCGCGGCTGCATAAGTATACGAACATTGCCTTTGTTCTGGGGAATTCTGAAAACGAACGAAATCATGGAGCAGATGCTGCAACACCAATCTTCCAATACCTTTGTTTCGCGACTTCCTCCCTTGCTTGAATAAATCAAAATGAAGAGTGAGGCGAGTCAACAAATTCATGTAAAGCAAAACGATTGCTCCCGGTGAGGCTCGAACTCACGACCTTCAGATTATGAGACTGACGCGCTGCCGACTGCGCTACGGAAGCTTGTATTAAGCGCGGCTGCATAAGTATACGAACATTGCCTTTGTTCTGGGGAATTCTGAAAACGAACGAAATCATGGAGCAGATGCTGCGACACCAATCTTCCAATACCTTTGTTTGCGACTTCCTCCCTTGCTTGAATAAATCAAAATGAAGATTGATTGGAGTCAACAAGGTCATGTAAAGCAAAACGATTGCTCCCGGTGAGGCTCGATCTCACGACCTTCAGATTATGAGACTGACGCGCTGCCGACTGCGCTACGGAAGCTTGTACTACAGGCGCTGCATAAGTATACGAGCGCTGCCTTTATTTTGGGGAACTCCTTCCTTGCCCGACTAATTGAAAACGAACGAAATCATGGAGCAGATGCTGCAACACCAATCTTCCAATACCTTTGTTTCGCGACTTCCTCCCTTGCTTGAATAAATCAAAATGAAGATTGATTGGAGTCAACAAGGTCATGTAAAGCAAAATGATTGCTCCCGGAGAGGCTCGAACTCACGACCTCCTTCAGATTATGAGACTGACGCGCTGCCGACTGCGCTACGGAAGCTTGTACTACAGGCGCTGCATAAGTATACGAGCGCTGCCTTTATTTTGGGGAACTCCTTCCTTGCCCGACTAATTGAAAACGAACGAAATCATGGAGCAGATGCTGCAACAGCAATCTTCCAATACCTTTGTTTCGCGACTTCCTCCCTTGCTTGAATAAATCAAAATGAAGATTGATTGGAGTCAACAAGGTCATGTAAAGCAAAACGATTGCTCCCGGTGAGGCTCGAACTCACTACCTTCAGATTATGAGACTGACGCGCTGCCGACTGCGCTACGGAAGCTTGTACTACAGGCGCTGCATAAGTATACGAGCGCTGCCTTTATTTTGGGGAACTCCTTCCTTTGCCCGGACTAAATTTGAAAAACGAACG